>CM072512.1:44492373-44609873 GCA_036898135.1 Oncomelania hupensis
ACCTACTCAATCTGCTGAACAAGTGGATATGTAGGTCGTCAGCATACAGCGCAACCCTTTATGCAAATATGACATTCCTTTATTAATCTTGCATTGTTTCGACGTGCAGTTCATCAGGTAGCCAGCTTATACGTCAGCTGTTGTCTGGGACAAATAGGAAAACTCGGATATTCTGCATTGCATGTCACGCTGATCGGTGTGTCGATCAGTAAGCAGGCTTTAGCTTCAAAGTCTGGAACAGACGCCAGTTCTCTATATTCAGACTCTCACTCCCCCGCCTCCCCTCAACCCTTATACATTGCCTTAACTCAGCTCCAATAAGGTGTCCCAGTAACGCCGCAGTGAAGGCATAATAGCCACTGTCCTAAGTGTTCTATGGAATTTGTTTTTCTAGAACTATCTTAACCTAGATCGTAGGGTATAACCATAGGTCTACCCTATTGGAAACCAAAAACAATTGTTAAGAACGATGTTGTGATGTTTTAAAAAAATATATTCATATAGTACAGTATGGCCTAGATCGTAAGGCCACAGCTATTCGTCTGCCCCTGTTAAACAAGTGGATATATAGGTCGTCAGACAAAATTATTATTCTGCATACAGATAGTTATCGATTAACAACAATTGTCCGTGTTGTGAAGAAATTATGACTTGTGGCTTACAAGCAGTATCCTATGTGTATTTTGGAATTTAGTTTGTATAGTTTTGTACCAGATTGCAAGCCACAGCTGTATCTATCATTTTTTAAATCAGAGACGCGCGTGACAATAGTATTCTTTCTTTGGCATTAAACACTGTTTGCACGATTTCAGTGACAATGGTGATTTGATTTAAGCATAGTCCTAGCTGTAGTCCACAGTTTGTTTTCCACCTTGTGTCTTTGATCGGAGGCCAGATACTCAATCGATCGGCTTACCTGATTTGAAGCCAGAGATTGTTTACATTAGTCTGGGGATTTGGGGTGGGGATGATTACAATCACTGTACTGTTGACTTGTAAGTGTTAGTATGGAATATTTCTTCACTGTATCCATGTAAGCCATAGGTATTTATCTACCACGGTAAGGGGTGGTACGCATGAAGTTTACAATAAAGTCGTACACAAATTTTGCCCTATAGTTCCAAACTCTATCATAGCTATGGGCGGTCTTGCACTGTCCGTAGCTACGAGCGATAGATAGGTGTGACGTAGCGATATATTTGTAGCCCGCATCGAGGATTACCCTCTGCAAAGGATTTTAGCCAACCGGAGCACTTGAAAATGCGTACGTACGTCATCTTCGCACCATTGGAGTGTAGGGCCAGAAACGTTATGTCACAGCCCGCGTAATATGTAGGATAGAAGCAAAGAGAGGTGATGTAGGTTTGGGCCAGTCTCAGCTACGCAATGTGGAAGAAAAGCTGAGCTAGTTTTATTAGACCGCGCCTGTCATGTTAGTAAGTACTTCCTTTGAAATTCCAGTTCGATGAAAAGGGATTTAGCTACAGTTGATGCGATGGAACCGATATATAAACGCCATTGAGGAGCCAGTTGGAGCGATGCAGATAGTAGTTGTAGCGAACAAGTACGACAAATTCTAGGTCGTCTTCAACAACTTCACGTAAATCTATGATGTCGGCACGCTGAAATAGAAACTTCGATCGGGTTTCTTGACCATCATAACAATCAAAAGATTTCAAACGATCCCTAAATACGCGTTCTCGTCGAAATGCTCTTTGAAACACAAGTTGATCCAGAAGCCTGTTGGAAGCCATGTTTACGCATGCGCTTTTGAGCGAAGTTTTGGGTATTTCTTACTTACAGAGTTTCAACAAGGGGGTAGCAACCGTAAAGTTGCGACTGAATTTACGAACGGCTGGAGACTTACGAACGCTCATGCACACGTTTTTTTGGCCAAATTGCCCATTCGTAACTGTATGCTTTGTTTGAGTGATGGATGTGTATTTGGTGTGTGTGAGGGTGGATGAGACAGGTGAGCGTGTATGTTGGTATAGATCGCCGCGCTTTGAGCCTGGTTGATTTGGGGAAAGGCGCGTATATAGCATCCTGTATTATTATTATTATGCTTAAAATATATGTACGGGTAAATGATCAGGGCGTTAATGCACTCCACCCCAGAATTCTTGGCCTGTCGTCTGAACCGTTCCATGGATTTTTCCATTTACAACCTCTTTAGAAGAGAAGAGCTGAGTTTGTTGTTGTCTTAGTATACCTGGTCGTATGTAGGTCTGGCCGATATCCGGTCCCAATAGGTTATTAGCTTTCATGTATTTTATCACGGGTACATGGAGCAAGCACAGTCGGGGCAAGGCATTTTTGCATACCGCAAAACAAGGTACATGACGCCTACGGTCATATGCAAAGTTAAATCAGAGCGCATCATATTAGATGCTCTTGCAGATCACGAAGGCAAAGTCAGTATATTGGGGGGAGGGGGGAGAGGGGGAGGGTAGACCAATCTCCAACCTCCGTTATGACATTGATGGATTGGCTAGAGAGGTACAAGAACTTGAACAGCCGGTCAAGAGGCTTGACACCACCACCAGAGCCCATGGAATGAAAATAAGAGCAGAAATGACCAAAATGATGACCAACAACACCAATGGCATCAACATGGACAAAGTGCAAGGTCAATCCCTCAACACAGTGCATAGCTTCAGATATTTAACAGCCTTTGTATCTGACAATGGGTACCGAAAGGAAGTCCTCTCCGGATCGCACAAACAACTGCTGCCCTGACAAGGTTGAAACCCATTTGGAAAGGACCGTCAGTCTACATTCCAAGTTAATGCTGCTGCGCTCCCTTGTCTTCTCCATCTTCCTATACACATGCGAAACATAGACCCTCACAGCAGATCTACAACGAAGAATACAAAGCATGGAGATGAGGTGCTACAGAAGACTTCTGGGCATTTCCTAAACCGAGCACATCACCAACAACGAAGTCCGACAGTCCATCACACAAGACATTATATAACACGATGACATGCTCAGTGGTGAAGAAACGGAATATCCGATAGCTTTGCAGAGACCACGGTGCAAGGAGGCAGAAGAAGAGGGAGACAGAAAAAGAGGTGGGAGGACAACAATCGAGAATGGACTGGCTTGACACTGAGCGAAGCCATGAGGGGTTGCTGAGTACAGAGAAAGATGGAGTACGCTGGTTAAATGATCATCTGTGGTGACCCAACGACCTTTATTTATGGGATAGTGTAGGATAGGAAGACATGTATAATTGTACACCCAATGCATTAAATGCACAGAATGTTGAATAGAGAGAGAGAGAGGAAGGGGTGGGGGGGGGGGAAGGAAGGGATTTGCTAGTGTGGGAAAATGTTAGGAGACTGACACAGGAAAGAAGCCGTGGTACACACATTCATAACTGAAACCGACTCACAGATCGTTTATTATGCTGGGCAGTAAAAAATGTCTCATGACGATAATCACTCTAAAATCGCTTTAGGGCATTTTGAGTGTTGAATCTGAAACATAATGCGTGAGAATAAGTTGTGAAATTCATATTTCACACGTTTTTAATCTTAACGGATAATGTTTAAGTCACTAAAAGCGTTGTGTGGAAATGAGATTATGTTTAATATTTTGTTGCCACGTGACGTGATCTGGAATAATAGATTGAGTGGGGGGAGGGAGGGAAAGAGAGCTTCGCGTGTTTGCCGGTGCTTCGCTTCTCCGGCATGTATCGACTTGACCATTTGTAACGTAATTTAACACACTGAGACGCGTGGTATATTTGCACGAAGGGCGAGAAAGGGTAAAATGTCGCCACTTTGCCACTAAAGGATATGTGTTGAATGTATCTTAAAATAAACACGAATTAGTTAGTGTCTTTAAATAAATACTAGTATCTTGTTTGACGTCTCGACGAAGAAGACACTCAGTTAGGCACGTTCCATATAATTATACAGAACGTAAGAGCTTGAGACAAGTCTTCTTAAACGATTTAAACAATTGAGTACGTGTATCACGAAATGTATTCTGTATTGGAAAAAAACAAAAAAACAATATGTCGAAATTCTAACATTAAACAGATTACTATACCGAACTGTATACGAAAGTTATCAAAACTAATATACCAGAACTAACGAATGGAATACTAAATATTCCGCAGGTATTCAGTGTATGTTTTGCAAAAAATATATCAGTATACTATTTTTATTTGAATGTTCAGTTTTATTTGAAATGTATGTGCCTCAAGGTTCAGGCGAATCGATCATGTGTTTATAAAGTAGATTTGTGCCCTGTACGAAGGTTATTAGAATTCAATTATATTTGATAGGGCGGAAAATTAAAGTCCGATCCTTCACACTTGCTCATTTTGATAGTTAATTCAAGTCTCCTTGCAAACTGTACACGCTTTATCTGAATACAGACTAGGCAAGCCTTAAATATATTTGATTTCTAGGTCTGTATCGTGATCGTAGCAAGTCAAGTGACCGCCAGTTTCACTTGTGACCTTGGACCTATTTTAGATTGTACTGTTGTAGTTTGTTTGCCTTTCTCTAGTTCTTTCCCTTTGTCAGGTATTCTGATGATAGGCTGCCATCAATCGTAGGATTGATGATATTATTACAACAATTAACAGTTTCGTGTGTTTGAGTTTGCATACCTCAGCCGTTAGATTTATTTATTTTTTTTAAAATCTTGGTTTGTCTCGGTAACGTCTTTCCTTTGGTCACACCATCAAGTGTTAAGATGTTGTACTATCATCAAATCTGTCATCAAAATGACGTTACCAGTCGCGTGAGAATGGTTTAGTGTGTCACAATCTGTAATTATACTATGGTAGTGTCGTGCAAGAACTGTTCGGACTAATATAATCAGGTCGCGGCGAGAAGGATGAAAAGTTAGGTCGCGGCAAGAAGGAAGAAAGTTGCGTGAGAGACTTTAGCTTAGAAGTTTGTCACGATCGTATGTGGGTGCGGTACTTAGTGAAACAACGCTTATAAACTATAGTAAAAGACTGGTCATTATGGAGATCTACACGACTGCAGTACTATTCTATATGACATGCCCGCATGAACATCTTGGTACACTTTAAAGGTTTCGTTTTCTGTGGGGGTGGGGAAGGGTGACAGACTTTACTGCCCACTGGCGAAAGACTCGACTTAATTATACAGTATTCACTTGGGAACACTTACACTCCACCCCTTTTTCAGTGACATGTGCGACTTTTTAGACTGTTGAAAGCTGCAAGGGAAAAAAACAACTCGCCAATGATGTGAGTGATAGTAACAATGCGATTCTTAGACAAAACATGTAAACAATAGGATCTATCAGTAGAATTGACTGATTGATCATATACTATTGGGTTAACGGTAAAATGGGAATGGTAAAATAATGGCTTTTATGCAGCTCGGCACAAAATAAGCACTTTCCTGAGCTGTTGTGCTAACAGTTTTTGGACAACAGGTGGAAACAATAGCTTGAGGAAGCCAAGCACTTGTAATGAGTTCTATAAACAAGGTTCCTATGGGTCTTTCGTTTTGCTAGTCTCGACTTGATTAGCCTGTCAGCCTGCTTTGTTAGAGGGCGAAGGTCAAGAGCTTTTTTTTGCAGCACGGCTCATTGTTGCCGTCAGCCAGTGTTGAATATTTTCTACAGCCCTCTATGGTCCGATTCGGCTCCTTGTAATCCGCTGGACACTTTAAACAATGATTAACTAACTAGCCCACCACGGTCCATGTCATTCGTCCTTCTATTCCTTACCCTGACAGACCAATTCTATTTTCGGTTCCACTTGACTTAGTAAAGGCACTCTTTTCTTAAGAGCTGGAAATATCCCTATTCAATAAGTGTGCGTCAAGGATGCCTATTCTCTCCAACACTCTTCACCATCTTCCTAGAGCGCATCGTGTCAGATGCCCTTGCAGATCACGAAGGCAGTCAGCATAAGGGGTAGAGAAATCTCATTGATGGAGTGGCTTGAGAGGAACAAGAACTTGAACAGCTGGTACAGGGGCTTGACACCACCTCTAGAGCCTATGGAATGGAAATAATTGCAGAGAAGACCACAATGATGACCAACAACACTAATGCAATCAACATGGACATCAAAGTCCAAGGCCAATCCCTCAACACAGTGCATAGCTTCAAATATTTAGAAGACGGAGACATGGGTCCCCGATAGGAAGCCCTCTCCAGGATCGCACAAACAACTGCTGCCCTGACAAGGTTGAACCCCATTTGGAAAGACAGGACCATCAGTCTACATTCCAAGTTAAGGCTGCTGCGCTCCCTTGTAGAATACAAAGCTTGGAGATGTGGTGCTACAGAAGACTTCTAGGCATTTCCTATACCCAGCATATCACCAACAACGTAAGTCCGACAGTCCATCACACAAGCCATTGGACAACACGATGCTCACAGTGGTGAAGAAACGGAAACTCCGATGGTATGACTTCGTCACCAGAGCATCAGGCCTTGCAAGGACCATCCTGTAAGGCACTGTGCAAGGAGGCAGAAGAAGAGGGAGACCGAAAAAGAGGTGGAAAGCCAACATTCGAGAATGGGTTGGCTTGACACTGAGCGAAGCCATGAGGGTTGCTGAGGACAGAAAGATGGAGTACGCTGGTTAAACGATCATCTGTGGTGCCCCCAACGACCCACGAGTTACGGGATAGGATAGGAACCTCACTGTAGTTATCTAAGTGCAATCCCTCTTTCATTCTTTGCTCCCCCTCCCTGATCTAATTATTTCTTACAGTCGCATTCTGATAACTGTTTTTTCTTGTATAGTCTCGCTCGCAATAATAGTTACTCCTAAGACTAGTTCACACTTTTCTCGCTGAGAACTAGACCCTTCCCAAATTCCCAATACGACTAGCCCGCATTTTCCCCGGACAGGTTTAAACTGTCCACGGACAGGTTTAAACTGGCAAAGTAGTATAATCGAGTCAAGAGAGGGGTCCAGCTGATCGAGATGACATTAACAACTGGAGTCCAGATAGGATTTACGATAAAATAGGACGGGTGACGGTAGATGCCATTGTCCCGGTGACACAATTGTTCCAACTAGATTGTATTATGACGCAATGGATGGGATGGTTGGTTCTAGGTGATGATTGTTGTGCTGGTGTTTATGATTGTTCTAACTATATGAGGTTGTAACTGTGACGCGTTAGATGGCCATGACCAAAAGCTGCAATTTTAAAAAAGCCCTTTCATGTGTAAGCAGCCGCGATAGTAGCTCCAGCTTGTTCCTCTTTGTATGTATACAGCACTTCAACATCCTTTTAGGCAGAAATGACTTGTTCTTTACCCCTCCTTTCTTATTTTTACGTATCCTGTCCCCATTTGCTTTACATTAATTAGTCTACCTCCAACGCACACGAAAATGAGTACCAAATGCCATCTGCCTCACCATTTGTCGTCTGGGTCTGCCTCTTCTTTCCGCAGATATATTAAAACTAATTTCTCATTTTCCAGCATGTCCCTTTATTTTATTTAATAATAACAATAAGAATAATTATTTATTTATTTATTTATAAGGCGCTTCCCTCGCAGAGATCAAAGCGCACACAAACGCACCCATACACACCATATGTACCGCACAGACACGCACACACAAATAGCAGCAATAAAAATAGCGGTTCAGCTGTATGTGGCAGTAAAAAGATGTCTTCAACTTTTTCATAAAAGAGTTGTAGGATGCCGCATGGCGTACATCGGCTGGGAGGCTATTCCATATCAATGATCCTTGAAAAGAAAAGGATCTCTCACCACATGATTTGTTTTTCATTGCTTGAGATTTTAGTTTCATGGTGTCATTACCAGAGCGGAGAGAGAGATCTTGGTGTGTAGATATGGAGGAGGTCTGACAGGTACCGAGGGGTGTTGTTTGATGGTGCATTGTAGCACACGCATGCTATCTTATATTGTATCCTTGTAGACACTTTAAGCCAATGGAGTTCTTTGAGAAGGGGGGGTAATATGTTGGCGTCTTTGTGATCTTAAAATCAAACGTGTTGCAGAATTTTGAACTTTTTGAAGTTTCTTTGTAAGGAAATTTGGGGCTTCCGCAAGTAGACTAATTTTAATTTATTGATCTATTAAGTCATTTTTTGATGCCTGTAAATTGTCAACACTGAAACTGTCCGTGTGTATCAGGGTTCATGTTTAGAGAGTAGAGTGATGTGTGCTCTGTATCAAGCATAGAGATATGGAGCATTATACATTTACATATTATTGTTAGTATTATATGACCTTGCTCTAAGGAGAGCGTAAGATGATGACATGACAGAGGCTTGTAATTGTATATGTGTTTGGCTTCTCTCTGTGCCCTTCTTTCACTAGGGCATAGACTGTAAACCAATCTTTAACGCTGATAGTTCTATGGCTTAGACTGCATCAATGGTCGTCCGTTGCCGCTTGCTGTGAGAGCTGGACAGTCGCGGACGTGACATATAAGATGTTTTTTCCTATCTATGACAAACTGACCAGGAGAAGGAAGTGTTTCATTTGTTACGTGAGGTGTAATGTGAGGAACTAGAACGCTATTTATAATATATATTCCTTTCCTATCAAATAAAATTATTATTATTATTATTATTTTTATTGTATTTCTTTATTTATTATTATTATTATTATTTTTACATTGAATTAATGGTAGAAATTTTCAAGTTACAGAAGAGTAAGTTACAATGGGATTGATGATAGATTTTTTTGTTTTCCCTTATTTAACGTCATATATTTATTGCACACAGTTCATTACTGAGCCAAGAAAGTTTGTAGGTGGGGTTGATGTTGACAATTCTCATATTCTGTGTAAGCCATAGCGTTAACGACGATGAAAAGGAGCGGATGTCAGCCGGTAGTCAGATAAATGATGTGTTTTTCCCACACGACATGATACACCATTTCCCCCTAGCTAGTCACACCTGCGCACGTAAAAAAAAGTTTGTATTTTACAAGGATGAATTGTAGGATGGGAGAAATTGGTATAAAGAAAAGTGGTATTGAGGTGTGGTGGGCAAGTGACTAAGGGGACTACTTGAGGAATCGGCGCAATTTCAACATTTATAATAATTGTATGCCTAATGCTCAGACTATCCTGACTCCTTGGGCCGCCTCCTCCCCCTACCCAAAATCTGCCCCAAATTGCCTCAGTTATGCACAGTGAGTGACTTGAACGTCACATCAGTTGGAAGGCTCATTTGTCAAAAATATATATTTCGAGTCAAAAGAGCAAAAGAATGTTGCGACAGAAATGTCAATCGAGGGCTTGTTATTGTTAATGTGGAGAGGGTCATGACCGGGGAATTTTTTTTTACCAAAAACAAAAGTGTATAATTCGGTCACGAATTTTTAACCTAATCCTTTGTCTATTTATCAACCTAGTTTGACTCGATACATTTTTATCAATATCATCTTTCGTTCTAAACCTCTCAATGCACTCAGAAATTTAATGCAGTGCATCAGTCATCTTTTCCTGAGCCTGTATCATATTTTCAGTTCTGTTTTTAGTCTCCTTTCACGTTTATAACTATTTCGCCAGGTTTGTCTTGTAACGGGACTTTCAACGTTAGCTGTGCTTACTGTAGACTTCTAAATTTTATATAATCTTCGGTATTGCATTGCTCCCTTTGTAACCTAAGCTAATTCTTGGTGTTTTTGTTCCTGTTTGTCTTTCCCTTTGTCGCGGCTAACGTTGTTATAATATTCATTGTAACCTAACCAGGACATTCACTGAGTTTCACGTTATTCCCATTTCACCGCCTTCTCATCTGACCGCCGTTGTGGTGTCGTAACCCTGGTGGTGGTTTCACCTGTACTCTGCATAGTGTATATTGGATTTCAATTGTCATTTCCCCACAGAGGACTTACCGTTTATGTTTTGTCGGTTGCAGTGTTTCGTCCCTTTTGGGGTTGGCTTCGTTCTCGAAGCTGACAAGCACTTCTGACGACGACTGGGTGGATCGTCTGAACCATTTATACACGGTCATCTTGCTGGTCATCTTCGCCGTGTTCATCTCTACTGGCCAATATGCCGGCAACCCGATTGAATGCTGGACGCCAGCGCATTTCACGGGGTCATTTGTAGCGTATACAAAATCATACTGCTGGATTAAAAACACGTACTATATCCCCATGTCCGATTCCATTCCAATTGAGCACCACAGGCGTGATTCAGAGGAGCTGACCTACTACCAATGGGTGCCTATCATCCTGCTGTTCATGGCATTCCTCTTCAAGTTCCCCTGCCTGATTTGGAGAACCTTGAACGGCGGCTCCGCAATCAACCTGGACAAGATCACGCAGATGGCTGTGTCTACACAGCTGGAGTCACCTGACAAGAGAAAAGAAATTATCAGGAATATTGGTTTGTACATGGACCGCTGGCTGGAGGCACACCGCAACTACCATATGAACGCCCTCATCCGCATGCGTCAAAGACTGTCCAAGATTTTCTGCTTCCTGTGCGGCAAGCGAGACGGTACCTACCTTACTGGTCTGTACATTGCCATCAAGCTGCTGTATCTCATCAACGTCATTGTGCAGTTCTTCGTTCTCAATGGCTTCATGGGCAGCTGGTTCAACCTGTATGGCTTTGAAGTTCTGAACGGCCTCGCCACTGACCACGAGTGGAAGGATTCTCCACGCTTCCCAAAGATCACCCTTTGTGATTTTGACATCCGCCAGCTGCAGAACATCCAGCGCTACACTGTACAGTGCGTGCTGCCCATCAACCTCTTTAACGAGAAGATCTTCATCTTCCTGTGGTTCTGGCTCTGCTTGGTGGCAATCTGCACGGCCGGTAACTTCCTGTTCTGGATCTACCGAGCCTTCATCCATCACAGCCGCCTGGCCTGGATCAAAAAGTACCTGCGCTCCATGGACGAGCTGAAGGGCGAGATGGACAAGAAGTTCGCCAAGAAATTCGCTGACGAGTATCTACGTGACGATGGTTGCTTCGTCCTGCGTCTGGTAGCCAGGAACTCCACCGACATCGTGCTGGCGGATCTCATCATGGAGCTGTGGAAGATCTTCAAGGCCAAGCCTACTCTTAAGGCCTTGGAGAACGACTTCCTCAACGAGCCTGCAGCTTAAGCAGCAAATATGACTTGTGTGTACCTGAGAGACGTTGACGTCGAAAGGCGTTGACCAAGACACACCTGGTACATGTCTTGCAGCGCGCCTAAGCAGCAAAGTGATACTACCTGTTCATGGAACAACCAATAGGCACACGATTAATTTTAAAAAATAAAAATAAACCTTTAAGTCCATATTTAAAGACCATACACAAACACAAAGATAGATTCCAGATTAACAGTTGTCGCAAAAACGAATTATTTTCTCTCGTCTTCTGGCAAAGTTGATTTCAGACTCAACTCTTGACATATCACATTGGCATTTGATGGTTAAAAATGCACTTTTGGCCAGTGTTTGATACTGAACTTGAGGGTTGTAAGACTAGACAAAATGTGAGACTGATTTATGAAATAAGATGTTGCAAGCACTGAACTATTTTCCTTTGGACTTTAAACAAGTTATTTGTGCCTTAATTGTGTAATAATGCCAAAAACGTGAAAAAATGTCCATATTCTATGGTTTTACATAAAACTATTTATGATCAACAACGAATTTTGTCTTCGAACTTCCATCAACAAACGGTGAAGGAAGTAATTAATCATCTGTGTCCATCTACATTTGATTGCCACAGAAAGCTACCCAACTAATAATAATTTGACCCTTGTAAAGTTGGTTAATTTGACCAGACCAGAAGCATTTTTAAAGGCTAATATGTGAGCCAGTAAAGAGTTATCGAAAACCTGCCATTTGAAGTTATTTTTCTTAGTGGAGTATCTTTAACAAAACATTTTTAACTTAAGTATATATTGATGTTAGTCGGTTGTGCTTTGACTGTATTAATAATTATTTGGAATTCAAAAAGGCAGATAGCAGAATCAAGATTAACTAAATTTGTATCCTATCCTATCCAGTAACTCGAAGGACGTTGGGGCACCTCTTTTTCTGTCTCCCTCCCCTTTTGCCTTCTTGCATTGTGCCTTGCAGGATGATCTTTGCAAGGCCTGATGCTCTGGTGACGTGGCCATACCATCGGAGTTTCAGTTTCTTCACCACTGTGAGCATGTCATCATGTTGTCCAATGGTTTGCGTGATGGCCTCTGTCGGACTTTGTCATTGGTGATGTGCTGGGTATAGGAAATGACCAGAAGTATTCTGTAGCACCTCATCTCCATGCTTTGTTTTCTTCATTGTAGATCTGCTGTGAGGGTCCATGTTTCGCAAGCATATAGGAAGATGGAATTGCGCTACATTCCATTCTAAATTTGTATGACTAGAGTTTAATCCCATATTTAAATGATAGCATTGAACAATGTATTAATGATAAAATGGACCCATTGAACTAGTAATTTTATGGTGATTAGTGTGATTTGTCATAGTTTTCAGCTTTTGTGTGCATAACATCACTATTTTAGTCTTTCTTCTGACTGACTTATTTTCATTTATTTAGTTGTTTTCAAAAAGAATGTGTAAAGTCTGATCCAGCAGAGTCTTTCATACCTTTTTTTAAAAATTAATATTTTTGTTTATATTATTGTTTATTTTTATTTTGCTGCTAAAGAAAATGTTAAAGCCACTTAAACCATTTTGAATTTTCCATACAAGTACTTAACATTTGTCTGATCCCTCCATAAATATTCATGAAAGCATACTATAATACCATTGCAGTATGCTTCCAAAATGCAAGTCTTCATACAAAGGGTTACTGTTGACCATTTAATAAAGTCATACAGAGACAATCAAAATGTGTTCTGCTGTGCTTTACAGAATTGTCAAAACTATAACATAGTAATTATTTACATTAATGCAATTTTTATTTTTTTCTATTATGATCCATGTTCCAGTACTTTCCATTATAATTAATTATTTCACAAAACATTCCTTTAATGCTCACCAGTCACTCCATTCCTATCAACCGATTCTTTCAAAATAGAGTCCCTCGAAAGATCATTAAAATTTTGTTCAAGGTTCAAAACCCTAGAAACCATTGGCCCAAAGTTCCCCTTTACTTGTTCAACTTTTATTTATTTATTTTTTTTTTAATTGGTGCCATTGTCTGAATATTGCCAAGGAGTTCAGCTCATGCTCACGTTATGTGTAAGTTATTTTTTAAATCATGAAAATTTGAACGCAGCATCATTTAATTTAGTGAAGTTTGAAAGCGTTAGTACTAAATCTAGTCATGGCGAACAAAATTTTTCACATTGTTTTCATTTTCCATGTGAAAATGTATAATTTTTGTACGACTTTTTCCGTTTTTTCAATTTTCTTCTATTTATTTTAATTTATTGTTATGCTTATGGTTACTGTTGTTGTTCTTATAATTATTATTATTATTATTATTATTATTATTATTATCATTATTATTATATATGAAGAAAAGTATTCACCTTTTTGTAATGAAACATCGTGAACACTGGTCATCGAAAAATTAGTTAGTGAATCAAACCTTTGAAGTTTTGTTCACCTTTTTACCCCTCTTAATTTTTCATGTAATTTTCTTTCATTTTTAGAAGAAATAGATCATGTAACAATCTGATCTCATCATATTTTGACTTTGTGTGCGTGTGCCTGTGAATGCTGCTGATTGACACAGCTAATGCCTACTATCCTGTCATATTTCATTAGTGTGAACACTGTTTCATTACTTTTCAAGCAAATTTGAATGGGGATACTTGGATACATATTTAATACAGAGAAGAATTCATTTGCAGTGGTGAGTTGATTGTTCACTTCATTTCCGAATATAAACTTCATCTCATTTCTAAAATAGTTTAATAATTTCGTATTACCTTTGAGCGTCCCTTCCCATCCCTTATGTAGAGAGGTTTATTTAATCATGTGTACAGATATCTATGCACAAACAAAATATGTACTCGCTGAGCTGTTTAATTATTTGAACCATACATGTATGTTTCACGGTAAAAGTAGTTGGGGGTTTGTAGGAAAACATTTTAGATTGGCATTTTGTGTACATTTATTTCAACTTTTGTTTTCTTTGTGTGTGTGTGTATTTGACTTTGACTTTGTGTGCTGTAAGTTGTATTAATGTTTTTTTAAATAACCGAACACGCCAATCTATTTTTACTAAGGCGTAAGTTTCGAACAACTTCAGTGTCTTCCAGTTTTGGTTTTGTAAAGAGACTTGGCACATGCTGGGCCAATTTCTGTTTAAATTTTTATGCAATGATGTGTGCTTGCGAGTAATCAGTTTTTTGTTGCTTTGTATTTGGTTTTGTTAAAATATTTTGTTGTTGATTGATTAGTAGCCCTCATTTAATGACTAAAATTAGTTATTTTGATTTGTGTGGTGACATGTTGGACTAATTAATATTTGTTTATTAAGTATTCTTTTGTATTAAAGCTGTAGTGCAGGAGCAGTTTTCTGTTGTAACATATTAAGTTAATAATTCATGGTCATTAGCTGTGGTCAGTTCTAGTCGTATTCCGCGCCTTGGTGAAAACTTAGGCTATAGTCAAATAAAAAAAACGTAATAAATCAAAACGGTTGTAAATATGCCTTAAGTTCGACAGTTGAGCTTTCTCTCCTAACATGCCTTAAAGTACTTTTACCATTCCTGGTGTGATTGTAGTAATACGATTTTGTTGTCTACCCTCAACGAATTTTCGATTCTAAAATTATTCATTTCGTGCAAGAAGCTGGCCCTATTGGTACTGTATTGTCATTATGATTTTTTTCCCAGCAAAAATGCAGCGAAACTGGTGCCTTAAATAAATTGTGCCAACACTTTTTAAGTGAAACCTAACCTACTATTATGTAATTTGTTTTAAATGCCATCGAGGCCTTAACAGGGAAACAAGTCTTGGTGCTGTAAATGCTGGCATTTTTGAAGGTGCTTTTGAAAGGAATGCAGATTTTAAGTTAATTTTGGTAAACTTTTTTTTTTGTTTTTTTACTGCTTGAGCATATAAAACAAAAAATGAAAGACAGATTAGGGTCATTAAACTGGTATTGCAAGCAGTCACCATTATCGGTTATCACATTTTCAAAATTGACCCAAATGTTCACTATTTTATCAAATGTCGTGCAGTGTAGTACTTGACGAGCGAAATACTTTATTTCGATAGTAACTATCAGAAGCATGTACTTAAGAGGTAGGTATGCTGTTTGCATTAGAATCCTTTGCTATCACTAATGAAGTTGCCTTGTCATAAAACTTGTCCATATAATACGCTTCAATGATCTACGCCCAATAAGTACTGGGTCATCGTGTTTTAATTTTATTTTTCTGAGAGTGATTTCCATGCTATTTACATGTATGTTTCCCCGAAGGAAGCTTTTTTTGCAGGGAGGCATTATTTTCACATTTTAGACAATAGGTTTTAACATTTGAAGCAACGAAAGAAAGAGTTCTAATTAATCGTAATTTTCTTCAAAAACTGATATTCATTGGCATTGTGGCATTATTTTATCATTTTAACATAGATTTATACAAATATATATATATACACAGTGTCTTGCTAAATTTAAAGCCCTGCGTAAGCGAAGATTTGGCAAGCCTGATCATTATTTATCACACCATCTCTTATTGGGTGTTTTCCTTTTTGTAGTGCTAGACGCACAAATCGTTGGCTTCCATTTATGATAATGCAGTTTTCTTCATGTTTATTTATAATTCTTGTTTATTAAATTTTTTTCTTTTATTGAGTATAAGGTTTGTGTGTTTGTCTATGGTGAAGCGAAAGTGTGATCAAAAGATGTTAATTTAAAGGTAATGATGTTAACATTCCTTAACATGTTACATTGAATTACTTAATGAATATGTCACTGGGGATACTTTTGTATATCATTTAGGATGTGGGTTTTCTGTACGGCCAGTTTTGCAACCAATACTTGACTTCTGAAATGATGGTCATTTGTTTCAAGACAAATGATGCAGCCGTTTTGTTCGACGTCAATGGCATTTCCCGATTGAGAAAGTAACTTTGGTTTTGGCTGTCTTGTGATGGTACTACACTTATGGTATAGTACCATTTTTGTCGTTGTGTGTATGGTGGGGTTTCTTTTGAGTGTAAAATCCATCAAGTTTGTGTCATAACTTGTAATGTTTGAATTTTTTTGTTTTGTGGTGAGTATTTGAAATGATTTTTAACTTGTTTTGCGTGTATCTATTGACGAGTTTGGATAGTCCTGGCAAAATTTGGATGGAGCAGTGTACAAAATGTTGCATTTCCTTCCTGGTTTTGATGAATTTTGTGTCGCCATGATTGCAAAGTTTTATTAGGTAAACATTTGCATGTATGTATCTGATTTGTTTTTAATCAATAAACGTTTGAGCACTTTGACCAGATATTAGTTCAACTCTCTCTCTCTCTCTCTCTCTCTCTCTCTCTCTCTCTCTCTCTCTCTCTCTCTCTCTCTCTCCCTCACCACCCGTGGGGGTGCAGGGGGTTTCAGTATAAATAGTATCCTCACTTTCTAGAAATTTAGTGCTTTAAATTCCCACTGTCGCCGTCTTTTTCCTTTGTTTTTTCTCATCCTATGCTGTTCTATCAATCTACTATACTATTTTCTTCTTTGCTAGACCAGTCACCTACCTTTTTTCTTGAAAACTCTTTCCAAACTCCTCATTTGTGTATGAGGTCTGTTGGGTCAGCTTGGGAATATTGGAAATATTGGACGCTTTCTGCCAAATGGTCACTAGGGCTTTCTATATTATTATTTAGCAATGTAGGCATCGTCATTACTCATAGGGACCTGGAATGTCAGGACCCCAACTGTGGAAGGAAAATAAGAAAGAACTGGCCCACGAGCTGGACTACTATTGATGGAACATTTTAGGTATCAGCGAGCTGTACTGGAAAGGCCTAGGTAAAACTACGACCGACAAAGGCCACATGCTTTTTTTGAGCGGTAGAGATGACAGGGATTAATGGACTCGTTTGACGCTGAGCGAAACAATCAGGGTTGCTGAGGACCGGGAAAGATGGTGTACGCTGGTTAAACGAAAATCTGTGGTGCCCCTACGACCTCCTAGTTACGGGATAGGATAGGATAGGATACTCCGATAGAGATGACAGGCACGAACACGGCGTTGGATTCTTTGTCCACAAGAACATTCTAGCCACTGTCACGGGTTGCTGTCCAGTCTCCAGTAGACTTATTACCATCCGCCTGAGAGCAGCCACTTTAAAGATCATCATCATCCAGGCCTATGCCACAACATCAGACTATGACGACAGCGAAGTGGAGGATTTCTATGAAAATCTACAGGCTATACTTGACCAAGTGCCGAAGAAGGACATAGTCATAGTGGAAGGCGACTGGAATGCCAAGGTTGTCCAAGATGCGCACAACTGGGGAGGCACTTGTGGACCTCAACGGAACAACAAGACAAATGACAGGGGTCTGAGACTCTTGGGGTTTTCCAGATACAACAATCTGATACTGGCAAATACGCTTGGTCTCCCCAAAAAATCCAGAAGATGGACATGGCACAGTACCGACGGGGAGCATCACAAACAGATCGACTACATCATGGTCAAGAAACGCTTCAGATCAAGCATCAAAATTGGCAGGACACGCACTTTTCCAGGAGCAGACATCGGAAGTGACCACGATCTCGTGATGATGTCTTTCCGGCTCCAGTTGAAGAGCAAAGTGCACTAGACTGAATTTCGACAAGGACAAACTGCAAGACCCGGAGGTGCAGAAATATTTTAGGCCACAATTGGATGGAAATTTGCACCACTGCTCATTTTGGGATCTGGTGAAGTAGATGTCAACACCATGACAACCACCTTCAACTCAGCTGTGACAGGTGCCGTGGATCACACCTGAACTTTTGGATCTCTGTGATAAACGAAGAGAGATGAAAAAGAAAAAGAACATATCACAGGGAACTGATGCCTACCGATAAATCAACAACGACATCCAAAAAGGCACGCGCACAGCAAAGGAGAACTGGACAGAAGAGCAATGCCAGGAAATAGAGAACAAGAACAACAGCACGAAGGCATATCAGACTGTGAAGCGGCTGACAAGTGTTAAACAGCCCAAGGTCTCCACCATCCAAAGCAAGTCTGGCATATGCCTTACAGAAGAACAAGAAGTCTTGGATAGATGGACAGAGTACTGCTCTGACCTTTACAACCACACACCAAACGGAGACCCATCAGTTCTAGCATGCCCCCAGAACAGAGAAGAAGAAGAAATCCTCCCAATTCTCCGAGAAGAAGTTGAGGCAGCAGTGCAATCGCTGAAAAAAAGAGGTCAGAGGGAGTGGACCACATACCCGCAGAACTGCTTCAAGCAGGGGGAATAATCAATTATTTGTAACAAAATCTGGCAGAGTGAAAAGTGGCCT
Organism: Oncomelania hupensis; assembly: GCA_036898135.1. NCBI lineage: Eukaryota > Metazoa > Mollusca > Gastropoda > Littorinimorpha > Pomatiopsidae > Oncomelania > Oncomelania hupensis. The sequence goes on from CM072512.1 coordinate 44,510,748, forward strand.
AAACCATGGACCAAATAGCTTGTCATCATTTTTCCCAAAAAATGTAACCTTCAGGAGTGTAAAAATTACCGCCTCAAGCTCCTCCTAAAAATATTACTCAACAAGTTCAAACCCCAAGCTGAACAAATCATAGCTGAAGAACAAGCAGGATTCAGGGCAGGGCGAAGTACCACTGAGCAGATTAAAACCTCAGAATAATCTGCGAGAATTACCTACAGTACCAACATCTATATCATGACGTTCGTAGACTTCAAGAAGGCGTTTGACCGAGTCTGGCATGCAGCTCTGGGGGCAACCATGAGAGTGTACAACATCAGCCCTAAAATTATTGAAATCATCAAAAACCTGTATGATAAGGCTAACAGTGCAGTCCTCCATAACAGCACCATCGGAAACTAGTTCAGAACAACAATCGATGTGCGTCAAAGATGCCTACTCTCTCCAACCCTCTTCAACATCTTTTTAGAGCGCATCCTGTCAGATGCCCTTGCGCTTCCTATGATGTTATTATTTAGCAATGTAGGCATTTTGCATGGATGTGTTTAGTTGATATTGTATAATGATGTTTGTATTCTATTTTGTTTTTGTAAACGGGGGATCGATAAATTAGATTATAGCCTCAGCGTCCCCTGCGTGGGATGTCTTTATTGTAAAGTGACCGGCTGTTAGATTGCCTTCAGTGTTACCACTAGTGTTGTTTCGGCAGATCTTTAGTGCGGATCAGGGGTGAGACCTCTTTCTTTTCTGTGGTCCTGATTTGGCTCGGAAGAGTCCGCTGGACCTAAAGCAATAACCATGTAATTGAATGTAGATGCCCTTGCAGATCACGAAGCACAGTCAGCATAGGGGGTAGAGCAATCTCCAACCTTCGTTTTGCGGATGTCATTGATGGATTGGCTGGACAGGAACAAGAACTTGGACAGCTGGTACAGAGGCTTGACACCACCTCCAGAGCCTATGGAATGGAAATAAGTGCAGAGAACACCAAAATGATGACCAACAACATCAATGGCATCACCACGGACATCAAAGTCCAAGGCCAATCGCCTCAACACAGTGCATAGCTTAAAATATTTATTTATAGCTTCAAATATTTATTTATTAGACAGTGGGTCCCGACAGGAAGTCCTCTCCAGGATTGCACAAACAAGTGCTGCCCTGGCAAGGTTGAAGTCCATTTGGAAAGACATGACCATCAGTCTACATTCCAAGGTGAGACTGCTGCGCTCCCTTGTCATCTCCATCTTCCCATACGCTTGCGAAACATGGACCCTCACAGCCGATCTACAACGAAGAATACAAAGCATGGAGATTAGGTGTTACAGAAAACTTCTGGGCATTTCCTATACCCAGGAAGTCACCAACGACGAAGTCCGACAGACCAGCACACAAGCAATTGGACAACACGATGACATGTTCACAGTGGTGAAGAAACTGAAACTCCAATGGTATGGCCACGTCACCAGATCATCAGGCCTTGCAAAGACCATCCTGCAAATGACGGTGCAAGGAGGTAGAAGAAGAGGGAGACCGAAAAAGAGGTGGGAGGACAACATTCGAAAATGGACTGGTTTGACACTGATCGAGGCCATAAGGGTTGCTGAGGACAGAGAAAGATCGACCTCCGAGTTACGGGATAAGATAGGATAGGCATTTGATATGTATTTGTTTTGTTGATACTTTATAATGATGTTTATAGTCTATTTGGTTTCTATAAACGGGGGTTCGATAAATTAAAGTATCAGTATAGCCTCGGTGTCCCATGTGTGGGATGTCTTTATTGTAAAGTGACCGGCTAGTGGAGTGCCTTCTGTGTTACCACTAGGGTTGTTTGAGCAGATCTTTTATGCGAATCAAGGGTGAGTCCTTCAACCAAGTTGGGGTCCTGATTTTGTGGTCTTGATTCGGCCTGCTCTTTGCAGTCCGCGGAACACTATAAACAACGAATAACTAATCTCTCTCTCTCTCTCTCTCTCTCTCTCTCTCTCTCTCTCTCTCTCTCTCTCTCTCTCTCTCTCTCTAAGTCTCTCTGTCTCTCTCTCTGCCTCTCTCTCTCTCTCTGTCTGTCTCTGTCTGTCTCTCTCTCTCTCTGTATCTCTCTGTCTCTCTGTCTCTCTCTCTTCCTCTCTCTCTGTGTAACTCTCTGTCTCTGTCTCTCTGTCTCTGTCTCTCTCTCTCTCTCTCTCTCTCTCTCTCTCTCTGTATCTCTCTGTCTGTCTGTCTCTCTCTCTGTCTCTCTCTCTGTCTCTCTCTCTCTCTCTCTCTCTCTCTCTCTCTCTCTCTCTCTCTCTCTCACACACACACACACAGGTGTGAAAGGACAACTTGTGCTTCAATGTCGCTGATCGTTCCCAACAATCAGGGTTCTGGGCAGAGCCGCTTCAATGTAGGCCTATCTTTGAAGATCGTTTGCCGCTGCACACCAGCAGCATTCAAAACCATACCTTCTGAGTGCAACTCTTTAATAATTATTATTATAGTAAACTAACATGTTCTTGCATTTTCTACACTTTAAACGATGATTAACTAACTTTTAAAAACTTCTTTTCTGTTTTTTTTTCTTTATTTCTCTTGCTTTCGTGTTCTCTACTTTTTTGTCATGCCGAATAGTTTTCTTGACTATCTTCTTTTACCCCTTTCTTACAACTTTATGCCCCCTAAATTGCCAGTGGGGGTGGAGGGGGTTTCTGTATAAATATTATAAATGTTATCCTCATTTTGAGGAAATTTTGTACTTTAAATTCCCACTGTTCCTGTCATTCTTATTGGTTCTTTCTCGTTTTTGATCTTTTCAGTCAGTCTACTATCTTCTTCACTAGACAAATCACCTACCTTTTTTCTGAAAAACTCTGCCAGAACTGTATGGGGTCAGCTTGGGGATATTGGAAGCTTTCTGCCAAATGGTCACTAGGGCTTTGTTATATAGCTATGTAGGCATTTTATATGTATGTGTTTTGTTAATATTTTATAATTTTTATAATATTCTATTTGGATTTTGTAAACGGGGGTTCGATAAAAATTAAGGTAAAGTCTTAGCGTCCCCTGCATGGAATGTCTTTAAAGTGACCGGCTGGTGGAGTGCATTCAATGTTACCATTAGGGTTTTTTCAGCAGATCTTTTATACGGATCAGGAGTGAGTCCACTTTCCACCAAGTTGTGGTCCTGATTCGACTCTTTGCAGTCTGCTGGACCCTATAAACAATGACTAACTATACACGCCAAAACTGTTTAGTGTAAGCTTGTATCTTATGTTTCAATACCGCAACATACTAGGGAGGTACTTAGTTCACTGTTACAGCTGCAAACAGAAATGTAAAAAAAAAATACATACATACATACATACATACATACATAAATATATACACACACCCAATTCCATTTTTTTTTTTAACAGATTAATCCAGTAGTTTTTAAGTAAGTAAATTAGGGCAAAAGTGTTAATAATGATGATGATGATAATAATAATAATAATAATAATAATAATAATAATAATAATAATAATAATAATAATAATAATAATAATAATAATAATAATAAAAAAAATAATAATAATAACAACTTGTGACCAACATTTTATCTCTACGGCATAACAAACAGCCCAAAAACTGTAAAGAAACATATTGACAGACCATCTGCAAAAACAATAATCAATGCGTTGAATTAAAATAATAATACATTTTAAGAGTAACTAAATAAAACAATTAAATGGGCCCGTGAATAAGAAAGTAACCTAGCTCGTTAAGCCCAGTGAAGTGGTTAGGCTGAAAGCCGTTTTTACTGTGTAAGGGAAGAAACTGGTTGCAAGCTAGTTTAAAGCGATTAGCTCCCTTGGCATGGGAGTTACTCCTAACTTTGTTCACCACTGTTTTTGTCACAGAGACGACGACATTCGAATGAGGTACGTATTAAGCTTTTGTTATTTTGAATCATGATTTGCGAGTATATCTTTCACTTTGTTATTCTTTTTCATTTTAATGTGTCGCCTTTGTTGTTTTTCGCATTTGCAATATGACAGTTTTATCCGGTTTGAGTTATATCCTATACAGTATATAATAAGCCCTGAAAATGTTTAATATGTATGCTTTTGTGGTCCAGTCTTTTATACACAATTCTAGATTCTGTAAATTGTCTGGAAATAGCAGATGAAAAAAAATTACTATCTCCTTCTATCCCCACTTGTGAAAATAATCTTGCCACTCCCCCCACTATTGAAAAATAATCTCTCTACCCCCCCCCCTTTCCCACCTTAGGCTATCAATTTCATTTTAAAAAAAAAAAGAGCAGAATTACACTCTATGCAACGTCTGTTGTTGTTGTTGCTGCTGTTGGTGCTGCTACTGTTGTTGTTGTTGTTAATAATGATGATGCTGGTCTTTATGGCAATGTTTGAAGACGACTAGTAGTGAGATTTTACATCACACATGAAACCGTTATTGGTCTAAGTTTTTTTTGTACACGAATATTATTAAGCAAAAAGAATAAAAGAAACAGTGATGAATCATTTCCATAATTAAAATCAATTCCTGTATTACAACTAAGCAGTCCGTTGCTGAAAAGAGAGCTCTTGTTGGGTGAATGTGTGTGTGCGTGTTTGTGTGCGTGAATGCTTGTGTTTGTTTCCATACCATCCTCGCCACCACCATCATCTCCATCTGAACCATCACCACGACCACTGTCACCAACAACGACAACATCAACAGCATAAGCGCGATCGTAGCAGGCTTCGCGACCTACTCCAAGCTGCAGTCTTTCCACGATGACGACCGCGTGGACCGACTGAATCACCTGTTCACCGTCACCATCCTCATCCTGTTCGCCATCTTCGTAGGAGGAGGGCAGTACGTGGGCACCCCCATTGAATGCATCTCTGCTGGAGAGCCCAATGCTGCTATAAGGTATGGAATTAAATATTCACGGATGTTAACATTGCAAGTTTCAGAGTGGCAAGTGTTCCGTTTACAGTCAATGGATAGATCATATTTGTTTTCCCACATGAGGGTCGTATAGTATTTTGTCAAAGGGAATGTACTTAACGCTTCTTTGCACACACAAACACCTCCCCCTCTCCCTCTTCCCCGCTACCCCGCGAACTTGTTTTTTTCCAAACTAGTTCTAGTCATTCGCCGAAAAAGGTAATCACCGAAGTCGAACGAAGCTCCCCGCTATGCCCATTTCCGACCTCTCTCTCCCTCCTCCTCCCCTCCCCCTCCCACCTTCTCTCCCCTTGTCCCGGCAAGGGCCTCAATTTCAAGACGTTGTTGCTGTGTATTCCCAACTATGAAAACTATTCTCACACCCATAATCCTCTCATTTCCTTCAGGTTACACATGACTCTCAGAACTAAAGATAATTACGCAATCCTTAAAAGATCTAGATACTGGATTTAGTCTAGATCGAGGTGTTGTCCGTACACAGGTCTGAGGTAGTTTAAGGGTCCGGATTCTCTATAAGGCAACCAGTCTATCGATCAGACAGTGTGCTGTTGGGAACTTACTCAAACATGGAAAATAAAAAGTGCAGTGCTACATTAACGCTAGCACAAAAGGGCCGTAGATACCTAGTGAGGAAATGATAGATGGACCCCAGATTATCTCTATCTCCTCTTTTTTCTCCTAAAATATGCGCATTTTGAGTATCTTAACTCTCTTTTTTCACTCACCCTATTTCTTTTAAACTTTTTGCTATTTTTCCTATCCTATCCCGTAACTCAAAGGTCGTTGGGGCAGCACAGATGATCGTTTAACCAGAGCACTCCATGTTTCTCTGTTCTCAGCAACCCTCATGGCTTCGTTCAGGGTCAAACCAGTTCATTCTCGAATGTTGCGCTCCCACCTATTTTTATGTCTCCCTCTTCTTCTGCCTCCTTGCACCGTGCCTTGCAGGATGGTTTGAGCAAGGCCCGATGCTCCGGTGATGTGGCCATACCATCACAGTTTCCGTTTTTTCCCCACTGTGAGGATGTCATCATGTTGTTCAATGGCTTGTTTAATGGTCTGTCGGACTTCGCTGTTGGTGATGTGCTGGGTATAGGAAATGCCTAGAAGTCTTCTGTTGCACCTCATCTCCATGCTTTATATTCTTCGTTGTAGATCTGCTGTGAGGGTCCATGTTTCGCAAGCGTATAGGAAGATGGAGATGACAAGGGAACGCAGTAGCCTTACCTAGGGGAATGTAGACTGATGGTTCTGTCTTTTCAAATGGGCTTCAACCTTGTCAGGGCTGCAGTAGTTTGTGCGATCCTGGAGAGGACTTCCTGTCGGGACCCATTGTCTGATACAATGGCTCCTAAACATTTGAAGCTGTGCACTGTGTTGAGGGATTGGCCTTGAACTGATGTCCATGTTGATGCCTTTGGTGTTGTTGGTCATCATTTTGGTATTCTCCATTCTATAGGCTTTGGAGGTAGTGTCAAGCCTCTGTACAAGCTGTTCAAGTTTTTGTTCCTCTCCAGCCAATACATCAATGTCATCCGCAAAACGGAGGTTGGAGATTGCTCTACCACCTATGGTGACTGTGCCTTTGTGATCTGCAAGGGCATCTGACATGATGCACTTTAGGAAAATGTTAAAGAGTGTTGGAGAGAGTAGGCATCCTTGACGCACACCAATTGTTGTTCTGAACCAGTTCCCGATGGCGCTGTCACGGAGGACTGCACCGGTAGCCTTGTCATACAGGCTTTTGATGACTTCGAAAGTTTTTAAAGCATCGTAAATGGGGTGGCCTTGTGGCGCAGTGGATTAGTCGTCGGTTTCTTATGCCGAAGGTCGCGGGTTCGATTCCAGCAAGGGGCGAACGTATGTAACTTAGGTACGAGACTATTGAGGTCACCAAGGGTTTTATCCGGGCACTCCGGTTTCCTCCCTCCCTTGAATAATGGTACTGGAGGCAGTAAATATAAAATTTCAAAAATAAAAATTCGGGTTTCTTTCCGTCTTCGTATAGCGATCTCCCTGCCTTTACACCACCAGTCCTGTGTGAGTGATGGATGTGCATTTGTTGTGTGTGTGTGAGAGTGGATGAGCCAGGTGAGCGTGTATGTTGGTACAGATCGCCGCGCTTTGAGCCTGATTGATTTGGGGAAAGGCGCGTATATAGCATCCATTATTTTTATTATTATATCTTTACATCTAGTTCACTTTTCTCACCTTATTAAAAATGCTCATTTTTTTGTATTACAGTCATTTTTGTTTCTTATATTACCAGGTAGTTTGCAGTGATTTAAAAACTTTTGTACGTGTAGCGGAAAGGGAGGCGACTGGTTGAAGCTTGGGAGAGAAATTGTCTACCTTGATTTTCTTGGTTAGACTAGCCTTGGGTGGCTCCAGCTTTGCAGAATCCTTTGGGTATGCCATTGGGTTAAAACAAGGCGACACGACATTTGTTCTCCCCGGCTGACCATTCGCTTGCTGCGTTTGGTGGCGAGCGGGACCACATTTTCGGCAGGCATTTTATGCAGGTCTGTGGCAGCGACCTTGCAGTAGAGTGCGTGGCACTAGTAGCCGCAAACCCGGTACTCCCAACTATGCTTCTCCGCCTTGCAGGGCAAATATTTTTATGTCCCTCTTTTTGGGGATAAAATGAAAATAACAGCTCGGGTGGAGCAATGTTCTCAAGGTCGTGGCCGAGAGACTGGAGTCAACTACTCCTCTCGGCTACACTACAACGCATCGCCCATCCAGCAACGACGGGACCCCAGAGGCAGCGCAAGCAGACAACTAGTGGGAGCCGCTGAGACCTGCAGGACGAGACTCACCGACCAGAGAGCCGCTGACCATCCCTTGGCCGTCGGAGACTACATCTACACCAGAAACCGAGGGATGGGTCGGATCAAGATCCAGAACTTTTGGCGACCTGAGCTGCATCGCGTCACCGCCCGCCTGGATCCCCGCCTGCATGTCTACACCATCCAGCCAGTAGCAGGTGGGCCAGAGCGGGTGGTGAACAGAAGAGACCTCCAACCCGTGGGTCAGCACTTCGATCTGCTCGTCCAACCTCCGGACCCACTCGAGGCCATGCCTTCTAGCGAGAGCGACAGCGAAGGAGAGCCTGAGACCTGGATGGGAACCTTCCCTGACCCTACCATAGTCACCACCAACTACAACGGGCCAGCCTCTGCATGGGAGCCAGCGCCTTTGGTGCCGGCAAACCGGTACTCCCAACCACGCTTCACCGCCTTGCAGGGCAAATATTTTTATGTCCTTCTTTTGAGGGATAAAATGAAAATAACAGCTCGGGTGGAGCAATGTTCCCAAGGTCGTGGCCGAGAGACGGGAGTCAAATACTCCGCTCGGCTACAAGTGGTGCAAACGACCGGAAACAGGATGATGCTGGACCGTGGTTTGGACTGACTTGGCGTAGTCAGTGTCGGTTCCAGACATACCTGTTGCGAACGGGGAAACCATTGGGACATGGTTCCATTTGAGCTGTGGGATCTGTAGCGGAAAGGGAGGCGACTGGTTGAGGCTTGGGAGAGAAATTGTCTAACTTGATTTTCTTGGTTAGACTAGCCTTGGGTGGCTCCTGCTTTGCAGAATTTTTTGGGTATGCCATTGGGTTACGCAGGACAAATCTTTTATGCGGATCGGGGGTTGTCCGGTCCTGATTTGGCTCGGAAGAGTCCGCTGGACCTAAAGCAACAATTAATCAATCAATCAATACGCAGGACAATGCGACACGACATTTGTTCTCCCCGGCTGACCATTCGCCTGCTGTGTTTGTGGTGAGCGGGACCACATTGTCGGCAGGCATTTTATGCAGGTCGGTGGCAGCGATCTTACAGTATAGTGCGTGGCACTAGTAGCCGCAAACCCGGTACTCCCAACCACGCTTCACCGCCTTGCAGGGCAAATATTTTTATGTCCCTCTTTTGGGGGATAAAATGAAAATAACAGCTCGGGTGGAGCAATGTTCTCAAGGTTGTGGCCAAGAGACGGGAGTCAACTATTCCGCTCGGCTACATATATTATATTTGAAACATTAAAAAAAGATTATTTACTGATAATATTCCCTTTTTTTAAACAGTCAACCAGCAAACCAGGTTTAACTGAATAGAATATTAGATCAAAGATTAGATGTGTAAGTCTGCTGGAAGTAGTTTTTGCTTAAGAGGTAGTCTTTTGTTGCCATAGATTATGTTGAAATTCCAACTAGCTTACCAATGTCTGCGTGATCAATTTTTCTTAATTCAACAGGCTTCATTTTAAACAAAGATTTTGATATCATTGCATATGATGTATTCAGTACAACTATAATACCACTGTTGTAGGCGAGATTCACAACGGTCTGTTTGCACATCAAAATATCTCGTGATACGATGACCTAATGTTCTAATATTAGAACTTTGGAACTTGAACTTTGGAACTTTGTCCTTTTATTAAACCAATTAAAGAAATTGTGTAAGCTAATGCTTACCAAGCGTCGTCTGCTCTAGCGTTTTATTATTGTGAGCGTCGTCTGCTAAAATGTTTTATTATTGTGAGCCGCGTTAATATAGACCACATAAATGTATATTCCTTGTGTAAGTGTGTGCGTGTGTGCGCGCGCCTGTGTGTGTGTGTGTGTGTGTGTGTGTGTGTATGTGTGTGTGGGTTTTTGATTTTAATACAACTTCAGATTATGCCAACCCTCACGGTTTCGCCGTATTATTTTCCGGTGGCAAATAGTTTTTTACGGATTTACGCTGAAGTCATTTTTCTTACGGCGATAATAATTTTTACAAGAATATATATTTCCAGCTGATGATTATGTCAAAAGGACTGTTACACGTTTCAGACTGATTAACTTAGGCACTGTCACAGTATAAAATAATGCAGCATATTATATTACGACCTTATAAGGTAATAAATCTATTTGATTAGTTTAACTTATTGCATATCGTAGTTCACATCCTTGTTAGCTGCGCTGAAGCAGCAGCAGCAGGCAAAACAATGCAAAGAAATCAACGAGATTTTCTTTTTTTTTTAAATTGTATGCCGATACACAACCTCAAAGCGATTTATTTTAATTAACTATAACATTGTGCTGAACATGATTCTGATTCGTAGCAGGTTGATGGTAAAAATTTTGCTAATGGTCATGCCACACGAGCGTCAAATCTTGAATCCAATTCATGAAATCACGACAAAATCCCTTGATTGTCGTGTGGCACCCTGTGCATCGCGAATCCAGATTCTTTGAATTGGCTCCGATTGCCGACTTTCAACATGTTCTAATTCCGCGAATCTCGATTTTGTGATTCGGACCTTTTGGCCAATGAGAAGCAGAATACGAATCACGTGATCACAACACACGCACAGCAAAACTTCAAGACCAATAACCCTCAAGTTTGACTCGATGTGCGACTTTCGTGTGGCACTGCGCGATTCAAGTCAAAATAAAATTCCGACTTCGAAGTCGAAAATTGCTCCGATTCGCGTCAAGTCCAGTAGATTTGACGCTCGTGTGGCATGGGCTTTACTGACCTCGCTTCGCTTATCCTTCTGACTTCGGTCGGGGTCAAGTTTTACCACAGATTATTATAGAATTCTTTGATTTTTCCGATATGATTTTTTAATAAGAAATCTCAATCCTGGACCTTTACTCCCTCTTGTCTACTGACAAAATTTTAAATCTACTGACAATTTATAAATTTCTCACTGACAGATTTTTTTGCAGGTTGGCATCTTTGCAACTTAAAAATGTTTGTATCTTGATGTTAAAAACAGGCACCGACCTTCACCTCTTATTTACCTCGACTTTTTAAAACTCCTAAACAGAAGAGTATCTTCCGAGTGGGCGTTCCCCATAGCATAAACCGATAGTAAATAATGCTACATCATTGCAGTGGTTTTCTAAATTTTTATAGTTTAAGAAGGTGTTGGGGAAAGGAAGGGTTGATTATCAGAAATAATAACTATAAAAGTCAATTCAACCATTCTGTTTTTCTATTTCAATATTAAGAGGGTGTTCTATAAAGACACTTTTAACGATAAAATATTATGAGCCCTGATAATTTGGCGCTCAGTAGTCCTTTTATATCAGTCTGATACACCGTTGTGTCGTGAGCATTCAAGCGCTATATTTTCAATGCAATGATAATACAGATGGCAAAATATAGCCTAGTGCCAAGTTTTGATCTGAATATCAATGTCCAGGGCTTATGCAAAAACGTATTGCTGGGTTCGCAACACCTACTACGTGCCGATGCGTGACGAGATCCCAGGAAACCTGAAGAAGCGAGAGTCTATGGAGCTGAGTTATTACCAGTGGGTGCCCATCATCCTCCTCTTCAGCGCCCTCCTCTTCAAGATGCCGTGCATTGTCTGGCGACTCATGAGTGGCGCTTCAGGCGTCGATCTGGATAAGGTAATAAGGGAGAATAAAGAATAAGGCTGAATAAGGGAGATAAATGTAGTAGTTGCCCCGCCTAAATGGGTTGAAAATATCAGTTTTTAAGATGCTTTGGTTAAAGTTACAGTTCCTCTCATACTACTGGGGTTGACGTTTTTCCTATTTTGAGTTACGTCGATCTCGAAGAGATATTAAGGTGCGTTTTAACATTGTAAAGTTGAAAATCATAAACTTGCAAGGGTACTGTGGCAGTTTTCAGGACTTTCAATGACTGACAGATACCGAGACTGATACTATATTACCATCTTAACGGTTATTTTAGTTCGAACAAGGATTAAGGAACTTCTGTGGATTCATCGTGTGGTAATAGGTTTTATTTGTAGTAGATGCAACACAGGTAAATTAAATCTTGACGGGGGCGCCATGACTAAAGCCAGCAGTATTTGTTAATCACGCTCTGTGCTAAATATTGATGTTCCAGATCGTAAGCATGACCCTGGAGTCGCAGTTGGGTGATCACTCCAAACACACAGAGATTATTCACCAGATCGCTGAATACATGGACCGTTGGCTCACCGCACATCGCCAGTACAACTGGAACCTAGCCGTCAGAATCAGGCAAAAGGTGAGAAAGATAACACAAGCTTTTTGGATTCACAGAACAACAAAAAGTAAAGAAAACATTGTTTTAAAACAACCTGAGCTAAAACTGTGTCGTCAGACCTGGCGATAGCTGAGCTCATGTTGAATCTGCTGAACAAATATGCCTACGTTACAGCGTTAACTTTATATTAATTTCTTTCTTTTCATGAAGAGATATTGTCTAGCACATTGTCCAATATTTGTATCACTGTTTTCAAGTGCGGAAGCTAGGCTGCTTCTGCTTTGGCATGTGACATGGCTGTTACCTGCTCATAGAGTCTGTATATTGCACATACAGACTCACTGAACGTATACTGCATCGACGCATTGAATTGTTCTTCTTTTGTCATTGTGTATTTCACTTTCTTCTACACCATTGGGTGTACAGCTAGCCAAACTGTGCTGCTTTTGCTTCGGCAAGCGACATGGCTGCTACCTCTCTGGCCTGTACCTGCTGATCAAGTTTTCGTACTGCTTGAACGTGGTGTGCCAGTTCTTCCTGCTCAATGCCTTCATGGGTGGTTGGTACAACATCTTCGGCCTGGAGCTTCTCACTGGCCTCTACTACGACCGCCAGTGGAGAGAGTCGCCTTACTTCCCTAAGGTAACTTTCGTAGATTATGTTGTAGGCTTGAAAGTATCTTGAAGGCTTTAAGTTTGGCAGATGAGATCCATTTTGTGTATTAACAGTGAATGTGCGAACTGGCGGCCTGGCATTGGCCCAAGCTCTGCACAATTATTGAAGATTTGATCCCATTACTTGCCCCTTTTGGGGTGTGGAGGATACAAAAACATAAGCATAACGATCATAATTCAGTTGTAAAAAAACCAACAACAATCATTATTACTAACTTTCCAACTATAACATTACAAAAATAACATTCGCCCAATATTATTAGTGTTCCCCTTTAAAAAAAAAATTAACTAAATTTTACCGAAACAAATTACACAAATTTAATATTGACTTGTACCATAAATATTTCATAGAAATACACACTTGTCGAATTTGCTTGTGCTTTGGGCTAAAAAATAAAGAAATTCATCCCCAGTAAGCCCTTATTACATACAGTCTTTACAAAATTTTTCTCTCTTTATTATACCTTCCCGCCTTCTTAATTCTGAACAACGAAATTTTATGAAAATATGAACATAAATGTTATCAGTATGAACATAAATGTTATCAATGTTATCAAAGTATGCACTGCTGTTTTGAGAAAGGAAACGTCGACCAGACTGACGGATTGGCAAACGCTAGATAACGTGTACATTATTTGGGTAGCACTCACTTAAGCCTAGTGCTTCCAGATGTTTTGCCTTGTATATTATCTGGTTTGTTGAGTACGTTTATGTTTAAACCAACGTGCAAAGGATGTATGTATTACACGCACATCAAAAATATTTTATTCCACCCAGCCTGGTTCTTACTATAACAGGGAAAGATTAAACAACAAGGAGGAGATAGACACCCCCCCCCCCCCCACCCACCCACCAGACACTTACTTTCTCTCGTGAAGCTGACCTACGGATATGGTAGATGTCCCCATTTGCGTTCAGCTCCAAATTGCAGACATCTACGCTTCCCACACGTCATGATCGACTGATGACGGAATTATTTTTAACCACTGTCTTTGCGATCGACCAACCGTTTGCGTTTGTTTGGTTGTTTCTTTCTTCGCAGATACAAGGCAATGTACTCTGGCTATCAGTTTTGTGTTAGTTTACTTGTGTTTACTGGTTCGTTAACTGTCATCCGAAACTTTCACTTAGTAGTTTAGGGCAGATTTAATGCCACTAATGAAGGAAAATTACAGTCCGTCCCCAAATGTCAACAAGCTGCCCGCAGTTGCCGACACTCACATTGCGTCCATTCAGACACATGTTTTTGTTGACTAAGAATTAACTGTCACTAACTGAAACACGTATAGACATGTAGAAACAAAAAAGTCTGATGGTTGAACAGGCACACAAATATAGTAGTTATATAAAAAAAAGTTTTTGTTATAGCAATAAAAAGTGTGGTATTATTATATTATGTATGGTAAAGATATGGAATTCACTTTATTATTATAAAATAAAAATAATAATTTAATTTACAAATGGCGTCTCATATTCTTCTGCCTCAGGTGACCCTGTGCGACTTTGAGATTCGACAGCTGAACAACGTACAGCGTTGGACGTTCCAATGCGCTCTGCCAATCAACCTGTTCAACGAGCAGATCTTCAGCTTCCTGTGGTTCTGGTTTATTTTTGTCTCCATCATGTCCTTCTTTAGCTTCCTTATGTGGATCGCCAGGGCCCTCTGTCGCACCAACAAGGTCTATTACGTACGAAAGTTTCTCAAGGTAAGGAATGAGCAAAAGGTCTCAGAAACAACGTTTCTTGAAGGCATCGTCGTAGCCTTCGTCGTCGTTGTCATCGTCCTCCTCATCATCAATGGCCATCAGTTATTATCGTCATTATCATCATCATCATCATCATCATCATCATCATCATGAAAAACATTAACAACAATACAACAACTACAATGACCGCCAAAGCTGTCGGAACGGAAAAAGAAAAACGACGAATTTGCTGCTTTTTTGGAGTAAAATAAATGTTAGCATTTTTCAATTTGTCTTCTCACTCTCTTGTCTAGCTTAGCGGCCTTATTCTCCTTTGAGGTAATTAGCGCTGCATCCATGTGTTACTTTCATGCTGAGTTTGTTGGACTAATATGCACGTATACTTACGACAAATAAAATTTAACTTCAACATGATAAATCCTGATGTCCTCACAGCTTAGGGCTGTGTGCTCCGCAAGTGGACATTGATGTTGAATTAAATTGAATTGAACTGAAGCGATATTTCCACCAGGCCCAAGGTGAGCTGACGGGAGAGGAGGACAAGAGGCTGGCTGACCGTTTCACTGACCATTATCTACGTGACGACGGCATCTTCGTGCTGAGGGTGGTAGCTCAGAACTCCAACAACGTCGTCATATCTGACCTGCTACTGCAGCTGTGGAGGCTGTATAGAGCCAAGCCGCTGTTCCGAAACGGCGCTGAGGAGATTCTGGTTTGACATCGTGTTGTTTTGGATATTTTCATAAGGTGGGTCAGTGGTACCAGACTTAAGTGTTTGCCTTGGGCAACGTGAGTTCAAACCTGATTTGCAGACTTCAGAATATATTAGGGCCCCTCCCCCATTTTTTGGGCATGCTAGATGAAGATCTCATTTTTGCGCTAGATCTCGTTTTATTGGCATGCTAGATCCTGATGTCAAGCGCACATTTTGAGCAGCGGTTTGAGCTGGCAAGGGTGCTCAAATCGTTAAGACCAGTCCATTTGTTTGAAGACTGAATATTGCCAGTGATTGCATTACTACAGATGATGGCGGAACTTTATTTTTTTCTTCTTCTTTTTTTTGGTTTTGATTTTTGTTTTGTTTTTTTGTATTTGTTAATTTTCATTCGTTTAAGATTTGACATTTGTTAAGCAAGATTGGTTGGTTGATATATTAACATCTTCTCCATCGAGATGATAATACGCAGACACGCACGCCGGCACACACATTTGCACCACAAACATACATACATATAAAATACCTAATTATATTAATTGAGCCAGTATTATTTGATTGTTAAGCAAATGTATGAAAATACTACAAAAACGCTTCTTGTTGTGGTACTTTTTAAATTATTTTATTTTAAAAAAATTGTGTTGGAATCTACGAAAAGTGAGCTTTTCTTTCTTTCCAAAAAGGCAAACTTTTGTTTTATTTTTCTCTCAAGATAATTTGTCTCACAATGACCGAAGACACACATTTTAGCGTTCCATGAAGCTGGTAAGGTTTATGGATGCATCCATTAGAATGATGGACCTCTTTCTATTAAGTTAACCTAAGGGAAGTTGCATTGTTAGAATTTGTTCCATTTCATACTCATTAGAATGAGCGTTTGTATCAAACATAATTATTTTTGAATATAGAGAACGATTTGAAATGAGTAGTATGATTTCGATGCATGTATGCAAGTTGTGCTTAATCATTATGAGTAACTTCACGCGTTTTCTTTCCTCACATGAAGTAAAATCAGGATACTTTGTGTATTCTTTGTGTTAATGGTTCATTCGTTATCATTTAAAGCCGAACAATTTGGAAAACAAACGACTTTAACACTCAAATAAAGCTTTTGACAATTTGAATTTTACTGGAAGCGTCAGAAATATAGTAATGCGTGTGTTAGCACTTTTGAATAGAGCGTGTGTGTTTATTACATAACAAAATACACATGTACTAATCACCGACTTCTTATAACATTTTTAAAATTTATATTATGACATTTTAACGGCATTGTCACGTCACTTGAATTGGATCAATGACTTCAGCTCAAATAGCGAGTGAGGGGATTCAAACTCAAACTAAAATACTAACACAAATACCAGATGAACAGTTATACTCTTTTATTCAACACATATACACACAGGAATTTGAGAAATCTAACCCTACCTTAACCCTTAACCGGTCCCCACAACCTCAACAAATAACAACCAATTACCTCCCTCGACTAATCCGTCACCCCTTAAACATTGGACACAAAGTGCCAACCCAATTAATGATACAACAATATAAAAATAAAGATGAAGTATTACCACATATGGCTTATGTATACAATCAATATGTTCTGCGAGAAATATATTTAATTAATATCAAAACCCTTTACATAAACCAGAACAATTGTTCGTTATTCATTACTAAGCTTAACTACTATCATCTGGAATCAGCAACACATGTCGTTTGCCTTTCCACACTAATTCCAGAAATCACCACACTGTCTTCAAAAACCTATCACGGTCCTTAAAGAAACGAGTCTTGGTCACGACCTTCAACGAATTCTGTGAAAATCACTGTATTAAATGTTCTCTAAGTGTTTAATATATTATGTGCGTGTAATGTTGTATGTTGGCGTGTGTGTGTGAAGCCCTGAATATCGTAACCCCCAAGCAGCAGCGGTCATGCAGCACAAAGGCAGCAAAGGTCACGCAGCGCCCAACAGCTGCAACGTCTCGGCTTTTCGGTTCCGGTTCAGAACGTCATTGAACCAAAGCACGGCACCATACAACACCAGCATGGAAGCAACAGCAAACAAGCACGTAGGCACACAGCCAAGCAGGCCCAATCTGGTCAACATAATAACTCATCTTAGACTTACTGGGCTATCCAAATGCAATGTAAACATAACATGGGAAATAACTCCTTCCGCCGTCCGCCATCTTGACCTGTTTATTTATGCATTACAGATAATTCACAATTCTTCTATAATTTATATACCTTCGCATGAACGATGATTATTTTACAAATGCATTATAATTCCATTCCTAATCAAAATCTTGATTCATCCTCTCACTCATATTCATCACCCCTCAACTATACTTATCATACATCATCACCCTTGACCTCGTTCTTGCAACAACCTCAACAATATCATTCCATTATACATTTCCAACAAGAAAATCATATGAAAATGATATTTATCAAAATACCCCCTTTCCCCCTCATCCATCATCATTCATCCTCGTACGCAAGCTCAGAGTGTATAGCCACTGAAAGAATTAGGATACTGGGCACCATTTACCTTAATTCTGTCCTCGGCCTGTGATGGTACAGACGCACAACACAACACAACACAGTCTGTACGAGAGTCGATGGTTTGTTACTGCTGTTTTATAATGACCCTCGGACATCCTAATATCAATGAAGATAACTAGGCCTTGGGCGGTCTCTTAACAGAAGAGCACACACCCTTAGGAATAAACTCTACAAGGACTCGCACAGAAATTGTGGCAGTAATATTCCTCCTATTCTGCTATAAAAGTACTTCTCTATAGCAATTCCAACAGCACACTGGTCATTCTTGCCCTTCTTAAGAAACAAGACATCGGTTGGTTCTAACACAAAACACAACCCTTATAAACGGACTCTACAGCTATTCTATAATAGTGGCAGTCACAAATATCCAGAAGCCGTCTGATCACATCAGCACCAACTTGACTCTGTGGCCTTACACCACTTCCCCCAGTCCACAATTCAAGGCACAGAACTCCGTTCAGGCTTCTAGTAGCTATCGAGCTTACGTAAAACACGAGAATTATCTTTCAAAACCTATATACACTAGCAATGCATAACGCTGACCCACACTTTTCGCACAGCCCTCTCATAGCTATGTATTGACAGTGTCCAGGCTTGGATGAATAGCAACAGGTTGATGCTTAACCCTGACAAGACCGAAGTTATACCTGTAGGCTCATCTTCCCGTCTTAAACTGGTCGGCAGCGATTCTGCAAACATTGGCGGCAGCATCATCCCATTTAGTAATATTGTTCGTTATTTGGGTGTCAAGCTAGATAGTTATTTGTCCATGCATGACCACATCAGTACCATCTGTCGTTTGTCCTTTCTTGAATTTCGGCGTATTGCGTCTTTGAGGCAGTTTCTTTCGAGGGATGCATGCACACAGTTGGTCAGCGCTTTTGTGACAACCAGACTTGATTATTGTAAATCAGTTCTAGCTGGTCTCCCCATTAATGAAGTTAGCCGACTGCAGCATGTACAGAACTGTGCTGCTCGGCTTGTGCTTAGAAAACGGAAACGCGATCATGTCACTCCTCTCTTAATGCAGCTCCACTGGCTCCCTGTCAAGTTCCGCATTGAATACAAAATTGCTGTCCTAGCTTTCCGTCACTTCGACCAGTCACTTCCACCATATCTGTCTGAGGTACTCACTATCTACACTACAACTCGTTCTTTGCGCTCATCAGATGAAAAACCTTTGAAAACGCCTAAGCGTCCGTTTAAAACAATTAGCGAACGGTCTTTTAGTTTTCAAGCATCCAAGGTTTGGAAAACGCTGCCTGCCGGTTTAAGACATTGTTCAGACCTTGTTTCCTTCAAGAGCTCCTTAAAAACGCACTTGTTCCGCAAGGCGTTTTCTGTGTAAATAGTATGAACAGTAATACTTTCTGAATGATGCTGTACATGATGTAGTGCGAATGTTGTGATGATGCGTACGATTGATGTGTGTAAGCGCATTGAGTTGTTATTCTAATGAAAAATGCGTTGTATAAATGCAATTTATTATTATTATTATTATTATTATTATTATTATTATTATTATTATTATTATTAGATATGAAACTGTAAACTATATACATCCTGACACAGCATACATTTAGTAATAAACTCGTGTCGTCAACAGGCATTAAAATGATACATGGTAAACACCAAATAACTCTTTGAAATAAAATTGTGGACTACATTTTAAACAATGTTTACAATTGTAAAACGACAAACAATCTAGCGCTGCAAAAGCAAAATATATATAACTCAGATTTAATTAAAACCGACAAATAAAACAAAAACCAAATTATGACCACAGTAACAACATACACACACACGCACGCACCCACACACAAATACACACACACCACACACACAAAGGCCATGGCCAGACAGTGGTTGGAATACCAAAGAGCTCTCACGTAATAATGGCAGTTGTTGAATTTGATAGAACTTGCCTCCTTTTTTGAATCATCAGAAAAAGATACTTACAGAAATTATACTGCGTGTCGTTATTCTGGCTTTTTAATAAATTCACAAGCTGCAACCGCAGTGGTACATGTCTCAATATGACTACACATTTCTGACGAAGTTCTGTATACTCTGGGCACTTAAAAATAACATGAATTTCGTTTTCCACTGCCTGTGGACAAAAGGGACAACGTTGTTTCGCGGGGTTTTCCGAAAAGCGGAACTTATGCGCATTAATTTCCATTACCCTAATCCTAAATCTTGCGAGCGTTCTCAGATAATTACTGATATGCAGAGTCAATATATTTTTCACGCTCGAGACACGTTTTAAAGCAGTTGTACAACTGAAAATGCGTACTATTTCCCAAATGAGAAAACCATTCTTGGCAAAAACAATCTATCAACCTAGTTTTAGATTCACGAATAAATTGTTTCTCATTTCCGACTTGGCCAAACAACCCCAAAGCCGTTGCAACTTAGCAAGTTCTTCACATTGGTGACCCAAGATCTTTTACCCCTGTCATGTAGTTGCAGCAACATATCATACCCCATGCGAAAGAAGCGTGATGTCGGTTGTTTAAGATGTCTGAACCAAAACATGATACACGTCGCTGCAGAATTCACGTACAGTGGGTAGCGGCCCAGCTCACCGTATACAAGAGTGTTAGGTGCTTTCGATGAAACACCTAGTACCTTTTTGCATGCTATCAGGTGAACTTTTTCCACCACGTCAACTTTTTGAGAACTCCAGATCTCGGCTGCATACAGCATCATTGGGGCAATCTGTGTGTCAAAAAGCTTAAAAAAAATTACTGCGAGTTACAATTCATCCTTCTTAAAGCATTGAAAATTTCGATAGTACCGCGCTTTCCTCTCGGTTCCAACTCCCTCAAGGCTACACTGAAGCTAACTTTAGTTGAGAAAATAAAACCAAGGTATTTGTACGACTCAACAACCTCTAGCTTCTCTTTACTATAGAACCAGACTTCCCTCTCTGCTAAGTGCCCGCCATTGCGGAAAACAACTAAAAGTCTCCTCTCTGAAAATCCTTATCGGGAAGAGAGGGGACTATAAACTGATACACATACATACATACAAACAACTACTTTTGTTTTATCTGTGTTTACAGTAAAACGAGCTTTTTGGGCAGCTTCATACAATACATTAAGCTGGTTCTGTAAGCCTACCACTGTATACGACAACAGTAGCAAATCATCGGCGAAAAGAAGAACTAACAGTTCCACCTGGTGCGGAGACAATATTATTCCATGTCGGCCTAGACTTTTTATTTCCTTGGCTAAGATATTGATGAAAAGGAAAAAACGTGTCGGACTGGCTACACATCCTTGTTTTAGACCTTGTAGACATTCAAAATATTCAGTAGTACTATTAGCGTTACACCTAACACAGGCACTAACAGTTTCATACATACCACGGATCATATCGAACATCTTGCCCTTCACTCCTGCCTCGTGGATCGCAATCCACAAAAGTGATCTATTAATGCTGTCATATGCCTTGTGGAAATCCACGAACGCGGCGTAGTTTTTTCTTTTGGGTCAGCTGTTTTTGAACGATATCATACAATGTGAACATATGATCAACAGTAGACCGTCCTTTACGAAAACCGGTCTGAGTTTCATCTATGACGTCATTAGTTTCCACCCACGTTGACAGCCTATTACTTAAAACAGCTGTGAATAATTTGCCTAACGTACTCAATAGGAAAATCTCCCTAAAGTTATCTGGAACATTTGTAGGCCCTTTTTTGTGGAGAGGATTTATCACCGCTCTAGTCCACCCAATAGGATAGATTCCAGAGTTAAATATAGCATTAAAAAGTTTAATTAGGTATTTAAGGACTACGCTCTTTGAAACTCTTATGATTTCGTTTAGAATTCCATCAGGCCCCGCGGCTCTGCCTACCTTAAGGCGTCGTATCGCTTTCTTAATTTCGGCCTCAGTGATCGGCGCATCCAACACCTCGTCCTGCACCCTATCTTCCGGCACATTTGTATGTGCAGACCCAACACCTACATTTTCATTCAATGCATTTTTGAAATGTAGCAGCCATTCATCCTTGTTGAGAGAGAGAGAGAGAGAGAGAGAGAGAGAGAGAGAGAGAGAGAGAGAGAGAGAGTTAGAGAGAGAGAGAGAGAGAGAGAGAGGAGAGAGAGAAGTGTGTGCGGTCAATATAACATTTCAAAATTAATTTTCATTTCCTTTCCGTCTTGTAATAGCGACTTGCCTTTACACCACATGTTTGAGTGATGAATGAATATATGTTTGTGGTGTATGTAGGATTGTGTGAAACATGTGAGTGTGTACGCTGGCTAAAGACAGCCGCGCTTTGAGTCTGACTTATGAACAACCCAATGGGCGCGTTATGATAATTATGATGATGATGATAGTGATGATGATAGTGATGATGATAGTGATAATGATGATGATGAGAGAGACAGACAGACTAGACAGACAGATAGATAGAAAGAGCCCGACAGAGAGACAGAAAGAGAAAAGAGAAAGAGAGAGCAAGGCGAAATTAAACATCTTTTTCCCATAAAACCATTAGGCATTATTCTCGAAGCGTAAGTCCATCAGTTATGCAACGGACCCGTTTGCTATTGACAAATACATGTATGAGGGATATGGCATATATCTCTATATATATATTAATAAAATAATACGATCTATAGTAATAAAATAATACGTAACGTACTACTCCAGTCTCTGGGGCGGACTCTTAAAGTCCACCCAGACTTCCAGTATACATTATTCAATGTGGAATAAAAGTAAGTTAAAGCGTCACTCTGTATAAAGTTCAACACCAGTTAAAGCGTCACTCTGTGCAAAGTCACAATATTCATTGCTGTACAATGTTGTGACTATAAATACAGTCTACAACACAAAGCTGCAAGTTGAATCGTAAACTGTCACCTGTAGACCCTCCTCCTTTTCACACAATTCTATCTTTCGTCTTTCTTGTTCATTTTTTTTTTTAACCTTCTTCCATTTCGTTTCTTATTACCCTAAGCGTCCTCCTGCCTCCTTTTCTATTTTTTTCATCTTTCCTTTTAGCCCTGTGTCTTGTTATTGCTCTTTTGTTTTATCCTTTATCTTTCTTCTTCTTTTTCTTCTTTTCCCCTTCTTCCCCTTCTTCTCCTTCTTTGTCTTTCTTCTTTTTTTTCTTCTTCTCCCCGCCATCTCCCACTTCTGGTTCACCTGGTGCTCCAGATGGATCTTGAGGTTTGTCTTTATCTTTCTTCTTTTTCTTCTTCTTCTCCCCTCCTTCTTCATCTCCTGGCAGTGCCTCGGATTGCTCTCCTCCAGCTTCTGGCTGATCGTGAGGCTTGTCTTTATCCGTGTCCTTACCCATCTTCGCTTTTTTCTTCTTCTTCTTCTCTCCTCCTTCCTCTTCAGCGGACGTAGGAGGCTCCACGGCCTCTCCTGCAGCATCAAGTTCAGGATGTTTGTCTTTATCTTTATTTTTCTTCTTTTTCTTCTTCCCTCCTTCTTCATCTCCTGGTGGTGCCCCGGATTGCTCCCCTGCTTCTGGTTGATCCTGAAGTTTGTCTTTATCCTTATCTTTCTTCTTTTTCTTCTTCTTCTCTCCTCCTTCCTCTTCAGCGGGTGCAGGAGGCTCCATTGCAACTCCTGCAGCTTCCGGTTCAGGATGTGTTTCTTTGTCTTTATCTTTCTTCTTTTTCTTCTTTTTACCCCCGCCTTCTTCATCAGGAGAAGGTTCAACTGGCCCTGTTTCCCCTGATCCTTCCGGTGGCTCGTGAAGTTTGTCCTGATCTTTGTCCTTCTTTCTCTTCTTCTTGCCTCCTTCTTCAGCGAGAGGGACTGCGCCACTGTCTTCCAATCCTTGTTGTTGATCAAGATCTTTGTCTCTATCCTTCTTCTTTCTCTTCTTTTTCTCTCCGCCTCCCTCGGGTCCCACAGCCAGACTCTCTACAGGAGCTTCATCGGTTTCTGATGTGGTTGCCTGCTGATCTTGACCTTTGTCCTTATCTTTCTTTTTCTTCTTCTTTTTTTCCCCTCTTTCAGCTTCAGCGGGGGCGCTCCCTGGTTCTTCCACCACTATTGCCGCGGCGGCTTCCTCTTCCTTCCCGGGTTTCTCGCCCTCTTCCTCCACTTCTCCTCCTTTCTTTTTGTCTTTTTTCTTCTTCTTTTTCTTACCCCCGCCTTCTTCTCCTTCCTCAATTGCTACAAGCGGTGCGGCCGGTGCGACCTCTGCTTTCATTTCTGCAGGAGCCGCGGCTTCTGCTTCCTCCTTCCACTTCTTCTTTGTCTTCTTCGGATCAACAGTTTCAGTCTCTTCTGCAAAAAAACAAAACAAACAAACGGATACCACGATGAAGAGTGCTTGTTAATGGATTTTATTTATATGTTTTAACTTTTCTTTTATACTTTACCACATGATGTTAAATATCAAATCCAAATTACAAATGTTTTTATCTCGCTTCGCCGACTGGTGATCCGACACCAGTAAATAAACAGGTTTTGTGCTTGCTCTTCTTTTTGATATGATGATGATGGTCATTGTTGTCAGGGTGGCGACGTGGTGATCGTCCTTAACGCTCATGCAATAGGACGTTAAGCATCGTTTTTCGTTCGTAGACTGTGCAGGCGGTTAACAATTATAAAAGATAACGACAGCGACAATTAAATTATCGCTCAGTAGCCTACTTGTTTTCTGTGTTTGAAAACCAAGGCCTGAACTGTGTGTTCGATCGGCAGATGCCGCAGAATGTGTGAAGAAACACGAACAGCATCAACATCAGCTGCATATAAATACGTAAATGGAACTAAGAATTATGTACGGGTTTACATACCAATTTTGAATACCAATTTGTCAAAAATCCATTCCTTTTTCTAACTACCCTTCATTACCCCTCTACCCCCCACCCCCTCCCTCTCCAACTCCCCCCCCAAAAAAAAACAAAAAACAAAAAACAACAACAACAACAACAACAACAACAAACCAAAAAACAACAAAAAACATTTACCTCCTCCATATCGGTAAAATGTTTTAATTTATAAATGTCAGCTGCTTTAGAACGTAACTATATTATACATTAATTTAAATTTTGTTCATTAAAAAAATATTTTATTGAATTTTAGTTATTTATGAACTTGAAATATTTGTGTTCAGGGGTACTAACTATAGTTAGACCAGAAACAATGGATACCCTGGAACTGTCATAGCTATAATCAGTTGATTTTTTTTTCTTTTCACACTGTGTCCTTTCTGTGTTGTATTTGTACCACTGTACTTTTATTCTGTCTTGCCTATTTTACATTGCTGCTTCATGTTTTGCCATAGCGTTAATGTTTAAATGTTTGTGCATGTAGTCCACATCTTTCCTGTAGTATGCATTGTTTTCCCTTGTGTTTATTATAGCAGACCTGCCTACCTCCTTTTTGCCTTGACAGAAGAACACTCCGGAAAAAGAGGAAGAATCCAGCACAAAAGCAGAAGAAAAATTTGTCGCTGAATATGCCTCTCGCACTTATACAAAGATACTTGAACATAACATTACAACTTTTTTTTTTTTTTTTTAACCCAACAGTAAGTTTTATTCTTTGTACACACAGGCAGTCATTACTGAAGAATTCTCATAATTTCATATTTCTTCTTCTTTTTTACGGTCTCACTCTCATCTTTGTCAACATGAATGGTTTCTTCGTCCTCCGTTTCATGAACGGTAACCACGCGCTTCGTCGCCATGTTTGAGAAAGAAAGACTTCTATTGTGTTCTTCAGTACAGAAGAGTGCAGCACAGTGGTTATCTCCCTTCTGTACAAACAATACGATCTCTCTTACGGATTCAAGACTAGATTGGAATGCAGAAGATTTTCGATTTCTTCAGCAGAAAAAAGGTGTCAGAGGCGGAAGGCGGAAAAAAGCATTAAAATTCGGAAGAATCTTCCGCCAAAAACGGAAGGTAGTCAGGTCTGTATAGTGCAATGACTGTACATTGAAGTTTAACGTTTACGGCCACCAATGGCGTTACGGCAGACCGGGATAACCGTCCCGGGGAATAAGGGGTAGGGACCTAAATCAACGCTGAACCATCAGAGCAATCATACTGCAAATATGGACAGTAAAAATGGCCACTTTTTTTTCTTGCCCGCCGCGGCTTTATAGTCAATGTTTTAAGATCAGGTTAAGAAGGTTAACCTGAGAGCGCGCGAGTGTGTGAATGCGTGTCAGCGCTTTGAGCAGACTGTCGTCTGGAATCGCGCTTTATAATTATAAAATAAATATATAAATAACTAATAATAAATTAATAAATAAATAAATAAATTAATAATTTAATAATTACTTAATAATACTAATACTAATAATAACTATTATTATTATTATTATTATTATTATTATTATTATTATTATTATTAATGGATTTTTACCCATCTCCGTAGTAGTTACTGTAGTGGCTTCAGAGTCAGTTGGGGGTTCTGCTATGACGTCATGCCCCTTCTTGTCCTGTTTCTTCTTCTTCCCTCCTTCTCCTTCATTGTCCGACTCCGGTTCTGACGCCGAGGGCGGTGGATTAGGTAATTCTGCTGATGGCACAAACGCACCCACACACACACACATACACACACGCAAAGAAGAAGAAGAAGAAGAAAAAGTTGAGAAACAAAAGAAATAAACAACAATATTTACTTTAAAATAAAAACTTACTTTAAAAAAAAAAGTAGACTTGTCCGAATTATAGTGTTTTTAAAGTATTACTTCCATGCCTTCAAATCTAATTTTAGATTTTACAATTATTTATTTATTTAATATATATTTAGTTAATTTATACCTTTAAAACTTGTTTTAATTGGAAGGTTCTTGGAGGTTCTCGAACTTTTTCTCGGGGTTCGCGAACTATACGAACTAGATACGCTTCATAATTGGATAAATAAAGGCCACAATCGTAGATCGGGCAGGAAAGAGGTTCGCGTTGCATGCCCCGAAACAAATCCCGAGTCTCGTTTTTTGATTGGATGGAAGAGGAGGCCGTGAAAGCAAAATGGCTGCATCGTCTGCTGCTGTACGCTACGAGTTGGATCCTGCGGTCAGTGACACACTGACAATTCACAACAAAAATAATATTTATTTATCACGCACAGTTCATAGATGACGATGCAAGGAAGTTGTGAAGGGCCTTTTAAGAGAATCGAGTGTAACCATAATTGAATTTTCCGATTATAAAATGCTGAATCGAGTGCCCCAGTTTCCAATGGGACGGCGTCTGGGTTGGTCAAGTCAGTTAAAGACACAAATCTAGGTTTGGGCGACCCTACAGTGCAGTCTAGTTCGGAAGAGATCGCCTATCGATGCAGACAAACTAGCTCAAGTGTTACAATGTTAATAGAAGATGTTTTTAAGCACACTTTTGTTCGTTTTACCGTTATTATCAATCGCCGTATGTACATGCACACTACGTTGTGACCTTACGACGTAAACCCTGATTTGGCTACTACTAGGTACTACTCATGTCATACTGTCTGCAACTTACCGTTGGCCTCTAGGATGGGTTTTGAAGAGGCAACCATTGAATCATCCTCTCGAGAATAGTCCCACGGGCGTTTATGATCTGTCAATTTCCCTGAATTTTCCGATCCCGTAACAGACCCTATTACAAAATATAATTGTCCCTGCAGTATCCATCAATGAAAGTCTGAGGTCATGTTGTTTTTGTTGTAGTTTTTATTCTCCTTCAAACTTTTACAAGACTTCCCGCTCTGGTACTTTTCAAAAGCATCTCTATATTCCAAATTTATTTTAGAAGGAAAAAAAAAAGAAGCATATAAAGCAAGATTCCAGCTTGACCTCAAGACGTTTATTTAGTATCTTCAAGTCACGTGAAACTGACCCCACGTAGGGGTAAAGGGGGTTTCTGTATAAATAGTATCCCCAACTTCTGAAAATTTGAGCTTTAAATTCTCACTGTCGCTGTCTTTCTCATTTGTTCTTTCTCCTACTCTTTTCCATCAATCTACTATACTATTTTCTTCTTCACTAGACCAGTCACCTTACCTTTTTTCTTGAAAACTCTTCTGGGAAAAAACTCCTCATTTTGTGTGTGAGGTCTGTTGTATCAGCTTGGGAATATTGGACGCTTTCTGCCAAATGGTCACTGGTATGATATTATTATTTAGCAATGTAGGCATTTGTATGTATTTGTTTTGTTGTTATTGAATAACGATGTTTATATTCTAGTTTGTTTTTGTAAAGTGGGTTTGATAAATTAGAGTATAGCCTCAGCCTCCCCTGCGTGGGGTGCCTTTATTGTAAAGTGACCGGCCGGTGGAGTGCCCTCAGTGTTACCACTGGGGTTGTGTCAGCAAATCTTTTATGCGGATCAAGGGTGAGCCCTCTTTCAGCCAAGTTGTGGTCTTGATTTTGTGGTCCTGATTCGGCTCTTTGCAGTCCGCTGGACACTGTAAGCAATGAATACCTAACTGACTAAGGTGTAACTAATACGCAATGGGTGCAACAGTGGCATAGTGGTTAGGACACACGCTTTAGAAATGTTTCCGTTAAGCAACGTCCAACGCGGTTAGGACTTGGATGCAACGTCAAGCGCGGTTAGTACTTTGGAGGCAAACCACCAACGACACAAACAATGAACAACGAACGCTAGTCTATACCCAGTTGAAAATGGGTACCTCCCGGCTCGGTTTACAGCCGAGCAAAGGTAAGGCAACGAGGGGGGTGAGTGCGCGCGTGTGAGAGGGTGTGGGGGTGTGGAGAAGGAATACACCCTCAATAAGCTGGCCCAGGGAAAAGGAGGTCCGAAACGTACGTCCGCAAAAGGTTGCGGGAACCCCTTTAGCACACTACCTTTAAGTAAAACAGAAACGTCTTCTAACTAAAGAGTGCCTCGCAACGTACGAGAGCTGATTAAGTGACCGTGTTTAACACACGTAGATCTATATTATTCCTGTTGTATGACAAAACAAAGATTGATTGATTGATTGTTGCTTTAGGTCCAGCGGACTCTTCCGAGCCAAATCAGGACCGGACAACCCCCGATCCGCATAAAAGATCTGCTGAAACAACCCTAGTGGGAAAACTGAATGCCCTCCACTGGCCAGTCACTTTACAATAAAGACATCCCACGCAGGGGATGGCTGAGGCTTTACCCCAACTAATCGAACCCCCGGTTACAAAAATAGAATACAAACATCATTATAAATTATCAACAAAACACATACATATAAAATGCCTATATTGCTAAATAATAACATCATAGGAAGCCCTAGTGACCACCCGGCAGAAAGCGTCCAATACTCCCTAGCTGATCCAACAGACCTCATACACAAACAAGGAGTCTTGTCCAGGAAGAGTTTTCAAGAAAAAGGGTAGGTCATTGATCTAGCAAAGAAGAAGATAGTATAGCAGAGTGATAGGACAGAGCAGGAATGGGAAAGAGCAAATGAGGAAGACAGCGACAGTGGGAATTTAAAGAACTAAATTTCCAGAAAGTGGGGATACTATTTATACTGAAACCCCCGGCACTCCAACGGGGGTACTGTTGCCGCAGTGAATCGGTCATGCCTATAAAGGAAAGACAGGTTTTCAACTGGGGCTTTCACTTTTCCCTTTATAGGTTAGAACAATCTACAGTGGCAAGATTGCTCATGACCCCAAGGGGTACAAAAAGAGAGTTCATGTTTTGTAAATAATTTTTTTTTTTAAAATCATCACAGAGAACACCATGAATGAGACGCAGCACCTTCAGTGAGTCCACCCGTGGGTGTGCTGCGGGTTTCTGTATAAATAATATCCCCACTTTCTGGAAATGAGTGTTTTAAATTCCCTCTGTCGCTGTCTTTCTCCTTTGTTGTTTTCCTTCCTACTTTGTTTTATCAATCTATTATCTTCTTCGCTAGACCAGTTACCTAAATTTTTTCTTGAAAACTATCCCCAAACTCTTCATTGTGTATGGGGTCTGTTGGGACAGCTTGGGGATATTGAACGCTTTCTGCCAAATGGTCACTAGGGCTTTCTATGATTATATTTTTTTTTAGCAATGTAGGCATTTTATACGTATGTATTTTGTTAATATTTTATAATGCTCTTTATATTATATTTTGTTTTTGTAAACGCGGTTTGATAAATTAGATTAAAGCCTCAGCGTCCGCTGCATGGGATGCCTTTATTGTAAAGTGACCAGCTGGTGGAGTGCCTTTGGTCTTACCATTAGTAATTGTAGATTATAGTCACACGACACTCGTGAGTGTGAGCTTATAGGCGATTACTGGTCACATTATTCTGACACCAGCGAACCAGCTGATGGTAAGGGGAATATAATATGGTCACACTTGGACCAATCCGGGATTCGAACCAGGTACCTTTCGGTTACTAGTAAGCCGCTCTACCAACTGAGCTACCCGGCCCCACGACCATTAGTGGTTTTCAGCAGATCTTATATACGGAGCAGGGGTGAGCCCTCTCAACCAAGTTAAGGTCCTGATTAGGCTCTCTGCAGTCCGCTGGACCCCATAAACGATGACTAACTAGCAACCTAAATCTTCAGTGAGGAATGTTGGGCCTCAGGCGAGCTTTGATTGCGAGATCCAGACTAGTACGCTTACGTCATAACATTACCCACAGATAACAAGGTGGATTTTCTACAAAACTAGCGCAGATGGGCTGGCTTTATTTTTGCCGTGGACACGACAGATGTGTTATCATTTTTCACCTGTGTGTTGTTCAGCAACAGAGGCAGCAGTAAAATGACCGTGGTCGTAGGGAGCATCCACCTCCAGCGCGTCGAAGAACTCGTCTGACTTGTTTTTGAATGGCGCAGGACTGCTTGCTCTCATACCTTTTGAGTCTGGCATCAGATCACTGGAGATGCTGGAATCAATGAGCGAAACCATGAATTAGAGTGAGTGAATAGATCAATGAACGAGTTAAAGAGTCAGTCCGTCAATCAAAGGGGGCGTCAGGCTTGTCTTGTAGTAGAGAGAACATTTTCCGTATATAGTTTTTATTATCAACCTATCATGTTTTATATAAATCGTTGATTCCCGTTATATCAGTCTAAGTGTATTTTGATTATCAAACGCAACCATTTATAATTAGATTTTAAACTGCACCTCAAAGGTTGCCATAAAAAAAAATAAAAAAATAAAAAGCGAGCATACCAAGCATTTAATTATATAGTCGTTATTATTTTCTATGTTTTGATAATTAAAAGAGAACTGATTGATTTGGTTATTATCTAATATGCCTGCATATATTTTGAATTCAAGTGATAATAAAAACTAACCGGTATTTGCGCAATTATCCATTTGCGCATAAAGGAATTATTAGTGAACTTTTTTTCGAAGTATATAAATAATGCATCACCCGCTATTAATTTTGTGAGTTGAAGCATCAGCAGCAACTCAGCATAGTCTACAGTTTATTTATGTTGAAGTGTAAATGTAAAACGAGTTATTATAGATAGGCAGCCAGGTTAGCAGAGTAGATCTTAGAGTAGCTTGTAATTTTCTTTTGGCTCAAGTAATACGGACTGAGCTCACTTTATAAAAACGCCATGAAGAGTTAGACTCAAGCCCGTTGATGAAGTTGATGATGAAGATTGTTACGTTTGCGACGCGCACGATGGTGCGTGTGAAACGCGGGCGATAGATCTGATCGTTTTATTTTGCAAAGTATTCAATAACAGAGTGTATTTACCTTTGATTTGATTTTGCATTCTTGTTAGAAGAATCTTTGTATAACGTTGATAATTTTCGTTGGTCAATAATATTGGAGAATTCTCTAGAGTTGCTTGTTTACCATCATCGAAGAATCTAGATAGATCCGCTATAAGCTGAGAGCTTCTTTTATGATGAAGAATGTTGTATGACGTAAGACAGTGATGACGAAATTTATTCCGATTGGTTGTAATGTGTCACGCTGGAAGATTCTGACGTTATCTGGAGTCTAGAAAAAACTATATAATTGATGCACTGTGTAGAATTAAAGGTTGAGAAAGTGAAAAAGCGATTATATGCAGTTGTTGATGTACGCTGAATAAAATTGGAAAACTTCATACGACGACTCCTGGCTTGTTGCTGAGTGAACGGGTTGCGTGGATAAACGAATCCGAGTTACACTTATCAGGATTTCAGCATTGGGGCTGAATCAACTACTGATAAAAACAACAACATCGAGTGTAACAAAGATGATGATAAGGATGATGCTGGTGAAAATGATGGCGATAACACCAAATTAAAATCATCGTAGTAACTTTAAACATTCTGACTCCGCTGCTTCCTGATGAACAAGGACCCTCCCTGATTGGTTTGAACTTTCCCACTTCTACCCTCACACGCACCACCCTTTTACAGTCTGGCATCAGATCGCTTCATATCCTGGGATTAATTAGTAAACAGTAGATGAATAAACAATAATTTAGTATAAGTCTAGGAAACAATCAATCAGTAAATTCATTCAGCATGTTTCTGGATGGGGCCGGGCTACCTGCTGCCTTTGACAAAGCAGAGTGAGAGTTCACCGGTTGTGCCAGATTCAGGGAATCTTAAGTTGACAAAAAGCAAACCAAATCAAGTCCTTACGACACCCGTTTCTTCAAGATCGAAGACGAACTTTTCGTGGGCTCGCTGAATTGTGACGTGGTCCCGCTGGGGAGTGACGGGGCAGAGAATGAAGTGTGTGAGACGTGAGATGTTGTAATACTGTCCGGAGAGGTGTCCCCCGTCCCAGTCACACTGCTGCTTCCCCTTCTGTGGCGAAACGAATTTAAAAACAAAACAGAACAAGTACGCTTGACCATATTACTTAAATAGTAGTTATGTTTATCTAAAATGTTTCGGGCTGTAGTCTAACTGGAACGAAAAGTGCAAAAGGCACAAACCTACATGTACAGGATTTTGTTGTACCTAATAAAGTAGTAATAAAGGGGTGTCGGATAGTGCAGTGGTTGGAGCACTCGCTACTGTGTCGAAAGTGAAGCACCGTCCGGTGCGGTTAGCACTTGGATGGGTGACCGCTAGTGAAGCGACAAACAACAACGCCCCCAGTTGACTCAACTGTGATTGAGTACCTACTCTCTTGAGGGTGGGGAAGGTAAAGCAGCGAGGGAGAGAGTTGGGCATCGCCCTCATTACGCTGGCCCAAGATAAGTGTGATCTCCAACATCACGCTCCCCTACGGCCACAAGGCTATGGGACTACCTTTACCTTTTTTTTTTTTTTACCTAATAAAGTAGCAAAGTCTGGCCGACGGAAAGAAGCGAGGGAGGGGGGCTTAGGCTGACGAAACCGAAATTGTTTTAAACGTAGTGTCTATGCCGTCTCTCATTACTCTTGGGCAGGATATCGGCCATTCGTTTCTCGAAAGTGAAGAGAGAGAGAGAGAGAGAGAGAGAGAGAGAGAGAGAGAGAGAGAGAGAGAGAGAGAGAGAGAGAGAGAGAGAGACAGAGAGAGAGAGAGAGAGAGAGAGAGAGACAGAGAGAGAGAGAGACAGAGAGAGACACAGACACAGACACATAGACAGAGAGACAGAGAGATGTTTGCCGTATTCGCCGACTTTCTCTAACGACGTTTTAGATCTATAAAGTGCTCCCTTTTGAAGTTAAAGAACTCTGTCATTGTGTCAAAAGCGTGGAGGGCCGACCCATTGTCACATACAGGTTGATATGTGTGTGTGTGGGGGTGTGTGTGGGTGTGTGTGTGTGTATGTGGGTGGGTGTGTATGTGTGCGTGGGCATGTAGAAACGACGTTACTCTGACACACACATGAATGAAACTCTACATGGTTTCTTTTGACTTTTTTTTGACGGCCCCGTTATTTTGACGTCAGAATAGTGCTCCGTAGAGTTACAGCTGTTTTAGAATTAGGGTTAGGTTAAGGGTTAGGGTTTGGTTTAGGGTTAGGGTTTGGGATTGCTTCAAAAAATTGAACATGTGAAAGTAATGTCAAAGAAATGGAAAGTGTGTCAAAATAATGTATGTTTTTTTTCACAACAGTCGTCACAACGTCGTTTCTACAAAAACGTGTGTGTGCGTGGACAGAGCGCTCTGTGCAGACAAAGACAATTGGCGTCTTGGGCTGCTATAACTTCTATTCAGTTTGCGGTCAGCTCTTTAAGATCCTCTCGGACCTTGAAAGCGCGCATGCAATACATACCAACAATTTCTTTGGTGTTCACTGTAATTTTAGTGGGGAAGTGAACACATCTTTTATTACCCACAATGGAGAGAATTCCTACAGCACACTTCATATCAGGCTATTAAGGAAAATGTTTTAAAACAAATGAAAAAATAATACATAAAATCGCAAGATAACCACGATTAAAACTGCATTTCGTCAACAATCGGTGGCAACGCAACGCAGGGTGACTGCTACTGACTTACCTTGTGGTGTGGCTGGAGGGGGGTGGGCTGGGTGAGGAGAAGCTGCTGGCCTTCTGTCTCGAGCCAGACGTGGAGGTCTCATACATCTGATCCGCGGTCAGCGCAGGTGTACCAACCCATACCGTAACACCATTTGTAAACAAGGGTGTGGAAAGCAATATACAAACATGTAGAAGGCTGAAGCTTATATGACTACCATGCTTCTTAGGGGACTATTCTCCATCTTCTACATGACAAGGAGTGCCCCAGTGTGAAGTTTTAAAACATGAAACGAAACGAGGTGAAATGGAGGGCGACCCCTAGGGCCTTGAAGTAGTCCACACACACAAACCTTCAGTACCTATCAGTTGGCATTTGAAGTCTTAGACTCGTCACACTGCTTTTTTTTTTTACTCCACTGGACTTTTCGCCAACTCAAGATATTTTTGCAAGGCCTAAAATGACCTTGACCTCCAAGATCCCAAACTGAACATAATATTATTTGAAAAATCAATATAGCATCTCTAAATTCAACAAGTTTGGACAATATCTCACATAGTTTAAGGTCAAGTTCCTTTCAAAGTACCTATACAAACAGACTTTGATCTTGACCTTGGAGTGAGGTTCACCAAATATGCATATTATGTGTATCTCATTGATATCTACCATACTTCAATCACCTAGAAAAAAAAGTGAAATGTTCTGAAAAATTGTCATTTTTTTTAACTAACATTTGATTTTGTGAAAAATTGTCATTCTTTTACTAACATTTGATGATCCTGTGACCTTGGCCTCGAGGTCTCATGGGTATATACCATCTTACCTAGTTTGGTTGTAATAGTTGAAATAGTCTTTGAATATTTAGCCACTTTAAAGTTTTTGCACAGACAGACGGCGGACGGCAGAAAGTCAGAAGGACGGACGGATTTTTTTAATTTCTCGATATCATTTTTGGACTATTTAGGACTCATCTCGCACAGATTTGCGAAAATCTGGAGAAAAACAACTACTGTTTTTTGGGTTAATACATAGACTCACATTGCTATGCACGTGAGTCAATAAAATAACAATATACGCACTTTCTTTCAAACTCATTCGTGCAACTGTCTGGTTAAAATCCCAACTAAAAAGCAAGGAAACAAAAAAAAAATACTAGGTGAAAAGGTACGCATTAAATTGGGATAAAATGGGTAGGCTAGAAAAACCACGCTCTTGTACAATGAAAACTCATCGCTCCGTATCTTTACTTGAAAAACAACAACAACAACAACAGAACAACAACCATACTGAATCATGTTTATCTTTTTACGTTGTCTCTACTGTCGTTGAATTGTCTTTGATGCTCTATCTTCTCGAAAGTGATCTACCTCCTGGGAAGTATTAATACAAAAAAATAAAAATAAAAATATTAATTAATAAAACAAATAGAAAGCGATTGATGAATGAAAAGCGTTTAAACCCTGATGTGACTAGCGAATCCTATCCTATCCTATCCCGTAACTCGAAGGTCGTTGGGGTCGTTTAACCAGCGTACTCCATCTTTCTCTGTTCTCATCAACCCTCATGGCATCGCTCAGTGTCAAGTCAGTCCATTCTCGAATGTTGTCCTCCCATCTCTTTTTCTGTCTCCCTCTTCTTCTGCTTCCTTGCACCGTGCCTTGCAGGATGGTCTTTGCAAGGCCTGATGCTCTGGTGACGTGGCCATACCATCGGAGTTTTCGTTTCTTTACCATTGTGAGCATGTCATCGTGTTGTCCAATGGCTTGTTTAATGGTCGGTCGGACTTCCTTGTTGGTGATGTGCTGGGTATAGGAAATGCCCAGAAGTCTTCTGTAGCACCTCATCTCCATGCTTTGTGTTCTTCGTTGTAGATCTGCTGTGAGGGTCAATTTTTTGCTAGCGTATAGGAAGATGGAGATGAAAGGGAGCGCAGCAGCCTTACTTGGAATGTAGACTGATGGTCCTGTCTTTCCAAATGGGCTTAACCTTGTCCGGGCAGCAGTTGTTTGTGCGATCCTGGATATGACTTCCTGTCGGGACCCACTGTCTGATACAATGGCTCCTAAATATTTGAAGCTATGCACTGTGTTGAGGGATTGGTCTTGGACTTAGATGTCCGGTGTGATGCCATTGGTGCTGTTGGTCATCATTTTGGTCTTCTCTGCACTTATTTCCATTCCATAGGCTGTGGAGGTGGTGTCAAGCCTCTGTACCAGCTGTTCAAGTTCTTGTTCCTCTCCATCAATCCATCAATGTTATCCGCAAAACGGAAGTTGAAGATTGACTGGCGAATGAGCAACAAACAAATGCAATAAGAATACAATACAATACAATACAATACAAGATTAATGCAATAAGAATAACAAAGGTAATCACAATCTACAACCATAGGTGTGCAAATTGAAAAACAACCACTGCAGATCTCCACTTGCAAATATACCATTTCATGTTTCTCTTGTTCATGTTGTCTCCACTGTCGTTGAATTGTCTTTGCTGCTCTGTCTTCTTGTAAGTGAATCACCTCCTGTGATGGATGTATTATTAATACAAATTACTAATATTAATTAATAAAAAGAATAGCAAGTGGTTCCTAAACGAAAAAGGGTTAAACCGCGACGTGACTGCCGAATGTACAACAATAAATGCAATATAAATAAGAAAGGTAATTAAAACCTGCACAAACTACACCAACCAAGCGAATTGTGAAATGCCCAAAATAGGGAATTAATGTGCCATGTTTTGATGCACAGACAAGCGCCCCCCCCCCCCCCCCCCTTCTCCTGCGGATGAGGGTATAAACTGAGGTCTTGTCTGTGCACGCGCCCATTCTATCGCACAGACTTTAAAGATCATGACGCACATGTCCTCAAGCGGGTGACTTCCAGCTACAGATCCCTTCTCTCCTATCCAGGTCGCCAAGGAGTGAACTCAGCTGTCTGGGCGCGTCAGACGATGCGCCTAAAGCAGCACGTGCATGGGCGCCTCGGGCGGCTTGAGTTAGATCCAGTATCGGCCAGCGCCTTGAGCAGCACTTGAATTTGAAAAGCGCTAACTAAAAAAACACGATCAAATAAACGAATAAAGTCATGTTAACATGTAACGCAGAATGGGAGCGTATAGCTTAATCTTTCACATTAAGGGCACAATGAGTGACACCTACGAATAATGTATTGGGGAGGGGGGGGGGGGGAGGCATGCTCACAGTGGTGAAGAAACTGAAATTCCGATTGTATGGCCACGTTACCTAAGCATCAGGTCTTGCAAAGACCATCCTGCAAGACACGGTGCAAAGAGGCAGAAGAAGAGGGAGACAGAAAAAGAGGTGGGAGGGCAACATTCGAGAATGGACTGGCTTGACACTGAGCGAAGCCATGAGGGTTTGATGAGGACAGAGAAAGATGGAATACGGTGGTTAAACGATCATCTGTGGTGCCCCAACGACCTTCGAGTTCCGGGACAGGATAGGATAGGATAGGTTGGAAGGCCAATTAAACTTAATAAAAACGTTCTCCGTAGGCCGTTTCCTAATCTCACCTTGTCTGAATCTCTCTCTTGCTTGCATAGTCTTCCTTCCAAAGCCTGAGGACCAACACAACAGATAAAAGCAAAGATCAATGTATTTTATTTTATGTGTTTTGTTTGTTTGTATGTAGATTATAGTCACACGACACTTTCGCATATAGGTGACTACTGGACCGATTTATACTGACACCAGCGGGCCAGTTGTTGGTAAAGGGGAAAATAATATGATCACACGTTGACCAATCCGGGATTCGAACCAGCGACCTTTCGGTTACTAGCAAGACGCTCTTACCAACTGAGCTACCCGGCCCCTCGCTTTTATGTGTTTATTTAATTACCTTTTTATAGCGCTTTACCAGCTCCAAGAGCCGCTCAAGGCGCTGGCCGATGCAGGATCTAACTCAAGCCGCCCGAGGCGCACACTTGCAGCCTTTGTCTGACGCCCAGACGACTGAGCACCATCCTGGGCGACCGGTGATGGGGAGAAGGGACCTCGTGCGTGCTGGGTGTATTTGTGTAACCGGCGCTCACCCGCCTAAAACATCAGTGTCAGGATCTTTAAAGTCCATGCGGTGGAATGCGTGCGTGCACAGACTAGGCCTCGGTTTATACTCTCATCCGAAGGAGTTTTTGGCGACGACAACGATTGAGGTGAAGACGACGATGACGAGAATTAATTTATTTATTTATTAATTCATTCATTCATTCTTACCGGCAGTTTAATATAGCACATATATCTACTTTAAAAAAAAAAAATCGAATTAATAAACTAATTCATTAGAGAACTGGTCCTGATTTGGCTCGGAAGAGTCCGCTGGACCTAAAGCAATAATCATGTAATTCATTAGAGAGAATTACTAATCAAAAATTGAATTTAAATGTAATATTCTACAGATATAGGACTTGTATAATGGTAAAGTTATATAAAATAGATGCTGACAGGGTTTGCAAAATAAAACACTTAACACACACATTCATGCACAGGCCACCCACCACACACACATGCGCACACCAGCACTTGAAACACGCATGCAAACCACACACATAATTATATAAATCTCTATCACACACATGCACACACACAAACAAACAAACAAACACACACACACACCCAAAGCACCCCTACACTCACATGCATCAAAATAAAACACACAAAAACAAAGGAGGGAAAAAAGGAAAAATAATAACGATGACTGTACAGTAATCGCCAGGAAAAAAAAAACGAAAAAAAAAAAAACGCTCGTAAAATGTGCAAACTGTATTTCGATACTCGTTGCTTGAAACAATTTCTACGGTTAAAAGTTTGCAGTGTCTTTGATTGAGGTTTTTGAAAAGTCATAAAATAACTTTATTTGATCGAATACCAAAGTGCTAACCATCAGAACCACACCACACAAAACAACAAATCTTTGGTACTTACGACAGTGGCGCTCATAGTACGGGAACTAGTACGTGTAATATTTGTATCCGACTTCCTCTTGTCGACAGGCCGCCTGATTTCGAACTTCAAGTTGATGCTTTTTGCCGGCCGTAGGATGCCCTTCTCTGTCACAGTCATTCCACTCATCGACTGCAAACAAACAAACAACAACAGAATCGGAAAAATTAAGTGTTGAAAATGAAGAATTCTTTTGTTTTTCTTCCATTGGGGTAAATAACAAAACAACACACACACACACAAACAAACACACACAGACACACACGCGCAAGCAAAACCCCACAAAAACAGGAGCTTACATCCAAATTCCGCTTATTTGCAAGTGTCCCAACTCGGCTATATTGCATGACACGATATAAACTGGAGTCGATCCTATACGCCAAGCTGCTTGAAATTATCCGATCTCCACTGTATAGAATGTACTCTCTAGAACAAACATACCATCTAAAATATGGGCTGTTCGTGCGATTATTGTTTATAGGGCAAATTAAATAAATATTGCTTTTTCGCTTCGCGTGCTGTAAAGAAACGATGAAAAAAAACAACACACGAAGCTTTTTTTTTTTTTTTTAAGAAAAATGATTCAAAGTCATTCAACAACGTACAATATCATTCAACAACGCCCAGTTGTTCATAGACAGCATTGATGATGAGCGTGTTCAAGATGTAAGGCTTACGATGAAGCACCTCTTACAGAGTGGGCAGGATATAACTCAAGTCGATGTTAATAACGTTAACAAAGAAATTGCTGATATTTTATTGTCTGCTGCCAGCAATGCCGACATGCTAAGAAACATTAGCAAAAACACAGCGAAGAAGAAGTAAAAAAATGCCGTGGCTTGATGGCGAATGTAGGCTGAAAAGAAAAGTTTTTCGTAATGCTAAACGAAAGCTAGCCCGTGTTCACGGATCACAATTCGAAGGAATTGAGGAAACAAGCGTACAAAGCATATAAAAGCACTGTTTGTAGCAAGTTTAGAGCACATAGAAGAAATATGCATGCCAGTTTACGTACAATGAAGTAAAGAGATTCTAAACCATATTGGAAGTTTTTGAATGAGCGCTCGAATAATGATCCACCTAATGTAGCTTTGCCTACACACGATGATTTTGTTAATTATTTTGAAGAACTTGGTAATATCCCCGATAATGAAATTCTACATTCTACACCTCTTGGCTCCGAAACACATTTGTTTGATAATAGCAGTCTAAATGCTGTTATTACACACGAGGAGGTGTTAAAATCTATTAGAATATTAAAAAATAACAAAGCTTGTGGTATTGATTATATTCCTAATGAGTTCTTAAAGGCTTCTTTTCCAAAGTTGTTAAATACTATCACAGTGTTGTTTAATTTTGTTTTAAGTAGTGGTAAAATTCCAGATGACTGGTCAGTTGGCGTAATTTGCCCGTTATATAAAGAAAGGTAAAGGGGACAGGTTAAATGTAGATAATTATAGAGGTATAACGGTTCTTAGCTGTATGGGTAAACTTTTCACTAGCGTAATTAATGACAGAATTAATCTATTTCTAGACTCAAATAATTTGTTAGGTAATGAGCAAGCAGGTTTTAGGAAATGAAATTCAACCACTGACCATGTTTTTACTCTTTATTGCTTAATTGACATTTATTTGCAGCAAAGGAAAAATGTGTTTTGTACTTTTATTGATTATAAAAAAGCATTTGACAACGTACAGCGTAATATGCTTTGGGAGAAGCTAATGAAAACTGGTATTACTGGAAGAGTTTTGACAGTGATCAAAGATATATATCAAAACGCCAAGTCATGTGTTAGAACTCATGATGGTCTGTCATCTACTTTATGTATGTGTAAGGCTGGAGTGAGGCAAGGAGAAAATCTGTCACCTGTATAATTTTATTTGTTTTTGAATGATTTAAGGTCTTTCCTTGCAGAACATATTGACGGGTTATCATTGCCTTAGAATTTGGCAAAGCCACAGAATTTGGCAATGGGCTTTGGCTTCTCTGATGTTGAACAGTATTTTCATTTGTTTTTGTTACTCTATGCTGACGATACTGTCATTTTATCAGAATCTGCCGAAGACATGCAGAAAGCCTTCAATATTTTAGATCTATACTGTAAAAAATTTGGATTGTGTTTTTTTTTTTAAAATTTAATTTATTATTATTATTGAGGATTTTTATAGCGCACATAATTATCTCGCCGTACTTGACCAGACTCTAGGCGCTGGCCGATACAGGATCTAACTCAAATCGCCCGAGACGCCCACCCGCAGCCTTTGGGCGCATGGTCTGACGCCCGGACAATTGAGCACTATCCTGGCCAGCCAGGGGTGGGGGAGAAGGATCAAGTGCATGCTGGGTGTGCTCTTGTTACCGGCACTCACCCGTCTAGGACATGAGCGTCAGGATCTTTAAAGTCCGTTATGATGGAATGTATGCGACACACAGACTAGACCTCGGTTTATACTCTCATCCGAAGGAGTAGGAAACGGGAGTAAAGTGTCTTTCCCAGGGACACAACACAATGGCCCGGACAAGGCTCGAACCCCCGGGACCTTCAGATCTGCAAGCCAAAGCACTACCATCAAACAGCTTATTACGGAAAGAGGGGGAACTTCCATGATGTCCTATACAAAAATGCGAGACGCTCTCACGGATTATTTCCCTTTGCTCGGGCTGGCTATATTTCATCATCTGCTATATGAATGATCTGTGCGTGGTAACTTATTGAGCCTATGCCATTGCAAAAGAACATTTTTATGGCAACGTTTGCAAAAACCAAACTTTTAACCATCATTATTATTAACATTCCGCTACTGCTGTCTTTTTTTGTGTGTGTTTTTGTTTATGTTTACTTATTGACATTTATTAGGTGCTTTTATGCTGCTTATGTGTGTATGTCATAGGTTCGTTTTCTGCCCTGGAATTTATTATTTTTTAATCAACGACAGATATTTTAAAATTAAAATATGCATGACAGACTGTTTCATTTATCCGAAACTGTGTAAATCCGTAATCGTGAGAGAGAGAGAGAGAGAGAGAGAGAGAGAGAGAGAGAGAGAGAGAGAGAGGGAGAGAGAGGGAGAGAGAGAGAGCTCTGTCATTCAATCAATTAATCACAATAAAGCACAATAACAAAATGTTTCACTAATAAAGTGAATTTAATTTATATTAGGTGTCCCCCTACCCCCCAACCCTCTCACCTCCCACATCACTGGCTTAATAACATCAGTCACTTCATGGAAAATAATTAATTAATCAGACAGAACAATCAGAACCTAGACTACAACATTCCACGCAATATAGATCTAATGCGCAGAAATTCACAGATCAGAACAAGGACTGAGTTTCTACATTACATTTTTTTTCCCGTTTACACTCAAACGAAAAGGGATTACAACAGATCAAGGACCATTTTTGTGCCTATAGGTAAGGGGTTATCTTGCACAGTATTTGATCACGAGGAGAAAACAGACTTAGTCTAATTTAACTTGTTAACTTAAGCAGTTTGACGAAGCCAAACTGCCAATCTGACATCTACTTTTGAAATATAAGCACAAATATAGTCAAACAACCTAGCAATAACGTAAACAGTGAGCGACCTGTTGAACGTAAATTGTCAGCAAGCAAACTGTTTTGGATTTAGCACATAGGTATAACATGAATCATTCAAGCCGTTCTCCGATTGTTTTAACACTAACAGCACTGCAGTGGTCTTAGTTTAGGCCTACATAAACACACAAAAAAGAAGTTTTTCAATTGCTATTTACCTTTCTTTCTCTCTTGGAAATTTGAAAAAGGACTTGCCAACACAATTTTTCTTGTATCTGGCATTATGGCAATTGATGGCTGTGCAAAAGTCACCGCCATGTTTCACTCGGTCGCCTTTTGACTTTCTGCCACGAGCCATTTTACGAGCCATTTTCAGCATGCTGACAAGGGCGCATAACTCGTACCTTTCGTCTCGCGGTTCTGTACCAAGTTCCCCCTCTTTCTATCATTAAGCTCTTTGCTACCATTAGACTTCCGTGCCATTTTTAAATATTGCAAAAACGAAAGTGATGATTTTTTTCCCGCCGTAAAGTTAGAAGGTTGCCTGTTTTTAAGTTTAAAAATGTAATTCTTGAAATTGTCTGGGAATATAAATATATGGGTACTCTTTTTCAATATAATAAAAAATGTAAAAAAATCTGAGATTCCTGAGTGTATCAGCTGAATGTGCTATGTTTGCGCTTTTAAAAAAAAGTAGAAAACTGGATTTGCCGCTTGATATTCAGTTAGATCTTTTTGATAAATGTGTAAAACTGATTTTATTGTATAACTACAGGTATGGGCCCATGAAAAAAATAATAATATGTAATAGATTACAACTAAAAGTTTTGAAAATGATTCTTAATGTTAAAACTAGTACGCCGACCTGTATGGTTTTAGATGAAGTTGGCTGTTTTCCTGTTACTTTAGATGCTAAATGCAGATGACTCTGTTTCTGATATAAACTTTGTATCGATTGTTGCAATGATTCTGCTAGAATGTCAGTACTTATGTTCCGACTGGGTTCTTATTTATTTGTTAATTCTGAGTATAAGCTCTCCTGGTTATGTACTGTTCGTTCTCTGCTAAATGATCTTGGTCTGTCTTTCATGTGGTTACATGGCTGTAAATACTCTTTGAATTGTTTTAAGACCATGGTCAAACAACGCTTGAGAGACGAGTTCCTGCAAACCTGGCACCAGGATGTATTCGATCAAAATGCTTGTATTAGGCTCAGCTGCCACAAACTCCTAACTCAATCACTAAGATATTTGAATATTCAGAGAGAAGGTAGTGTACTCTGTGTGATCTGGGCGAACTAGGTGATGAATTTC
This sequence comes from Oncomelania hupensis, assembly GCA_036898135.1. Taxonomy (NCBI): domain Eukaryota; kingdom Metazoa; phylum Mollusca; class Gastropoda; order Littorinimorpha; family Pomatiopsidae; genus Oncomelania; species Oncomelania hupensis. The sequence continues at coordinate 44,554,452 of CM072512.1, forward strand.
ATTATCTGTTTAGATGTACAAATTCTGTGTTGATTGTTAACAGACTTTCTTTAGTACCTCAATACTTTAGAAATCACCCGAGTTAAGTTAAATCAGTTAATGAACTCTAAATCTAAACGCAGGTTGTCTGATTTAAGCCGTTTTATAGGGATTATTTTTTCACTTTTCCAATAGTGACGCACAGTTCTCTTTTAATTTTATTTCGAACTTCTATTTTCTTGGTTGTGTACTATGTGTGACTTAGATTAAATTGGTGTCGCGTTTCATTATTTATTTACATGTAACAATTTCTTGCTGATAGAAAACATTTTTGGTAAAATACTTTTTTTTAGGAAATACTTTTGGACGCATTCTAATGTCTTTAAATGTAACCAGCTGATGAATACTGCATCAAAGAGCAGATTGTTAAATTTGAGCTGCTTTATTGGAGTTATGCCACTATTTATATATTGTGCATTCCCTTTTGTCTTCTTCTGTGAACCATGCAATGCTGTACACTTCTCTTTCCATATTGAACCAATGTAAACCTTAAAATGGGTGTTTGACATTTCAGAGTTATGTCTTGTGATGCCTATGGAGGAGTCCTTTTTGTGCCGTTCGTTGTTTTTTAAAATTTCTGTAATCCCCCTCTCCCACCATTTTTCCTCTACTTTTGGCTAAAATGCCCCTGGGCTATGAGCCTTGTTTCCTAGTGTGCCTGTGCTGAAATAACGATGGAAAGAATTGAGTAGAATAATATTCTAATATCTCTATATGGTTTACTCACCACTGCTGTAGCCGACTGTGTCGGCACGGCGTCGGCGGATGGTTTATCTGTTGCCGATTGTATTGAAGCTGAGATATCGTCAGATGCCTGCATGATCTTGTACCTGCGGACGATGTGCACCAGCGCCATCTTCATCTGCAGCAACGCTAGCTCAAAGCCGAGGCACGTCCGAGGGCCGGAGCCGAAAGACAGAAACACGTCTGAGCTGGTGGTGGAGGTGTTCCCTTGGAAATACCTGCACACAAAGTAAGAAATCTGTGTAATGCTCAAACCCGAGGATTGAACAGTACATCTAAACGGTCTTTCTAACGTACATTTCTACAAACTAAAACAATGTGCATGAAGAGCGGAATCAACCGGATCAGCTTAAATTCGATTCTAGTTAGGTCAAAAGACCACGTGTCGAATTAAGTTCTGTCAAATTACTGAGCTCTTTGCCAGGCTTGTTTCAGCGATAGTAACATTACCCCCTCACCCTACCCATCCAAGCTCTGGAAACTTTGTGACTTTTTTGCGATCATCATGTTCATGTAAACGAGAAATATATTAAGCCTTTTATGGCTATCTATCAAATCTCTAACTCTTGCATAGTTTATAACCGTACTCTAAGAATGCAACAAGATTATATGTACTCTACGTGTACAAGAGTGTGCATTCTGAATAGGATATTGAAAGTCTGCCTGTGCTTTTTTGCGCCTAAATATGAGTTTCCGTTCTGAACAGGATATTGAAAGTGTGTTTACTATGCGTTTTAAGCATTATTTGCCCGCAGGTTAGAACATGCTCTTATAGAAATATAGGGCATATACGCAGAACAGGTGTTATTATAGAAGCATAAGTAATACCGTTACCACCATCACTAACAACACAAAAGCCAACAACACCACCACCTCCACTACCACCACCACCACTAACACAACAACCACGACCACCACTCACCTTTCAGGCTCAAATAGTTCCGGTTCAAAGAAGTAGTCGGCGTCGGCGTGAATGAGGTTGACAGCGATCAAGATTCCAACGTGTGCTGGAATGATGAACTCCTGGATCATGGTGTCGCGGCTGGCGATTCGCCAGATTCTGCACACCAAAATAATGCACTGTCAGATAACTCAGACGGGGGATGCATAATTTGCGGAAGGTGTTTGGGCCAGACTACACGTATTAACAATCAGATGAGGGCATTTTGGATATATGACTATTTGATATGTTTGGTCTAGAGAGCACAGTGGAGATCGGATAATTTCGAGCAACTTGGAGCCCAGGATCACTCTCTTCCACGGAGTCCCGCTGCACGGATGTTGAGGAATCTTCTAAAGGGTTGAAGAAGCTGTTCTTACAGACTCATCCCACTTCATTTCCATTAAAGACTAAAGGTTTACACGATTATTTTCATCATCTTCATCATCATCATCATCATCATCATCATCATCAGCAGCAGCAGCAGCAGCAGCAGCAGCGGTGTTCTCTCTCCCCCTACTCTTCCCTCTAACCACTCTCGTCCCCTTCTGGGCGTCTGTCAGTGTATTTAAGCTTTTTGTTCGTACTCCCGATTTTAACAAAACTTACTCTTGCACAGGTGTGAAGAGTCGTAAGACTTCCTTAATGACAAGGTCCATGAACGGGAGGCTGCACAGATCATGGTAATCGGGTTCGTCCTGAACACATTAACAACAACAAAAGCCTGAGTTCTCGCAAGGCATTACTAAAGCATTCATTTACGAGTGTGTGGGGAAGAACACAAGCTATTTTATACGCATTGGAATAACACGAACGGCAAGATAATGTATTTGCAAGTTTCAAAAGATCGCGTTTCCGGGTTCAAAGAACTGCTAATGATCTATATTGAACCAATGATTTTTCCCCGGCTAATCTACCAATTGCCCATCAAAATATTGTCTTACTCTATGGATATTGCAGTCGATCTCGGCTTTGACGATCTGCTGATGGTCAGGGAAGTGTGCCAGGGTGTACAGAATGAACTGAAGCGCGCTAACTAACGTCTGGTGACCGTGCAGAACCCAGTGCGTCAAACTGCCCACCATCTCAGGCTGCGTCATTGCTGCAATGACGTCAGAGGCATCCAGTGACGTAAATGTGATTAAAGAGAGACCTAGACAAAACCTGATTTTCAGTGTATCGGATACGCCACTTGGCATTGTTTTCTTGTCGTTGCGCCCCCAGTAGAAGCATTTATGAGTATTGGCACTATGTAAGTGTTCATCATCATAATCATCATTATCATCACAACCGTTGTCGTCGTCATAATCGTCATCATCATGATCACCATCATAACCCTCGTCGTCGTCATCATCATCCCCACCACCACCGTCGTCATCATCATCATCCCCACCACCGTCGTCCTCCTCCTCCTCCTCCTCCTCATCATCATCTTCACCATCATCTTCATCGTCGTCGTCCTCATCATCATCATCATCGACATCACCACCATCACCGTCGTCCTCATCATTATTATCATCATTTGCCCACTGACTTACCGTAAGGAGGCAAGTTAATTTCAGAACCGAGAGGATTCGTCCCTGAGTGAGTGAAGATGTCCAAGAAATCTACCTGATTCTGTGCACACACAGAAATGTGGAAAATGTGTGTACCACTGTACAGGTACACAAATGATCAAACTGCACAAATGAGGGAAAGAATGAGCGCCAAGTCATGAGGACTGCGGAGAAAAGAAAACAAAAAACAAAATCGACAACAACAGCAACAACAACAAACAAACAAAAACACGAGTCAATGCATCTTTATTCCAAACACACACAAAAGGAAGTATTTGGTGTAGAATAAAGACGATTAAAACTTGCAGATAGTTAGCCCTTGTAAAGGGTTTCAAACGTACCCTACAAACAGACATATAGTGGAGAAAGAGAGGAGAGAGACGCCGAAAGAAGAAGGAAGAAGAGGAGGACGGGGAGGAGAGAGAGAGAGAGAGAGAGAGAGAGAGAGAGAGAGAGAGAGAGAGGGAGAGAGAAAAAAAAAGAGAGAGAGAGAGAGAGAGAGAGAGAGAGAGAGAGAGAGAGAGAGAGAGAGAGAAAGGCGAGAGAGGGGCCGGGTATGGGATGGTATTGGAGACGGAGGAGAAGTTAGTTAGTTATTCATTGCTTACAGGGTCCAGCGGACTGCAAAGAGCCGAATCAGGACCACATAATCAAGACCACAACTTCGCTGAAAGAGGACTCGCTCCTGATCAGCATAAAAGATCTGCCGGAACAACCCTAGTCGTAACACTGAAGGCACTCCACCAGCCGGTCACTTGACAATAAAGACATCCCACGCAGGGGACGCTGAGGCTATACTCTACTTTATCGAACCCCCGTTTACAAAAGCAAAATAGAATACAAACATCATTATAAAATATCAACAAAACACATACATATAAAATGCCTACATGGCCAAATAATAACATCATAGAAAACCCCAGTGACCATTTGGCAGAAAGCGTCCAATATTCCCAAGCTGATCCAACAGACCCCACACACAAATGAGGAGTTTTGTCCCGGAAGAGTTTTCAAGAAAAAAGGTAGGTGACTGGTTTAGTGAAGAAGAAGATAGTATAGTAGATTGATAGAACACAGTAGGAATGAGAAAGAATAAAGGAGAAAGACAGCGACAGTGGGAATTTAAAGCACTAAATTTCCAGAAAGTCGGGATACTATTTATATAATAATAATAATAATAATTACTGTATTTATAATGCGCTTATCTTATAATAATTATAACTCTAAGCGCGCACTCACAACTCACGCACGCATGTGCACGCTTTAGACAATGACGCATGTAACAATTACGCAAAAAATACATTCACTCAAATATACTCATACCACAAACAGACCAGACACTATATGCAAAAGACAGCTGGCGATGGGGTGCGTAGTGAGGTCATATGCTTATACTGAAACCCCCGGCACCCCCACGGGGATAGACGGAAGAGAAGCGATGGAGGTGGGTGGGGATGGGGGGGGGGGAGAGTAGATGTGTCTGGGAGGGTGGAGAGAGTGGAGGGGGAAATTGCATTGGTTGTAGAAATAAGGTTTGTTATATATATGTATATCTGGTTGGCATGACTGTGTATTCAAAAACAAAATGTTCTCGTTATCGTTGATTCTTACCGGTTCGGGAGGTTTTGCTTTCCTTTCTTTCACTTTTTCCTCGAAGAAGTTCTTCAGTTTGCGAATTTTCGCTGCACAAGTAGAGAGTTTAAAAAAAATCGTCATAACGGAAAACAAACCGAAAGACATTTAAGCACAATGTTCGGCTTCCGGAAGAAGAGGAGGAGAAGAGAATTGGAGGAGAAGGAGGAGGAGTGGAGGACGAAGAAGAAGAAGAAGAAGAAGAAGAAGAAGAAGAAGAAGAAGAAGAAGAAGAAGAAGAAGAAGAAGAAGAAGAAGAAGAAGAAGAAGAAGAAAAGTGCCTACTTACAAGGAACCACCACACCGCAGTATTCGGCCTTGACATTCTGCATGGAAGCTTTCATTGCCTTGAAGAACTCGTCCCCCTCGGGATTCTTGTAGTGATTGGTCTTAAGGCCCAGAAGCAGGGCCGCCATTGAGTCGTAAGAGTAGGACATCACCATCCTGCACGTCACAAATGATTAAGGTGGGGTGACTCGTCAACATTTTGTCTTTTTCTTTTCTTCTCAAGGAGAATGAGTATATAGGAGAGGAAGATATGGTGAAGGATAGGGGGAGGAACTACAGGAACTGGAGTGGTGGCCCTAGAATCGATGCAGCCATTGTGTCGTTAGAGTATGACATCACTATCCTGTATACGTCACTCTATGCCTAATGGTCCCTGTGCAGATGACGTCACGACAGGAACTTTTACACTCTTTCGGGACCTTTAGTATTCCCCGTGGTTTAAGGCATTATGTACTTTTAGTGAAAGACAACTACAGTGTTACCTAAACTATTTTTGTCTCCCATTACGCTCTTTGCTTCCACTAACAGGGGATGCTACTCTGAGATCTGCACGGAGAAGCCATAGCGTAAACATCATAAATGGCGCGATGGCATGAGACCGCATGTGACAGAGAATACAATAACCAGACGATGGCTAACATCACGCCACACTGCATGGAGCAAGAGATTGGACGAAGCTTACTGTCGCCTCTCCAACATCTTGCTGCTAATCGTATAGCCTACCTATCATGCCGGGAGACGTAGGCAGTACGACATACAGTCTCCCTTTACCATTTTAAGTAAAAACAATACCTTGAACAGGCTGCGATGTGCTAAAAGTGAATAAAACCTGGCCTTCGTGGAAAACTCCTTCAGTGGGATAAGATGTTGCTGACAGGTAAAAAAGGTTTACAAGCGATCTATTTCAATTCGGTACAGGGAAGGCGATTACGTTATACTGCAAGAAAACTGCAGTCTGTTTGTAACCAGTGGCAGAGATGAGGGAGAGGTGAATTCAGCTTCCGCCAGTCTCTCTGCTACGCAATGTAATAATAATAATAATAATAATAATAATAATAATAATAATAATAATAATAATAATAATAATAATAATAATAACGGGTTTAAAACCGTTTTTATATAGCGGGTACTCCAGCCTACGACCAGACTCACCGCGCTTTACATAGTCCATACATAAAATACATGCACTCGATCAAACATCGCTTTTGTTACGAAACACCAAAAGACGGAACAATAAAAGTAAGAACTATTTACAACTATATGTACAAAATGACAAAAAAGACAAAAATAGAATAGCAAAAACTTATTCACAGCTATTTATGTGCCCGGATAGACCCAGGAAAGGAAAACAGTATAAATATTTACAGCCGTGTAAACACTTACAGATCAGACAGAAACAAAAGAGTAGAGAATGGCAGCGGGATACAAATCAGTCTGAATAATGCAGTTTGAAGAGGTGGGTTTTGAGGGCCTTTTTGAATGCCTGTGTTGATTGTATGTTGCGGATATGGGAGGGAACGGAATTCCACTGCACTGCATCAGGCATAACAGAAATACAGAGTAAAGCCTACAGCGACGTCAAGAAATGTCCACAGCCAAATGATGCGACACATACATAGACAATGTAGTGCATCCACTCACTCACTCACTCTTTGAGCGTCGTAACAGTCTGTCCGAGGCTAGGGTCAGTGGCGACGCGGTCTATCAGTTCAACCAGGTTGATGGCGCAGCGATCCAAACGTGGAACCATCTGAAGAAAAAAAACCCACACAAAACAACTTTTTTATTTAAAAAAAAAAACATCAGCGGCCCATTGAACAACCCGACCAGTCAAGAAGAAGAAAAGAAAAATCAAAACCAAACAAATTTTTAAAAAGTTGTCTTTATAAATTAAACCAACCAACACCAACAACAACAACAACAACAACACAACAACAACAACAACAATAACAAAAAGGGAATATCTGAATGAATAAAAATTTATGAAACGCACAACAACAACAACAACAATACCAATAACAAAAAGGAATATCTGAATGAATAAAAATTTATAAAACGCATAAAAATTTCCACCCCAAAAAGCAGGATCAAAGCGCTAAGATGGAGGGTGAGAAGGGGAGAAAGGGAGAGATGTGTCATAGGAGAGGGAAGTGGAGGGGAGGGAGAGGATTTTTCATCCAAAAATGGAAAACTTAATATCAAGTGAACTAAACTTACCCATCACGCATACAATCTCTCTCTCTCTCTCTCTCTCTCTCTCTCTCTCTCTCTCTCTCTCTCTCTCTCTCTCTCTCTCTCTCTCTCTCTCTCTCTCTCTCTGTTCAAGATGGAAAGCCATTCAAACATATTTCCAGACACCCACATTGCATAGCCCATAAAATACACATTTTCACCAAGTGTTAATTTCCTCGGTGGTGTTGTGACTCGGCGTTATCCTAACAATCCTATCCTATCCTATCCTATCCTATCCCGTAACTCGGATGTCGTAGGGGCACCACAGATGATCGTTTAACCAGCATACTCCATCTTTCCCTGTCCTCAGCAACCCTGATTGTTTCGCTCAGTGTCAAACCAGTCCATTCTCGAATATTGTCCTCCCACCTCTTCTTTCGGTCTCCCTAACAAAGCGAAATTAAAACCATGGAATGATAAGCCACGATCTCAACTAGCTGCTAGCAAAACATTATTCAAATCTCCTGAGCCAATTGTTAGATTCAGCTCAAAACGTGTTTTGAAAATGATAAAGCACAATAATAATCTGACATTCTTAGCAGTGGTTAAAGCATCCGCAAAGTAAAAATGATTTTCCGTCCAATTCTTCAGTGTTTTGAACACACAAACAACAGTGAAATTCGGCTGCCCGACAACATGACTACGACTAAAGGATGGCCTATGGTCTGAAGCAGCTGTCAACCAAAACTCAACACAATCACTTCAGCTGTTTCGGAGATATTGAGTTAAACCTGTTTAGCATCAAAATGACTACAGTAATCTTGGCCTTGAAGTTTAGTCGAAAGTCAGTAGTTCTGGAAATATGGCTACCAACGGACCGACAGACAGACAGACCGACATTTAGCTCGTTCTGGTTCCCGCCTGTTTCAAGGTATTTTCAGATAAGAATGCAAATACTTAAAAGGCTTCCTCAGAGTATATTGTTACAGCGTCCAAGTCTGTCAAAAAATACACCACAGGCTCAAAGGAATTAGAACCAGGTTGATAAGCTCATTGGTTCATGGCCTTAGCAGGATGCAACAAGTTCATGTCATGATTTCGACCAGCGCCTTGAGCAACTCTTCCAGCGGGCAAGTGCGCTTTATATAGGATTGATTTTACTGTACGTTTGCATGTTATTAGAATCTAACTGACTGACCAATCCACCCATGCCATACATAATTATGCAAACTCACTGGTGTGTGTGCGTGCTTGTGTGTGAGTGAGTGTGTTCGCCTGCGCGCGCTTGTATGTGTGTGGGAGTGTGTTGGAGAGAGAGAGAGAGAGAGAGAGAGAGAGAGAGAGAGAGAGAGAGAGAGAGAGAGAGAGGAAAGGGACGCAACTTGTAAAAGTGACTAGAATGAGGGCAGTATCACGAGTGATTATTGAAATAATAATAATAATGATGATGATGATGATGATGATGATGATGATGATGATGATGATGATGATGATGATCATAATAATAATAATAATAATAATAATAATAATAATAATAATAATAATAATAATAATAATAATAATAAATTATAATACTACTACTACTAATAATAATATTATTATTATTTATTAAAAAAATAATATAGAATGATATCATGCGGTTTTATTCAATCGAACTCAAAGAGCGGCGATCTGAAGAGATCGCTTATACAGAAGTCGGAATAGAAATACACAGTTATTGATTTAAACACAAGTATATCAACTAACAAGTTACTATCTCCCTTCTATGTCTCTGTCGACGTGCGCGTACAACCGGTTGCTTCCCTTTACATGCTTTGCGCTCAATAGCGCGTCGTCGGCATAAAATAATTTTTTAGAAACTTCAAAACCCAGGGAAATTATGGGTAGGGAAATCATTTTCTGAAATGACGTCTCTTCGCGATTAGTGCATGGCACACGAGACACACGCAAAATGGCGTCACAAGAAGATTGGTTAGATCTGAATTCGTCTAATTTGACCTCGCATGCTGCTGGAAAACAATGTAATTTGAATTTGCTTTCACAAATCAAAAGAGAGCGAGACCACAACAAAGTACAACGAGCCAAGGCGACGCAAACACTCAAGGCCGACAGAACAAAAAGCACACAAAATACAAAAGGTAAGTACTCGTGACCATACAGTCAATAAAGTAGGCCTAACCACCATTGCAAAATAGGATTGATCATCACCATGATTGAACTTTTCCACCCCACCTCACAAAAAAATTCACACAGACTCAAATGGTCTGGTAAATATGTATGATGAGGGCTTTTTAGCCCAATTTTATTGTCCTTAACGCTAATGCAATAGGACGTTAAGCATCGTTTTTCGTTCGTTCCACCCCACCTTCCAATCGGTACGGAATCGAACATATGCTCAAATCATCATATCTTTGACAGAACTTGCATGTGCATTATACAGTGTGATGCAAGCGATAAATGAACCATCACATCGAAGCGACTCACGATCGCCTGCACTGAGCTCACATACATGTGTGCATGTTTCTATAAATCCATCGTGTTCTCCTTCGATAATTGAGCAAAGCCTTTGTTCACTACCAGAAATATGCAGTTCCTCTCCCAACTTTCGTTTAATTTCAGCAGAGAGAAAGGAAGAAGAGAGAGATCACTTCGCGATATCGCCTCTATGAGAAGTGATGTACGGTGGAGGAGTTACGTCCCTTCAACCTCACATGGGCTTGCTTTCGGTTCTTAGTCTCTTGTCTATATATGGGGGTTTTTAATTATATTTTAAAAAAATGTTTTAGACCGCGATTTTCACCTTTTGCTGTTAAAAATGTTTGAAATAAGGCTTTTCAAATTGGAGAAATTTTTTTTTTATGCACATCTGTTTATTTTTTCATGACTTGCTGCCTCTTGACCGTAAGGGTGTTATCAGCGCTTCCTAAACTGTAACCCGTGATATAGGTGGCTTTTGCATTGTTTTGTTGCTTGAAATAAACAGTATGTGTAAGATAAATTGAGTTAAAATAAAAATAATAATAATAATATTTTTTTTAAAAACCGTCTAGAATATGTGTCATACATGCGTCATTTATTTTTTGTTCCGTATGGGGTCACACAGCATACGGATTGATTGGCAGTTTTAGTGTGTATAATTTATGTGTGTGTGTGTGTGTGTGGGTGTGAGTGTGGGTGTGTGTGTGTGTGATATAGAAAGAGATGGAGATCGAAATATAAATAAAGATATTGACTAATTCGAAACGTAAATCTAGTTGTGCACACGGAAATTCATTTATTTACAAAAATATGCTTCGATTGATTTCAACATAATAATTAGGGTACGTAATAATTATACTCTCTCTCTCTCTCTCTCTCTCTCTCTCTCTCTCTCTCTCTCTCTCTCTCTCTCTCTCTCTCTCTCTCTCTCTCTCTCTCTCTCTCTCTCTCTCTCAGTCAGTCTTCTCTCTCTCTCTCTCACATTATTGTGTAAGTAATTCTTAAAACCCATTCAATAAGTTTGTTCAGTTTGTAGTGTTCTGCCATTTTTCGAATTATTTGATGACCTTAATCGGTAGTCTTCGTTGACTACTCGAATGATCAAATTTGCATGTTTCGAAAGGACAGATGTTGCATTTGTCCTGATTATAAATTCAATGTCAATAGATGTTTTATGGGGTAGTGTTATATATATTTAGCAAATTACTTAAATGCACAAGCTTATTTTATACCTAAGATACAGAAAAGCCGGTGTGCTTAGACAGAGGATGACACATGACAGCAAACGGCCAGAGGGCACCCCTTTTTAGTTCTACTGTGGCTTAATTGACACTGACAATGACAGTAGTGAGTAGGCGTACTTTTTATTGATACTGAACTAAATTCAAGTTAATTATCACTAAGCACTGACCCTACACACAACCTTTATTAATTCCTTGGGCTAATCCAAACCGTTTCTTACACGAAACATCACCTTAGTTCCAATCCGTCTTGTATCATTGACAACCATTCATTGACAGGTCTTGGTCATCATAATTCATTCATATCATGATTCTTGTCTGTCAGAATAGATCTACAATTTCTTCAAGAACTTACCGTTCTTCTTCCTTTGGGAAACGAAAAAAACTCTTCCCCTTGCATGCAGCCTTTAATCGTGCATTTGTGCAGTTCAAAGCTGCACAGTGGTCACCGTAACTGCTCCTGCGATTTTTTTCCCCCTCTCCATCAGATCTTCGCTCTGTGAAGCAGGCCTTTTCACACATGTTACAATCAAGTCGCATAACTCTTGACGCGTCATCACACCGATGGCGTCACTGCGCGGTCTATATATTCCTGGTCTATGATTTCAGCCAGCACATCTTCGCGAGAAATGGCGACCATGACTTCAACTGTAGCTAGTTATCAGTTTCTTCCCTTGAACAGATTTCCCAGAATTCTCTATTCTATTTTTAGGTTTGGGATAGCTTGTGGATAAAACCAAGGGCAACATGACCACCGCACGTCGACTGGGGGCAATACGAGATACTAACTTGTTAGTTGATATACTTGTGATTTAAATCATTATAGTGTTTCTCACTGTTTTATGGAACCTGCATTAATTTGTAATTTAAACGTAGTAATTTTAGCACTTTTCTATTGAACATTGCATCGTATTTTATGTCCATATTTTCTAACTTTACTTCTGTCTACTTTAACTACGACTGCCTTATATATATATATATATATATATATATATATATATATATATATATATATATATATATATATATATATATAGATATAGATATAGATATAGATATATAGATATATATATATATATATATATATATATATATATATATATATATATATATATATATATATATATATATATATATATATATATATATATATATACATTTTTTTAAAACTTTGTTTAGGACTGAATAGAAATTAGAAATTATATATGACGTTTTTATTGACGATAATATTGTCCTGTGTCATGTTTCATGTGTATATTTATTATTTCCCCCACGTGTCACATGTTGTTCTTTAAATGAGGACAATAGACCATCTTTTATCTTGTTATCTTGAAGATCTATTTGGGCAAGAGATGGGGGAGGGAAAGCGAGAGACACAGTAGCAGGGGAGGGAGAGATAAGGGTGTGTGCATGTTTGTGTGTGTGTGTGTGTGTGTGTGTGTGTGTGTGTGTGTGCGTGAGACAGGAGAGAGAGATAGAGAGAGAGAGAGAGAGAGAGAGAGAGCAAGAGAGGGAGAGCGAGAGAGAGCGAGAGAGAGAGCGAGGGGAGAGAGAGCGAGGGAAGAGAGAGAGAGAGAGAGAGAGAGAGAGAGAGAGAGAGAGAGAGAGGGAGAGAGAAAGAGAGAGAGACAGAGAGAGACAGAGAGAGAAGGACAGGAAGAGAAAGATAAAGACAGACAGAGCCTTTATATCCGTATTAGTAAAACGTTTAACTCATAATACTGATAAGGTTATTTGAATGGTGCCTTTCCTTGAAAAGAAAGAAAAAAGAAAAGAACCCCTCTTGACAACGCAACGATAATATTTACGACCAGGGCAGCAATCCTAAATCATGACCTTGCAACAACTGCAATAAAAAAACCAACTTAAAACTTTAGTAACGGCAGGGCTCTCCCTCATCCCCACCCTCACATAACCCCCCCTCCACCCCCCCTCCCTCCCCCCACCCCCCAAAAAATCTTCCTGTGATGCAATGCAGATTCACTCGTTAATCCTTAGTCGACATCGACTTCATCCTGATAATTAGGGACTGCTCAGGACATCCTTTGAACCAGTATTGTTTTAAGAGCAGACCTGACACTCGGTGTGCATTGTCTTGAGTGCAACGGTTTGATTGATTGATTGATTGATTTATTGTTGCTTTAGGTCCAGCGGACTCTTCCGAGCCAAATCAGGACCGGACAACCCCCGATCCGCATAAAAGATCTGCTGAAACAACCCCAGTGGGAAAATTGAATGCCCTCCACCTGCCAGTCACTTTACAATAAAGACATCCCACGCGGGGGACGGCTGAGGGTTGACCTCAACTACGCGAACACCCCGGTTACAAAAACAAAATAGAATACAAACATCATTATGAATCATCAAAAAAACACATACATATAAAATGCCTATAGTGCTAAATAGTACAATCATAGGAAGCCCTAGTGACCACCCGGCAGAAAGCGTCCAACACTCCCAAGCTGATCCAACAGACCTCATACACAAACAAGGAGTCTTGTCCAGGAAGAGTTTTCAAGAAAAAAGGTAGGTCATTGATCTAGCGAAGAAGAAGATAGTATAGCAGAGTGAAGGACAGAGCAGGAATAGGAAAGAGTAAATGAGGAAGACAGCGACAGTGGGAATTTAAAGCACTAAATTTCCATAAAGTGGGGATACTATTTATACTGAAAACCCTCGGCGCTCCAACGGGGGTACTGTTGCCGCAGTGAATCTGTCTTGCCTATAAAGGAAAGACAGGTTTTCAACTGTGGCTTTCACTGTTCCCTTTATAGGTTTGAACAATCTACAGTGGCAAGATTGCTCATGACCCCAAGGGGTTCATTGTAAATTACCGGCAGGTATTGCCTTTTCTGAATACGGCCCCTGTAGGGTATGCGTGTACGTGTTTGTGTGTTTATGTATGTATGAGAAAAAGAGAGAGAGAGTGTGTGTGCGTGTGTGTGTCCGCGTGTGTGAGTGTGTGTGTGTGTGTGCGCGCGCGCGCGTGTGGGAGCGTATAATAATGGGTGGGGGGTATTTTACGAATAGAGAGACATGGACTGCAGAGTTTATGGACAGAGAGTTTAAAGTGGGAATATAATTATTTTTCTATATATTTTTTAAACCATTAAAAATTTAACGGAAACAGCGACGTAAAATTTGCAACGAACATCCACTGCATCATCATTTTTAAATGTAAGAACGATCAGAATGTTACGGTAAACTGATTTAAAAACAACAACAACAACAACAACAAAAAAAACATCCTTTCAACCGAGCAACTGTAAGAGAGATACTTACATACTTGAGATTCTCAGCAGAGAAGGCAGTGGAGAGAATATAATGAAGACTCTCCCACTGACTTCCATGTGCCAAGAACAAGCACTTGTCCCCAAGTTCCTTCTCCAAACTCCTTGGTACATTCTACACAATCATCATCATCATCATCATCATCATCATCATCATCATCATCATCATCATCATCATCATCATCATCATCATCATCATCATTATCATCATCACCATCGTCAGCAAAAACAGCAATAGAAACATCAAAATTATTAGTAGCAGAAGCAACACCATTACTATTTAGTAGCTTCATCATCATCAAAAGTTCGCCGTAATTAGGGTCCCTGCAACCGTTCCTTCACGTTAAATATGGTCACTGCAAGTGCAACAATAGTATACGTAACATACAGTCCGTCGCGCTTCCTCATTTCACGCAAACCTGTCCATAAAATATAGTCGCTGCCCGTAAAATACAGCCAAAACAGTTTTTGCGATTAAAGTTTGTAAAATTATCCTGTGAAATTGGGTTGATGTAAAACACAATTGCTTGTAAACTATTGCCGCTGCGTTCTTATTTTCATGTGAAGTTTGAACAAGCCAACGAATTTCATACTGCACCTATGTACAGAAAAGGTTTTTGTGAATTGATAAATGTATCCATCATCGCCATCTCCATCATCATCTCCATCATCATCATCATCTTCATCATCATCATCATCATCATCATCATCATCATCATCATCATCATCATCATCATCATCATCATCATCATCATCATCACCACCATCATCATCATCATCATCATCATCATCATCATCATCATCATCATCATCATCATCATCATCATCATCGTTGTAGTTCTTGTCGTGGTCGCCGCTATCGTCACTCACAAATCTGTCAGTGAAGACGTCTTCAGTGTTGTCGAGAATTTCTTCAGCGATGGAGGCTTCGGCTACCACCAGAACAGGAGTAGTGTTGAGGTGAATCCTATGGACAGAAAAATCACAAATCAGTCCGTCGAATTGCTTTACAAAAATCAGAATGAATCAACATTAAAGTTTAAAGTCTATCCTATCCTATACCGTAACTCAGAGGTCGTAGGGGCACCACAGATTATTGTTTAACCAGCGTACTCCATCTTTCTCTGTCCTCAGCAACTCTGATGGCTTCTCTCAGTGTCAAACCAGTCCATTCTCGAATGTTGTCCTCCCATTCTTTTTCGGTCTCCCTCTTCTTCTACCTCCTTGCACTGTGCATTGCAGGATGGTCATTGCAAGGCCTGATGATCTGGTGACGTGGCCATACCATCGGAGTTTCCGTTTCTTCACCACTGTGAGCAGGTCATCGTGTTGTCCAATGGCTTGTGTGATGGTCTGTCGGACTTCCTATACCCAGCACATCACCAACGACGAATTCCGACGAATATGGCCGACATGGGTAACCATTCCGGTAAGATGGGTTAATTGGGACCTAAATCAACACAGTTTGTTGTTAATACCTTTTGCTCAATATGTCAAAAAAATCCAGACGATGGACATGGCACAGTCCCGGCGGGGAACATCACAACCAGATCGACTACATCATGGTCAAGAAACGCTTCAGATCAAGCATCAACATTGGCAGGACACGCACTTTTCCAGGAGCAGACATTGGAAGTGACCACGATCTCGTGATGATGTCTTTCCGGCTCCATTTGAAGAGAGTAAATACAGCAAAGTGCACTAGGCTGAAGTTCGACCTGGACAAACTGCAAGACCCGGAGGTGGCAAAACTATTTCAGGCCACAATTGGAGGGAAATTTGCACCACTGCTTATTTTGGGGGCAGGCGAAGTAGATGTCAACACCATGACCCATACCTTCAACTCAGCTGTAACAGATGCCGCCACTGAGATCCTTGGCAAGCACCGACCAAAGAAGAAGCCGTGGATCACACCTGAACTTTTGGATCTGTGTGATAAACGAAGAGAGTTAAAAAAGAAAAAGAACACCTCACAGGGAGCTGATGTCTACCGAAAAATCAACAATGACATCCGAAAAGGCATGCGCACAGCAAAGGAGAACTGGATAGAAGATCAATGCCAGGAAATAGAGAACAATCTGAACAAGAACAACAGCAAGAAGGCCTACCAGACTGTGAAGCGGCTGACAAGTGTTAAACAGCCCAAAGTCTCCACTATCCAAAGCAAGTCTGGCATTTGCCTTACAGAAGAACAAGAAGTCTTGGACAGATGGACAGAGTACTGCTCTGACCTTTACAACCATACACCAAATGGAGACCCATCAGTTCTAGCATGTCCCGAGAGCAGAGAAGAAGAAGAAATCCTCCCAATTCTCCGGGAAGAAGTTGAGGCAGCAGTGCAATCGCTGAAGAAAGGGAAGTCAGCGGGAGTGGACAACATACCAGCGGAACTGCTACAAGCAGGAGGAGAAGCGATGACTGATGCTCTCACCATTATCTGCAACAAGATCTGGCAGAGTGGGGAATGGCCTACACCATGGACCCAGTCGCTTGTCATCACTCTTCCCAAAAAAGGTAACCTTCAGGAGTGTGAAAATTACCGCACCATCAGCCTCATCAGCCATCCCAGCAAGGTCCTCCTGAAAATAATACTCAACAGGTTGAAACCACAAGCTGAACAAATCATAGCTGAAGAACAAGCAGGATTCATGGCAGGGCGAAGTACCACTGAACAGATTTTCAACCTCAGAATAATCTGTGAGAAATACCTACAGCACCAACAACATCTATATCATGTGTTCATAGACTTCAAGAAGGCATTTGACCGAGTCTGGCATGCAGCTCTATGGGCAACCATGAAAGTGTACAACATCAGCCCTAAAATTATAGAAGTCATCAAAAGCCTGTATGACAAGGCTACCAGTGCAGTCCTCCATAACAGCGTCATCAGGAACTGGTTCAGAACAACAATCGGTGTGCGTCAAGGATGCCTACTCTCTCCAACACTCTTCAACATCTTCCTAGAGCGCATCATGTCAGATGCTCTTGCAGATCACGAAGGCACAGTCAGTATAGGGGGCAGAGCAATCTCCAATCTTCGTTTTGCGGATGATATTGATGGATTGGCTGGAGAGGAACAAGAACTTGAACAGCTTGTACAGAGGCTTGACACCACCTCCAGAGCTTATGGAATGGAAATAAGTGCGGAGAAGACCAAAATGATGACCAACAACACCAATGGCATCAACACGGACATCAAAGTACAAGGCCAATCCCTCAACACAGTGCACAGCTTCAAATATTTAGGAGCCATTGTGTCAGACAATGGGTCTCGACAGGAAGTCCTCTCCAGGATCGCACAAACAACTGCTGCCCTGACAAGGTTGAAGCCCATTTGGAAAGACAGAACCATCAGTCTACATTCCAAAGTAAGACTGCTGCGCTCTCTGGTCATCTCCATCTTCCTATATGCTTGCGAAGCATGGACCCTCACAGCAGATCTCCAACGAAGAATACAAAGCATGGAGATGAGGTGCTACAGAAGACTTCTGTGCATTTCCTATACCCAACACATCACCAACGTTGAAGTCCGACAGACCATCACACAAGCCATTGGACAACACGATGACCTGCTCACAGTGGTGAAGAAACGGAAACTCCGATGGTATGGCCACGTCACGAGATCATCAGGCCTTGCAAAGACCATTCTGCAAGGCACAGTGCAAGGAGGTAGAAGAAGGGGGAGACCGAAAAAGAGGTGGGAGGACAACATTCGAGAATGGACTGGTTTGACACTGAGCGAAGCCATGAGGGCTGCTGAGGACAGAGAAAGATGGAGTATGCTGGTTAAGCGATCATCTGTGGTGCCCCTACGACCTTCGGGTTATGAGACAGGATAGGATGGATAGGATAGGATGTCAAAAAAGGCTGAAGCGATTTTGTTGAGGTTTGGTTTATCAGTAAGTACTTCAAATCATGGGTCATCCTTCCGCAGTAGTTTGGTTGTCTGTCAGCGGTCGGTTCGTCGCTCCTGAGGTCACTATTTTTGTTCAAAACACACTTTTGGCTTTATGTCCTGTCCTATCCTATCTATATCCTATCCCGTAACTCAAAGGCCCTTGGGGCACCACAGATGATCGTTTAACCAGCGTACCCCATCTTTCTCTATTCTCAGCAACCCTCATGACCTCGCTCAGTGTCAAGCCAGGTCTTTGCAAGGCCTGATGCTCTGGTGATGTGGCCATACCATCGGAGTTTCCGTTTTTTCACCACTATGAGCATGTCATCGTGTTGTCCAATGGCTTGTGTGATGGTCTATCGGACTTCGTTGTTGGTGATGTGCTGGGTATAGGACTTGCCCAGAAGTCTTCTGTGGCACCTCATCTTCATGCTTTGTATTCTTAATGGTAGACCTGCTGTGAGGGTCCATGTTTCGCAATCGCATAGGAAGATGGAGATGACAAGGCAGCGCAGCATTCTTACCTTGAAATGTAGACTGATGGTCCCGTCTTTCCAAATGGGCTTCAACCTTGTCAGGGACTTATGTCTACAATAATTAAACAGAGATTCATCATTTTTACTGTGTGGACACTTTATCAACTGCTAAGCATGTTAGATCATTCGTATTTGTGCTTTCTCAGAAGGGCAAGGTCATTGTGCTTCACCATTTTCCAAACAAGTTTGGCGCTGTATCTAAACGCTGCCTGATCTGATTTCAATACATTTTTGCTTGCAGGTAGTTCAAATAGAAGCCTATCATTCCACGTTCCCCTTTTGCTGCTTTAGGATAAAGCCGAGTCACAACATCCCCAAGAAAATGAATACTTTTGAAAATGTTTATTTTGTGCGCTGTGAGCACACCTCCGGGTGTGGAAGTTCTTTTTTAATGCGCTGTTATTCATTCTTTCATTCATATGTGTGTGAGTTTTAGAAATACGTTTGAATGGCTTGCCATCTTGTTTTTCTCCTATCCTATCCTATCCTATCCCATAACTCGGAGGTGGTAGGGGAACCAAAGATGGTCGTTTAACCAGCGTACTCCATCTTTCCATGTCCTCAGCAACCCTGATTGTTACGCTCAGTGTCAAGCCAGTCCATTCTCGAATGTTGTCCTACCACCTCCTTTTCGGTCTCCCTCTTCTCTTCTACATCCTTGCATTGTGCTTTGCAGGATGGTCTTTGCAAGACCTGATGATCTGGTGATGTGGCCATACCATCGGAGTTTCCTTTTTTTCACCACTGTCAGCAGGACATCGTGTTGTCCAAAGGCTTGTGTGATGGTCTGTCGGACTTCGTCGTTGGTGATGTGCTGGGTATAGGAAATGCCCAGAAGTCTTCTGTAGCACCTCATCTCCATGCTTTGTATTCTTCGTTGGAGATCTGTTGTGAGGGTCCATGTTTTGCAAGCATATAGGAAGATGGAGATGACAAGGGAGCGCAGCAGCCTTACCTTAGAATTTAGACTGATGGTCCTGTCCTTCCAAATTGGCTTCAACCTTATTGGGGCAGCAGTTGTTTGTGCGATCCTGGAGAGGATTTCCTGTCGGGACCCGTTGTCTGATACAATGGCTCCCAAATATTTGAAGCTTTGCACTGTGTTGAGGGATTGGCCTTGGACTTTGATGTCCGTGTTGATGCCATTGGTGTTGTTGGTCATCATTTTGGTCTTCTCTGCACTTATTTCCATTCCATAGACTCTGGAGGTAGTGTCAAGCCTCTGTACCAGCTGTTCAAGTTCTTGTTCCTCTCCAGCCAATCCACCAATGTCATCCGCAAAACGGAGGTTGGAGATTGCTCTTCCCCCTTTGCTTACTGTGCCTTCGTGGTCTGCAAGGGCATCTGACATGATGCGCTCTAGGAAGATGTTGAAGAGTGTTGGAGAGAGTAGGTATCCCTGACGCACACCGATTGTTGTTCGGAACCAGTTTCCGATGGCGCTGTTGTGGAGGACTGCACTGGTAGCTTTGTCACACAGGCTTTTGATGATTTCAATAATTTTAGGGCTGATGTTGTACACTCTTATGGTTGCCCACAGAGCTGCATGCCAGACTCGGTCAAACGCCTTTTTGAAGTCTACGAACACATGATATAGATGTTGTTGGTGCTGTAAGTATTTCTCGCAGATTACATGTATTCTGAGGTTGAAAATCTGTTCAGTGGTACTTCGCACTGCCCTGAATCATGCTTGCTCTTCAGCTATGATTTGTTCAGCTTAGGGTTTCAACCTGTTGAGTATTATTTTTAGGAGGACCTTCCTGGGATGACTGATGAGGCTGATGGTGCGGTAATTTTCACATTCCTGAAGGTTACGTTTTTTGGGAAGAGTGATGACAGGCGACTGGGTCCATGGTGCAGGCCACTCCCTACTCTGCCAGATCTTATTACAGATACACTTTTACACAATTATACTAAATTCAAGGCCACACGACGAATGGTTACGCACCTTCCGAGTCGTCGCCATTTTGTTTTCATTCGTTTTCACGGCTTCGCGCGCCCACATTCAGATTAGAACTCTGAGTTTCGCATTAAGTTATGAAGTTATGTCAACAGCTAGGTTTGCAAAACAATGTGCTGTCCTCTAAGTTTTATGTTTATTTCTGTGAATTTTGTAAGGTCTTTGTTTTGCATAATTAATTCTCGAGAGAGTTAAGCCTTAGGCTTACTACTAGTAGTTATTCTTGTACATCAATAGGGCAGTAGTATTACTAGGTCTGTAAGTGGGTTAATGTCGCTTGATTGTCTACAGGTACCAATTAAAACTAGTAAACACAATTTAGGCTGTTAATGTATTATTTTTGTGTGTTGTAGTTTACGCCAGATTTCCCAAAAAGATCTGTATCTTGTCGAGCTATTAATTAATATGAATTATTAAGGTATATAAATAAATCATTATTTTCGTATATTCTGCTGAAATTGGCAAAAATTTGTGTTTTCTGAGCCTACTAGAGGATACTGCAATTTGTGGTGTAAATACAGTGTCTTTTTATGCACTTTGTATTAATTTTTGACACCCAAGCCACTTTTGGTAAAACGCCTTTTATTTTTGTGTGAGGGTTACCAACATTGAACAGTTAAATGAGTGCCTTAATATTGACCGATTTTAACAATTTACATTTGGTTAATCTTCTAAAAGCCTGTAATATGAAATAAAAACAAAATAAAACTCCTGAACCAAAATAAAATTTTCGTCCGTAATACCTAGGCTACGGTAGGCGCTATCGGTGGCACTGTCGTGCGATAAAGTTAGAAGTGCATAATCCGTACATTGTTCTCGGTACGATACCTTTTGAGTT
Organism: Oncomelania hupensis; assembly: GCA_036898135.1. Taxonomy (NCBI): domain Eukaryota; kingdom Metazoa; phylum Mollusca; class Gastropoda; order Littorinimorpha; family Pomatiopsidae; genus Oncomelania; species Oncomelania hupensis. Next base: position 44,576,064 of record CM072512.1, read on the forward strand.
CAAGATGGCAACCTTCATTCTGATAATTATGAAAGTCGGTGACAGCAGTAGAGAGGAGGGTCAGAAACACAGCCTAAAACAATTTATTTCTTGCCACAATCGCCATTTCACAAACAATGACGAAATATAGGGGGATTTTTTTTTTTAAATCACAATGACGTCAACATAGTCGATGACGCACTGTCTCACATGAGGGCAACACAAGGAATGTTAGTTCGCGGGCGTGCAATAGCAGCAGCGGGAAGAATTCATTGAAAAATGAGTTGGTGTTTATTATAGAACAGACCATCGGAAATGAAAATGACAGATTTTCATACTTGAACTGGATAGGAAACGTGCACTATCGTAAGTGTCGCCATTTTAAAGTTTGTACTCGCTAAAAGATTAGATCTGCCAGAAATAAAAGAGACAAACCTATTTTGCACAGCATTTCGGTAGTCAAATATTAAATGGATCGAATGGGAGAGCCACGCTTCCATGGTATTAAATTCCGTGGGATAATTCAACATTCAGCGCAAGCGCAGATGGACCGGAAACTTGGGGATTCCCTTCAACTAAAAATAACTACCCCGCTGGCTATCGGTGAGGTGCTTGTGAATAGCAGCAGACGACAAGGCGTCGCACCGTCATGCATGTGGCCCCACACCAATAGGCCTACTTTGTCAGGCCCGAAAACCTTGCCTACCTAGGAATTGGAAGTTTTTGAAGGTACGTGACTCAAAGCAGTACTGTAAACTTATCCTATCCTATCCTATCCCGTAACTCTGAGGTCGTTGGGGCACCACAGATGATCGTTTAACCAGCATATTCCATCTTTCTCTGTCCTCAGCAACCCTGATGGCTTCGCTCAGTGTCAAGCCAGTCCAATCTCGAATGTTGTCCTCCCACCTCTTTTTCGGTCTCCCTCGTCTTATACCTCCGTGCACTGTGCCTTGCAGTATGATCTTTGCAAGGCCTGATGATCTGGTGACGTGGCCATACCATCGGAGTTTCCGTTTCTTCACCACTGCAAACTTACCCAAAGACTTTCCCATATTCTTCGTACCACGTCCGCACACTGGACCTCAGTCCTCCCTGTAACGTTATCATAACATGATCCATCGGGTGGCAAAATACAACAAACAAGCAAACAAATCCATCCATCCATCCATCCGTCGATCCATTCACCCAACAAAACTTCCACCCATTAAGTAATCAAATCAAATCATTCAATCAAGCGGGGGAAAAAGCAATAATACTGAAATACTTCAAATAGTTCAAATAGCCTAAGTCTGATTTTTCAATAAGGACCCCTCCCCCCTACTTTCCCTCAAAATTAAAAAATCTGTTTACGGTATCCCGACCGAACCTAATAAAAAGTAATATTTTGGCCCGACCCTAAACTTTTTTTTTTTTTTTTGGGGTGGGGGGGGGGGGGATTACCTGGGGAAAAAAGAAGAAAAAAAGCCAATAAAATCGCAACCAAGGTAAAAATGGTTTAGATTTAAAACAACAACAACAACAACAACACATTAAGCCTACCGACCGACCCTATATTTTTTCGACTACGTTACCGTAAACAGACCTCTCACACCCGTTGGGGTGCCGGGGGTTTCAGTATAAATAGACGATTAGTATCCCCACTTTCTGGAAATTTAGTGCTTTAAATTCCCACTGTTGCTGTCTTTCTCATTTGCTCTTTCTCATTCCTGCTCTGTTCTATCAATCTACTATAATATCGTCTTCTTCGCTAGACCAAACTCCTACCTGTTTTCTTGAAAACTCTTCCGGGACAAGACTCCTTATTTGTGTATAAGGTCTGTTGGATCAGCTTGGGAATATTGGACGCTTTCTGCCAGGTGGTCACTAGGGCTTCCTATGATGTTATTATTTAGCAATGTAGGCATTTTACATGTATGTGTTTTGTTGATAATTTATAATGATGTTTGAATTCTATTTTGTTTTTGTAAACGGGGGTTCGATAAGTTGGGGTGAAGCCTCAGCCGTCCCCTGCGTGGGATGTCTTTATTGTAAAGTGACTGGCTGGTGGAGAGCTTTCGGTTTTACCACAAGGGTTGTTTCAGCAGATCTTTTATGCGGATCAGGGGTTGTCCGGTCCTGATTTGGCTCGGAAGAGTCCGCTGGACCTAAAGCGATAATAATGTAATGTAATGTAACAGACCTTTGAGGGGGTGAGGTAAGGGAGGGGGAGGAGGGTAGGGCCTAATGCCAGAAAGCCGAACTGATAACCTGACCTTATAGTGTTGTGGATACATCCACCTCTATAGATGTACACACAGGGTTTGTCACTTCCTGGCTTATCGTTACTATGCACTGTTCACATTCAACTCCCTACACTTCAATCTCTGGTTTCCTATGCCGAAGGTCGCGGGTTCTAACCTCGCAGGGGCGAACTTACGTGACTTGGTGATAAGACTTATTCAAATCAACCGGGGGTTTTCTCTGGGTACTCCGGTTTCCTTCCTCCCTTCAATTGTAATGTTAGATGCAGTTAATCTTATTAAAAAAATAAAATAATTAATTAATTATACGTAAGTATGTAAAACAAATATTTAAAAAATTCAAAAAGAGAATTGAATTTCCATACCGTCTTCGACAAAGTACTTGCCTGAGTGATGGATTTGAGTTTAGTCTAATAGTATCACATAACGTAGGCTTATTCAGAATACCCCTCTTCCCCAACCCCCTCTTCCTTCCTCATGAAGAGCATAATCCTCCCCTAATTAGGTTGGAGTGCGAGTTATATGTGAGCGTGTATGTTGGCTACAGATCGCCGCGTTTTGAGTGGGATTTAGGAACAAGGTGCTTACTGCATGCAATATAATAATAATAATAATAATAATAATAATAATAATAATAATAATAATAATAATAATAATAATAATAATTATTATTATTATTATTATTATTATTATTATTATTGCAACCTGATATTACTTTTCATTGTTTGTTTTTTATTACTACAAATGTTATCTGCTTACAATACTGAAATCTGTCTCACCATATTGTTAATCTGCGAAGAGTTGCCGAAAAAGCTAGTGCAAGGAGGGGAGGGAATGCCCACTTTCTCCCAAGTACTGAACCACATTTTGGTCAGGCTGAAATTGGAAAAAAATACAAAACAACAAAAGATAGAAAAATACATTATCAAATGCGGATGGAAGTGACTCGGAAAAGTCCATTGAGCTACATTGTCAAATGCGCGTGGAAGGGACTCGGAAACGTCCATTGAGCAAGAGTGTATAGATATAATTATATAATTATATAGGCGAGGGTTGTGGCCGCGTGATCTAAGGCGGGACTAACTTGCCTTGTCCACAGGCTAGAAACCAATGGCAACTGACAGGTGTGGGATCGATCCTGCCTCTGGGCGTTATATTCCTCCGAATGTTATTTACTTTTGACTCGGGCAACGTCACAGGGGGTTTTCTTCGGGTACTCCGGTTTGTTACCCCCAACAAATTTCAAGAAAAAAAAAACAAACCAACAAAACTAATATTAGGTAGGTTGGGTATGGGCGCGCCACAGGCTGCGACTACGCCTTCTCCAGGGGAGGGGCCCATATTTTCCCAATAAAAAGAAAAATGGACAATAAAATGCCAAAAAAAGCAAAATTAAAAAATAAAAAAAAAATTAAAATAATGAAAAAAATTAAAGCACTTGTAAAGGTCCAATGACAATTATTCAAAAACACCTAGTGATCGAATGTCATCAACAGCACCGTCACTACTGATTGCTTCATCAACGTCGTTAACCTCACCATCATCATCGTCGTCAACCTCCTTCTCCTCCTTCTCATCATCATCATCATCATCATCATCATCATCATCATCATCATCATCATCATCATCATCATCATCATCCACTATGATCGTCATCACACGTGGACTTAGGCAGAAGAGTCACATCTGGTATTAGATATTTTGCATGAGTGCTTGGCGCATAAATACCTTATGACGAAACGAAAAATAACCGAGTAAGTGATGCACTCACTATTTGTTGAGAAAGTAGCAACCCACGGCCACAGACACCATCAGCAAAAGGATGGCGACAGACGCTTCCTCTTTTCCGACGACTGCAGCAATGCCAGAAGGCGGAGGAGGAGGCGGTTTTGTGAACAAGTACCCTTCTCCACCGCCTCCAAAGAAACCCCCACCAGCGGTAGGTTTGGGCTTCTCCTCACCGAAAATTCCCCAACCTCCCTTCTTTTCCATTGTTGTGGTTCCTTTACCGAAGGACCCAGCACCAGCACGGTCGGTTGTCCCTCTGAAAAACCTAGCACCGGCATCATCTGTGGACTTCCCACCAAACCATCCATCCTCTGTGGCCTTTCCACCAAACCATCCCCCATCGTTGCCAGGGTCTGTGTCAGCCCAGTCGCTGCCCCATCGAAAGAAGCCAGACTCGGCAGCTTTTTGAACAGTCCTGATGAAGTCTTTGGAGGCCTTTATTGGTGGCAGGTCATGTCCCAAAATGTACCTTAGAAAGTCTTCGTCTGGCCTGAAAACGAAGAAGAAATTGTATCCTGTAAAAGTATGAGCCAGGGGGGAAAGGAACATAAAAAAGATGTTTCATGATAACGGAGAAGAAGCTGACGGTAAAAAAAAATTAATTGTGAAGATGCGCGGAAACAATTTCGTCAAGCAAGGTTAAAAATGTACTACATGTATAAGTTTTAATGAAAGTACGTGGTAGTCTTTGATGGAATCAAATCACTGACCTATTATCCTGCTTGTGTATGTGCAGGGTCCAGCGAAGCGTAAAACGACGAATGAGTACTGATGATGATGATGATGATGATGATGATGATGATGATGATGATGATGATGATGATGATGATGATGTCCTGTATAGCACCGTCTCCACGTCAGTAGACATGTTCAATGCGCATGCAAGGATACTATACTTTCTTTTTTTAAACCTTTTTTTTTTTAAACTAAACGTGGACCAAAAAATGAAAATGAAACAAAAAATTACGAGTGAAGGTTTGAACTTCAAATGGAATAGAACATAAGAAAGAGAAAAAAATTACGACAAGTTTCAAGAAGAACGAAAGACAGGAAAGAATAAAGCTTCTGTAGCAGAAGAAATTGAAAATAAAAATTAAATAAATATTACGCGTTCAGAATGGGATCCTTGCAGCATGTCAGGCCCCAAAATATGGTGCATGTCGCAAGAAGAAGCTGACAAAACCACAGCATTCTGATTCATCGTGCCTAGTTCTTCAGCACTCTCCCATCCATAATGGAAAGTCCCGTCATCACTTTCTATTGCGTCATCGCTTTATATGACGCAAGCTTACCACGACTGAGTCTTTAGAGTTCGGAGTATTTTGCCCCTAAAAACGCGAGCTGGTGAAATGCGGTTTGATTTTTGACTCACATGCATAGCAATGTGAGACTATGTACTCCCCACCTCATCCCCCCCCCCCCCCCAATCAAAATTTCTTTTTTTTTCTCAAGAAATCTTCAAATCTGTGCGAGATGAGTCCTAAATAGTGAAAAGAAATGACATCGGGGGAAAACAAATTCCGGCCGTTCGCCGTCTGTCTGTACAAAACTTTAAAGTGGCTAAGTACTCGGAACCTATTTCAACTAGCACAACCAAACATGGTAGGATAGCGTATACCCATGAGACCTCATAATGGCTTCACTTCAAGGTCAACAATTAATGTTAGTCAAACAATGACAAATTTTCCACATTTTTTGTCCCCTTTCTCTAGGTTATTATTATTGAACTTATGATTCTTTGATGCATTATATATACATATCAATGAGACACACATACTACACAAATTGGGTCAACCTCACTCCAAGGTCGAGGTACTGGCCAAAGTCGGTTTATATAGGTACTTTGAAGTGACCTTGACCCTAAACTATGAGAGATATAAAGTCCAAACTTGTTGTATTTAGAGATGATATAGATTGATCTTTCATATATGTTCCGTTTTTGCGTTGATCTTGATCGTCAAGGTCATTTCAGTTCATTCAAAAACATACCAAAAAAAAATAGGTCATCATACAGTGGAATCGCTTTTTATTTAACCCATAGTATGCAACAACTTTGGGTTATTTAAACAGACATGCATGAGAGGTCACCGGAGGGTAAAGGTCACTGAGAGTCAAGGTCATCCCAAATGTCACCGTTTAAATGGTGTGGTCTTTTTTTTCCTTGTGTGTGTGTGTGTGTGTGTGTGTGTGTGTGTGTGTGTGCATAATATTACTTTTGTTTTAGTTTATTTGATAGTACATGAGTGTATTTGGAACCAGAAGTCCCATTTCATCTCAAGGTCAAGAGCATAGAAAGATCAAAGTCGGTATTACTTTGCATTTTAATGCCACCGTTTCATTTTTTCTTCTTCTGGGTACCCATTTTCATGTTAAATATTGCGAGTTTCATAAGGAGCATATGAGTCATGTAGACTTTGCCCTTCTAGTTCAGCCAAAATATGAAGCCGGAGAGCAACGGCACCCAGGACAGAGAGACGTTATCAAAGTTGGGTGCCTGTGCGCGCAGATTTTCTATAACCAAGCGGTAGATTGCACACTGGCTTGTGAATGATAGATAAAAAAAAAAAGGGAACCATAGGGTGCCACGTGACAATCCTGCTGGCTAGGAGTACTTCGTGCGATTCCGTGAAGGCCCAATTTTCAGAAGAAAATGCCCTCAAACTACAAATGTAAGGACAATTTGGACACACAACATAGCGGAATCGCCTCCCAGGTTCATCCTTCACAAGCCCAGCTCTCAGAATTTTGTAACATCGGAAGAGATAGGGATATTGCACTTCGGATCGTTACGCGTGCGTGCTGTCTATATTCCGCTTTGCCATAGAGATACAGGCACCCAACTTGCGCAATGACCAGGATCAGCAGGACACCGTGACACCAACTCACCCCACGACCCTTATTTAGAGACGCACATACACCTTACCTTACCACCCACACACCCACAAACACATAGGGCCTACAACCCTCACACACAGGGACATTAATCTAGTAGAATGGATCTGCGAAAGCATAGCGGCAGCAGTAGTAGCGTACAGCCCACGTATCATGGATAGAAGGGTAGGATCGGACCGCTTTCGTTGGCGAAACGAGTCGGCTGCTAAGACGGTTTATTCCCAAACGGCGTACCAACGCACCTATATCTGTATTTACATCGAAGTGGTCCTCATTCGGCTCTTTGCAGTCCGCTGGGTCCTGTAAGCAATTTTGCATCGAGGAATGCGGTCCTACAACTGGGAAGACATTGATATACAAATCATATAGGCCTATTTTACTACATGCGGAACTTTCGCCTTTCATTGGCCTATATCGTTTCGATTTAAAAATAAGATTACAAGTTCGTTCTTAAGCGGTTTGAGAACAAACCGTTTTGGAACAGCCGATTCGTTTCGCCATAGACGGCAGACTGATCCCCATCTTTCCTATTTATAATGCAAATGGCGTTGTGTTATCTACCGCTGCGCGATCGAGGATCCACTTTTTTTTCTTCTATCGGGGATCTTATTCTACTAGATATAAGCTTCCTTGGTTAATACCCCTTGTGCCTTAAATGACGATTATATGCTGCTATCTTTATTAGTATGTCGACCTCGTATATCCATTAGTATAGGCCTTGTTCCTTCTACCATCTACCATTTCATTTCCTCTCCCATCCCTCTTGCAAGTCTATTATTGGACTTTTATCAAACGTTATTGCATAGATAAACATTATTAGTGTTACATACACATTGGCTACATTCGCGCGCGCGCGCGCACACACACACACAGGCGCGCGCGCACATACACACATACACACACACGCAGGCACACACACATAACAAGTAAATCTTATTTCACGTTTAGTGCATGCACATGAGTCGTGTAACACTGGTGTTGATATAATATCGCTTCATTCCAATTAGACTTTCAGATAGGGGATAGGGTAATGGAAATTTGATATGACATTTTTATGACTTCGCGGCTCCACTAAAGAATGTTTTATCAGTATTTTGGGGACATGAATGTCCAGTCAGACCTGACTCAACATGCATGCCTACATTGACAGAACCATTATTGCAATAATGACAGTCTTAAGTCTCTTAAGCTGGTTTTCACGACAAAGGTCACGCTATACAATTCATTTGATCGCAGTTATTTCTCTTTTTACCATGTCGGAAACGAATGGCTTCCTGTTCATCACCATACCTGAACATGGATTGTAACTTTTTGAAGACAGTTAGGTAATATTTTCAAATACTTGAACAGAGAATCATTTCTTTCCTTAATGAATGTTATGTAATCATACAAGGGTAAGGGTTACAGTTATTTTTAATTCCCTATATAGAGTGTCAGCAATGATTTAAAAAAAACATCGTGTATAATTCTTTCTTCGGTGTTTTCAAGTCTGTGCCCTTGAATCCTAATTATTCTGGTTTTTTTTTCTGTTGTGTGGTTGTTTTTGTTGGCTTGTTTGTTGTTGTTGTTGTGTTGTTGTTGATGTTCTTCTTCTTCTTCTTCTTCTGGACCTCTTCTTAACCTCCTTCTCCCTCTTCTCTTTCTCCTTCTAACAAAACTACCTCTTACCAAGGCGTGAATAAAAAGATCTGTTTATAGAGGTAGGTTACATGAGGGTTGAGAAAAATTAACCATGCATTCAATAAAGGTGAAAGGAACGAGGATTTCGTGTTAATGTCAGACCTTCGACATCCTTGAGAAGTAGACTAGGCCTTGTTCTGTGCACAAGGTATCAACTGGTAATAGTGTACATTATGTCCGGCATGCACACTCACATGCCCCTGTAAGTGCAAAAAGGACCGACAGAGGAAGGTTTCCAGTAAAACTTTCTCAACTGGTAAACACGATAGAAACCAAGTCACCACACAAGTAAGCTTACAATTGTTCGTTGTATTCAGGACCCACCTAGCCCAAGCTCACTTGCTGCTAGTATTAACATTGTGTAACGCCATGGACCGCTGTGTCACTCCAATACCATAAATCCTATACAAGGGTATTAAAGGGACACACTTTGACCATGCATCGGCCCCTGGACACATCTTTTTTTCATTCACAGTGAATGTTGCCCTACTGAAAAAAGTAAGCATACCACCCCCCCCCCCCAAAAAAAAAAAAAAAAAAAAACTCTTTCGAAAGTATAGTAATTATTTTTTAAATGAATAAATTCCGTAGTTTTGGTACCTATTAATGGCAACAACCGTTGGCTGGTTAGACGACATTCTGTAGCTAAAAATAGCAGCTACCAAAGCCGGTAAGAATAAGAACCCGTAAAAACAATTCCTCGTAAGGTTTTCCCTTTTAGGTTGATAAAATAGGCCCTACCCTGCCCTAGACACCAAAGACGCACACTTCCAGCACTCAGAAATAGGGTCCAAGTTCACACCACTGTTCCTTTAAAAACGGGGGAAATTACTCCCTGTCAGAAGCGAAATTGAAATGTCATACTTCATCAGTTGGTTTTGGGAACGAAAGCCCACTTAATCCTCGTTTAATGTAATAACAATGCGAATTGTATGGTAAACCCGTTTTTGCTGAAAGTAAACAAAGCCTTCCAATTGGGGCCTTTAAAGCATGTAGAATGGATCCTCCATAACAAAGGATTAGTGCATCCTCGATAACATAGCGGTAGCAGTAGTGTGTATTTATTAATATTATTGTTGTTGCTCTCTCTCTGTCTGTCTGTCTCTGTCTCAGTGTCTCAGTCTCTCTCTCTCTCTCTCTCTCATTCGGATGAGAGTATAAACCGAGGTCTAGTCTGTGTGTCGCATACATTCCATCATAACGGACTTGAAAGATCCTGACGCTCATGTCCTAGACGGGTGAGTGCCGGTAACAAGAACACACCCAGCATGCACTTGGTCCTTCTCCCCCATCCCTGGCTGCCCAGGATTGTGCTCAATTGTCCGGGCGTCAGACCATGCGATGGTCTTTGCAAGGCCTGACGATCTGGTGACGTGGCCATACCATCGGAATTTCAGTTTCTTTACCACTGTGAGAAAGTCATCGTGTTGTTCAATGGCTTGAGTGATGGTCTGTCGGACTTCGTCGTTGGTGATGTGCTGGAAATAGGAAATGCCCATGCTTTGTATTGTTCGTTGTAGATCGGTTGTTAGGGTCCATGTTTCGCAAGCCTATAGGAAAATGGATATGACAAGAAAGTGCAGCAGTCTTACTTTGGAATGTAGACTGATGGTCCTGTCTTTCCAAATGGGCTCAACCTTGCCAGGGCAGCAGTTGTTTGTGCGATCGCGGAGAGGATTTCCTTTGTGGACCCATTGTCTGATACAATGGCCCCTAAATATTTGAAGCTATGCACTGTGTTGAGGGATTGGCCTTGGATTTTAATGTCCGTGTTGATGCCATTGGTATTGTTAGTCATCATTTTGGTCTTCTCTGCCCTAATTTCCATTCTATAGGCTCTGGAGGTGGTGTCAAGCCTCTGTACCAGCTGTTCTAGTTTTTGTTCCTCTTCAGCCAATCCATCAATGTCATCCGCAAAACGAGGGTTGGGAATTGCTCTGCCCCATATACTGACTGTGCCTTCGTGATCTGCAAGGGCATCTGAAATAATAATAATAATAATAATAATAATAATAATAATAATAATAATAATAATAATAATAATAATAATAATAATAATAATAATAATAATAATAATAAATTGCATTTATATAATAATAATAATAATAATAATAATAATAATAATAATAATAATAATAATAATAATAATAATAATAATAATAATAATAAATTGCATTTATGCAACGCATTTTTCATTAGAATAACAACTCAATGCGCTTACACACATCGTTCATCTTCGTTTTTCACACTGCGCATCGGACGAAGGGAAATTATCATTTCTTCGATTTATACTCCAATGTGTGGGCGTTATGCCCTGTGAGTTCGGGCACTGAATAGACCTACACCATGGACCCTTGTCACCATTCTTCCCAAAATATGTAACCTTCAGGAGTGTGAAAATTACCGCACACTCAGCCTCATCAGCGGACATTTCCTATACCCAGAGGAAGATGTTGAAGAATGTTGGAGAGAGTAGGCCTCTGGACGCACCCCGATTGTTGTTCTGAACCAGTTTCCGAGGGTGCTGTTATGGAGGACTGCACTGGTAGCACGGAGATGAGGTGCTACAGAAGACTTCTGGGCATTTCCTATACCCAGCACATCACCGAAAACGCAGTCCGACACACTATCACGCAAGCCATTGGACAACACGATGACATTGTCACAGTGAAGAAGAAACGGAAACTCCGATGATATGGCCATGTCACCAGAGCATCAAGCCTTGCAATGACCATCCTGCAAGGCACGGTGCAAGGAGGCAGAAGAAGAGGGAGACAGAAAAAGAGGTGGGAGGACAACATTCGAAAATGGACTGGCTTAACACTGAGCGAAACCATGAGGGTTGCTGAGGACAGAGAAAGATTGAGTACCCTGTTTAAAGGATCATCTGTGGTGCCCCAACGACTTTCATAGGATAGGATAGTATGGACGTTGTCCTAAAAAAGTCCATTTCTGAAGCAGGGTTTTTCATAATATTACCTGAGTACATGTTAAGTCTTGTGTGGATTGAGGGGCCTCGTCTCTACTTGGCAATCAATTCAAATAAACCTGTATGCAATGCATTGATTTCCTGCTCACAGTCATTCAATGTATCACAATATTTATTATGACTATCGTTGAACCACAGTCTTATAAACAATGACTACCTAACTAACTAACTAACTAGCTTAGGTCTAGAACAATAACTACTGTTATTAATACATAAGCGACGAGAGTGAGTAATATATTGGGAAAAACCTCTGTTTTCGAGACAAAAAGCGGGAAGGAAATTGAAACTGACCTCTTGACATCAATATAGAAGTAACGCGATAACGTAACAAGTCTCAGTCATAAAGAAAGATTCCATGCACTCCCTTTTCTTTATTTAGAATGAGCTTCCGTGAATGAATAAATGTATGTGGCTTTTGATGCAAACTCGGAAAGTTCAAACTAATATTTTTGTCTGCCGTAGTTGCTCGTTCTATCCTCTATCTTCTATCTTATCCCGTAACTCGGAGGTCGTAGGGGCACCACAGATGATCGTTTAACCAGCGTACTCCATCTTTCCCTGTCCTCAGCAACCCTCATTGTTTCGCTCAGTGTCAAACCAGTCCATTCTCGAATGTTGTCCTCCCACCTCTTTTTCGGTCTCCATCTTCTTCTACCTCCTTGCACTGTGCCTTGCAGGATGGTCCTTGCAAGACCTGATGATCTGATGACGTGGCCATACCATCGGAGTTTCCGTTTTTTCACCACTGTGAGCAGGTCATCGTGTTGTCCAATGGCTTGTGTGATGGTCTGTCGGACTTCGTCGTTGGTGATGTGCTGGGTATAGGAAATGTCCAGAAGTCTTTTGTAGCACCTTATCTACATGCTTTGTATTCCTCGTTGGAGATCTACTGTGAGGGTTCATGCTTCGCAAGCATATAGGAAGGTGGAGATGACAAGGTAGCGCAGCAGCCTTACTTTGGAATGTAAACTGATGGTCCTGTCTTTCCAAATTGGCTTCAACCTCGCCAGGGCAGCTATTGTTTGTGCGATCCTGGAGAGGACTCCCTGTCGGGACCCATTGTCTGATACAATGGCTCCTAAATATTTGAAGCTATGCACTGTGTTGAGGGATTGGCCTTGGACTTTGATGTCCGTGTTGATGCCATTGGTGTTGCTGGTCATCATTTTGGTCTTCTCTGCACTTATTTCCATTCCATAGGCTCTGGAGGTGGTGTCAAGCCTCTGTACCAGCTGTTCAAGTTCTTGTTCCTCTCCAGCCAATCCATCAATGTCATCCGCAAAACAGAGGTTGGAGATTGCTCTTCCCCCTATGCTGACTGTGCCTTCGTGATCTGCAAGGGCATCTGACATGATGCGCTCTAGAAAGATGTTGAAGAGTGTTGGAGAGAGTAGGCATCCCTGCTCGTTGCAGAGTGAAAATTGACATTGACATGATATATATATCACATTGCTTTTTTCCGCCGCTATTTGTCCTCGTTGTGGTTCGCGTCTTTGGCGAGGGTTGGCGAGACTTCAATGTACCCTGTATACCCTATGGCGCTACATAGAATCGACAATGACATTGTAGGTCTTATAAACAATAGATATATTCACGATAAAAAGTGAAATTGCTGTATTATTTATCAAGTTTAACATTCGTCAACATCACAGGTGGATCTCTCTCTCTCTCTCTCTCTCTCTCTCTCTCTCTCTCTCTCTCTCTCTCTCTCTCTCTCTCTCTCTCGAAGAAGAAGAAGAAGAAGAAGAAGAAGAAGAAGAAGAAGAAGAAGAAGAAGAAGAAGAAGAAATAAAGAAGAAGAAGAAGAAGAAGAAGAATTTCTTCAGAAGAAGAAGAAGAAGAAGAAGAAGAAGAAGACCCCCGGTACACATGGGTCGAACGCTACCAGAAGCATGCTTTTCTAGTCGCCTCAACAGGCCGTAAAGCATGCTCTTATGCTTCGGAGCATGCTTCCTATACGCTTCAAGCCCTAGGAGCATTGGCCAATGAACTCATGAAAATAGAAAATGTCAGTTTCGTCTCCTCTAGGGGACGAATTAGGTCAAACTGTATTTGTTTCTAGGTAGGTCAACAGTTTGAGAATTTATTTTGAACCGTTTAATGACGCCGGATAGTGTCCTCACTTGGTTTTATATAATTTAAGAATCTAACAAAGCAAATGGGTTTTGAGACGGAAAAAGCGGAATGTTGTAGAGCAACATTTTGTATATATTTACAGTGAAATTGCGCTTTTTTCCGTCACTATAACGCTTGAAGCGGAAGCGTATAGGAAGCATGCTCCGAAGCATAAGAGCATGCTTTACGGCCTGTTGAGGCGACTAGAAAAGCATGCTTCTGGTAGCGTTCGACCGATGTGTATCGGGTGCACAAGAAGAAGAAGAAGAAGAAGAAGAAGAAGACGCATAATTTAGAAAAAAAATCTATACATCTAATATCTCCGTTACTCACTGTACCACAGAAGCCCGTCTACAGCACCGTCGAAGTATTATTCAACATTTGATCATCATCATCATCATCATCATCATCATCATCATCATCATCATCATCATCATCATCATCATCATCAACATCATCATCATCCTCAACATCATCATCATCATCAACATCATCATCATCATCATCATCATCATCATCATCATCATCATCATCATCATCATCATCATCATCATCATCATCATCATTATCATCCCCACTGACATCGTCCCTGTATTTAACTTCGTTGACCTTGCTGCTTTTTGTGGCTTCTGTGACCCCAGCCGTAAGCCGAGTTGCGTCGTCGACTTTTGTGTATACAATTTAGCGTCCCAATTTAAGTTATGACTCCCTTTTTTTAAAAATATTTGTTGTTGTTTTTTTAGGCCTCGTTTTTTTTTCTACTGTGCACGTTTTGTGGAACATATTTTGCCTTAGTATACTATAGTCTGGTGGTGTTTGTTGTTCTGGGTTTATCGTAATTGCTATATATGCCGATTGGACTTAACAAAACACACATAGTCCTACAACGCATTACATTTGAATTGAATTGCTATGTACGACCAAGTTTGTCCTGTTGCAGTGTTGTAGGTCTACTGTTTAGTGTTGATCGGCAAAACTTTTTCTTTTTTTAAAACTTGAAACTTTGTCCTTTTATTAAATATTTAAACAATCAAACAAAATTAAATAAGGGTCCTAGTCCATGGGGACATATAACGTAACGTAACAGCTTACATGTCTTGTATTGTGCTTTGTTTATGACGATTGATTGATTGATTGATTGTTGCTTTAGGTCCAGCGGGCTCTTCCGAGCCAAATCAGGGCCGCTTCCGCCAACGTTTGTTTACCACAATTCGGCCTATACTTCATTCACAGCCGTTTGAAATTCAATCTTCCGAGATTTTGCTTTACGGGTGACATGACCTAATTTGGCACAGTGCTTCCACGAACGAGCTTCCTTCTACGTTTAAAGTGCCATACACACTGCTGTGTGGGCGAAATTGGTAGTGAATGTCGGTAAGATTGCTATTCGTCACGAAGGCACAAATAATACATGGTTTAACACAGTAATAATAATAATAATAATAATAATAATAATAATAATAATAATAATAATAATAATAATAATAATAATAATAATAATAATAATAATAATAATATCCTATCCTATCCTATCCTAACCCGTAACTCGGAGGTCGTAGGGGCACCACAGATGATCGTTTAACCAGGGTACTCCATCTTTCCCTGTCCTCGGCAACCCTGATGGTTTCGCACAGTGTCAAACCAGTCCATTCTCCCACCTCTTTTTCGGTCTCCCTCTTCTTCTACCTCCTTGCAATGTGCCTTGCAGGATGGTCTTTGCAAGACCTGATGATCTAATAATAATAATAATAATAATAATAATAATAATAATAATAATAATAATAATAATAATAATAATAATAATAATAAGTGTATTTATATAACGCTTTCTCCTTAGTAAGTTAGTTCAAAGCGCAGACGTATTCACAACTTTCCGGCACCTCTCTTAAAAACTCGTGGGTATCGCCATTATAAATTAAAACGAGGTTAGAGTGAAACCAAGTTCCGGTGTGGCTTGTTTTGCTTTTATCAAAGCTTGATGCGTGACTTTTAAATATGGCAAATTGCCAGAAACGACGATTGTTAGAGCCAGAAAACGAGTGGGATAAGTATAAAAACGGTGGAGGAAGTACATGCTCAGTGAAAGGATGCAAAAAACAATCGTAGAGGCCTGTATTTGTGGCGACTTCGGAAGTGCGTCGATCATTGACAGAAAGTGAAACAGGACCTGAAGACTCTTGTAGTTTTCCATAGCTTCGCCGTCGCAACCTTCACAAAACACGAAGTAGTTGACTATGTTAGGCGAGCGTTGTGGCCAAGTGGGCTAAGGCGGGACTAACTTGCCTTGTCTACAAACCAGAAACCAATGGCGCCTGACAGGTGTGGGTTCGAGCCAGCATCTGGGCGTTATGTTTCTCCGAATATTATTTACTTTCGACTCGGGCAACGTCTCGGGGGTTTTCTCCGGGTACTCCGGTTTGCTCCCTCAGCAAAAATTTTAAAAATTCACAAATAATGTTAGGTAGGTAGGGTTTAGGCGCGCCACTGGCGATAGAAACTGCAGCAAAAAAAAAAAATATGTGAGGGTACGATACCGGTGGCCAGTGACACATGTTGTCTTCCCACTGTAAAACTTCCCATTGTACAACTTATGTTAATCTGATGAATAAAAATTGCTGCAACAACAACAACAACACTGTAAACTTGACTCTGTCACAACTGGGACTTCAAATCCATCAGGCATTCTCTGCAAAACTTTCTCTTTATGCTCCCACCAACGCTTTCTCATGTGATTCGACATATTCTAGAATATTTGGAAATAACTCACTAAAACACTCGGATAAACAATACGCGGAGAAAGAAACCGGAAGTATGTTTGTTGGTGCATAGGATAGCAGAAAAGTGGGGCTTTGTCGGCCACAGTCATATTAAAACTTTGTTTAGCGGGTTAGAAAGGGAAGTTGTAATACTAGTTAATTAATGCTAGCATCGCTGACTTTATTCGTTGTTGTTGGCGTTGTTTGATCTTTAGTTCCTAATGTCGTATAATTAATTATTCTACTTCCAAGCAGTTCAAGGCATAAGCGTAAACGGATCATGGTAGAATAGAATAGAAAGGCATCGCGTTACCTATGTTGGAATAGTTGTTTAAAGGTACTCGGGTCTCTGCGTGAACTGCAGCGATAAATAGATGGCCTGGTAGCTCATTTGATAGAGAGCTGGTTTCCTATCCCGAAGGTCGCGGGTTCGATTCCCGCAAGGGGCAGACTTATGTGACCTAGGTACCAGACTTTTCAGGTCACCGAGGATTTTCTCCGGGGTACACCGGTTTCCTCCCTTCCTTCAATAACGGTGTTGGATGCAGTCAATCAAACATTTCTAACTAAAATCCATTTCCAGTCCATCCTCCAAATAATAAAAATAATAAGGGTATTTATATAGCGCTTTTCCCTAATGATTGATCAGTTCAAAGCGCAGTACTCACGCATTCATCTTAAACATTAATATCCGGCTACTCACGAAATTAAATCAGACAAAGAACTTGCTTACGAATTACGCCAGGATATAATATACAAACTGACCAAAAGTATTTACAGGTGAAATAGAGACGATTGGGGTGGGTGGAGGGGGTAAGATAGATAGAAAGATAGATATTCAATGTTTATGGGGTCCAGCGGATGCCAAGAACCGAATCAGACCACACAACACTAAGCCAAATCAGATTAAACTGCTAACATTTAAATATGAGAAAAGATGTAAATGAAACCAGTCTTATTAATAAAATGTAACCAAGAATATAACGAGAGATTCATATTTTCAGAGGTTCTTGTTCTGTTTGGTAATGACCCTAGTTATACAACCTCCTCAACCCTGCTATATGTAATACTTGTAGCAAAATTATTTATTTATAAAGATCTGCAAATGCAACAAAGCGATACCTCAAATTTGTACATTTCAACAATATCTTCTTTTTTTTTAAATATGAAGTTGAAAAGTATAATGCATTCTTAAAGTTAGAAAGTAATAAATTTAATAGTATGTGGAATACTTGGACAGTCTTTTTGGGTGATGTGTGAATGTTATTGCCCTTTTTTCTTCATATAAATGAATTTCCGAATGTCCTTCTGTAAATGAGAACAGTGGATTGTCTTGTAGCGTGTGGTCTGCTTAGAAGACATAACCACTTAAATAGTATTCCTAGGTCAACATAGTAAGCTTATTTTTAACTGTAAAACTTTGTGTTACAGAAGTCTGATGTGTGTGAGGGTAGTGATGTAGGGGAGTGATGTTTTTATTTTTATTGAAATAATATGATTTTGTGTGTGAATTTAAATAAATGTTAAAAGGAAAAAGGGAAAACAATAACAAGAAGATATGACCCATTTGCGATTAAACAAACCAACATCATGTAAAAACTGAAACATGTGTTTACTATTGCAAACTTTAAAAATCTCATTAAAAGGTATCGAACCAAAATATTTTTCTCTTTCATCAACCAGATCAGCACATTCAGACATAAAATGGCGGAATGGAAAGGACTTATCACATGCAAAGCACCACGATGGTTTAAAAGGAAACTATGGGTGACAGAAGTATGCCAAATATGAAGGCGAGCCAAATGAGAAATGACGATGATGGTGGGAGATGAGAAACATCAGAAACACTTAAGGCTGATATGAGTTTTTAAGTTGGATTTGAAAGTAGCTATGTTAAGAGAGCTGCGAAGAGAGGGAGGAAGAGAGTTCCAAGTTGAAAGACCAAGCATTGAGAAAGATCGACAGCCAGCAGAGAAGAGTTTGTAGCAGGGTATGTGAACCATGAGGGTGTCAGTGGAAGAACGAAGATTTCTAGAGGGCTTGTAGGATTGAATGTTCTGGGTGAGGTAGGAAGGGGCTAAGCCATGGACGCATTTGTAACATAAAATAGAGATTTTTAAGATAATTTATGAGACACTGGAAGCCAGTAAAGTAAATGTAGGAGTGGTGTGATATGATCAGATTTTTTTTCTTTCTGGAACCAGATGAGCAGATGAGTTCTGAACATGTTGTACCAGATAAATAGAAGAGGAAGGAAGCCCAGCCAGAAGAGAGTTACAGTACAGTAGTCTAAGCGTGACAGAACAAGAGATGAAATTAGTTTGCCAGTAGTATCAGTGGTCAGATTCTTACAGACAAGGTCTATTCTACGGAGATGAAAGTTGCATCTTTGACAGGTTTTACCGATGAATTCTGACATGAAGAGGGTGCTGTGAAGAACGACACTAAAGGTTTTGACAGAAAATGACATAAAGTTTTATTAATAGTGACAAATTCAAGTTCACTATCAGAGTGAGCTGAATTCTTTTCCGTTTTGCCACCATGTTTTTCCAGGACATACAAGGAAACATGCCTTAAAAGCATGCACATCATTCTACAGGCATTCGAATGACCTCACAATCTGTGCATGATAAACAATAAATGATGGTTTTATGTTATTTGCATGCAGGTACGTCATTTTCGATGTTTTCGGACTTTGAATTCGTTAAATCCCTCAAAATTTAGTGTCTTGGATAAACTATATTCGACGTAAGCGAAGCTACGTTATAACCGTGTTCGTAGAATCCAGAAAGTTCTAAGTAATAAATAAGAACAATTCTGGCAGGGGATTCTTTATGTCCTTTGGTAAAAGCGTTGTTCGCTAAAAGCGTGTTCGTTGTACACGTGCTTGGCTGTACTATTATTGACATTCTATAGTGCAATGGACAAAAGGAGCAATTGTGAATTATCAGCACCATTTGATTTAAAGGTACCCACTTTGACCACACCCATCGTTCTATAGCAACCGCTCACTAACGCTGTAGGGAAAATAACAACAAACAAGCAACAGCAGCAACAAAACATCTTGTAGATCGTGTACAGCTAAACAGGGGAAATCACTCACTGTCAAAACGGAAATGGAAATTCCAAATTTAGCTGTTGGTTTGAGCAACGAAAGTCCAATTTGATGATTGTTTCATGTAATAACAATGCGAATTTTAGGATAAACACATTTTGGCCAAATGTAAACAAAAACTTCTATTTGAGTGTCCCTTTTAAACAAACGCGTTATTCGTTCCACTGAACACATATGACCAACAAACAATGTTACACAATGTACAGGCAACAAGCAAGCAGTTATGATTCCTCCACTGCCCCATTTTATGTGATGTTGCAATGATAACACTATCGATTTAATTTATAGGAGGTGGTGCAACAGTTAAGGGCTTTCTTTTTAAATCTTAAATTATTTCTGATGCAACCTTAAGTTACCACTCAATGCCTGCCCATCCCATACGTTGGGGTTCAGTTTGTTGCCTTATCAGCGAGTCGTGAGAAGTACCTCTTCCTGTTTTGTAATCAAAGTCAAGGATAATACCTCTGTGTGTGTGTGTGTTTGGGTGTGTGTGTATATGTGTGTGTGTGTGTGTGTGCGTGAACTTGTAAAAATCGACCAAATGGGTTTCAGAACTGTCTTTTTGAGTACAAAGTGGGTTTATTTGCTTGGAACCCATTTTGTTTCATGACCCCATTTTGTTCTAAGTGCGCGGGAGTGCTCTTTTAGTGCTTGGGAGTGCAGTTGTGGTGCATGAGAGTGTTTTAAGTACACAGGAGTGCTCTATCCGGGACGGAGAAAATACAGTCAATTTTCGGAGAAATTTTGAAGAAAAGTCGACCTATTTCGTCGCTTATAGGAGACGAACTAGGTCAACTTTTGAGACAAAAGAGCCAATTTTGACTTAGATTCTTACATTTCTAGAAGAAGTTTGCGTTCTTTCCGTCAAAAAATCACTTTCCGATTCCTACATTCTTAAATAAACCCAGTTCTGATGAATTGCAAGTAGGTGTGTGTGGGTGTGTGGGTGTGTGGGTGAGTTTGTGTGTGTGTATATTTGTGTGTGTACGTGCGCGCTGGTATGAGGTCACAAAGCTTGATTTCAACAATATAACCGGTCTGAGAGCGCAGTTTTATGTTTCCAAGAATCGCGAGAACAACATCGTTAGGATTCATGCCCCCATTCGCGTTGTCATTTGAATCCTTTTTAACCAATGACAACGAAGGACATGCACAGGTAAAGTGCATATCATTATCGCTAGGACAAAAGAGTTTTTTTGATCTTTGGGGTTTTCATTTTCTCATGAGGCCGCGGACTGAACGAAAGACAGCTAAAAAGACCACTGTACTGAATTGGAAAGGAAGAAAGAGCGATGCCAAAAATCAAGTAAGCAGTCAACATTTAAAACCATTTCAGATACTTGTTGTTTTTTGTTGTTGTTGTTGTTGTTTTTGGTGGTGATGGTGGTGGGGGTGGTGGTAAAAGATTTAAAAAAAAAAAAAAGAAGTAGTTGTTGCTTTTTTTAACAAAAATTGTATTTTTTTTAATTTTATTTAGCCAGTTTAACTGTTTGTTTTTTTAATTTTATAACATTCAAGTTGTGCTAAATGGTTCCTGTCAGCGGCCGAGATCATGTTTGGTGAAGCAACAGACCCAGTTAGTACAGATAGGAGTGACCATGCTTTGAGGCAACTATCGAACGACACAAAATGAACGAAACAAGCTCACCACACACCCCAGTTCACCACGCGGTGTGTCAATGGATCCCTGGCTCTGTTTAAAACCGGGGAAAGTAAAGCAGGGAGGGGAGGGGGCGGGAGACGGGAGAAAGGAGATGGGCACCGACTTCCTTAAGCTGGCTCAGAGAAAAGAGAGGTCTCAAACGCCTCTCTTCCCAACGACCGAAAGGTTACTGGAACACCTTTACCTTTTTAAAAAAGAAAAAAAAAGAAATCTGTCTGCCTGTCTGTCTATCTGTCTCTTCCCTTTCTCTCATTTCTTGGTTTGCTTGCGTGGCAGATGTTGATTTCACGTTGATTTCTGAATGAAAGAACATTGAGGTTTAACGTCTACACCCACTATTGGCGATATGGGAGACGAGGATAACCATCCCAGGGAACAAGGGGTAGGGACTAAATCCACACTGAACCACCAGAGCAATCATACAGCTAAAAGGGACAGTAGAAATGGACATTTTTTTATTTCGGTCGTCGGTGTGCCAGGCGAACGCTCTACTACTTGAGTTACGGCGGTGGGACAGGTTATTTCTTTCAGGTTTGTTTACGCTCATGGCATTTTTTTTAGGTGGTGGTGGGGAGGGGAGGGCTAGAGGGAAGAGGCGAGGGTGATGGAGGGGGTAGGGGCAAGGTTTGAAATTATTAATCGACAGCCAATATTTAACTTTAAAGAATCGGAAACGCCAATTTAACTAGCGGGATAATGAAGCAGAATGGTTATTAGCATGTATAACGACGTCCATATCCAACTTATCAAAAGTTGTATACCATAATCCGTTAGCCATAGTCATCAGAAGAGTCGTGAGGATGCATCCAATGAGCCTGGTCATTTTCTAATAAGCAAGGCAACAAGTCTTTCTATAATTATAAATGACCAGTTGGATATAAACGTTGGAACTAGTTTTTTTTTTTCAAGTTAACTAAAAATGTATTTCTATATGGTTTGTAGACTACATATAGCACTCAATAGTATTATAGTGCATTGAACTGAATGAGGTTATAAAAAAAATGTAGCAATATTCTTGTTCTGAACATTCATTTCATTAAAGTTAACGTAAACACCTCTCTACGGTTTTGATGTCAAGGTCTTTCTAGGACAGCTTTAAGTCGGAAATATAATCATCATGAGAACCAGCAATCTTCGAAGGGAAACCAGATCCAGATCCAGATGACATTTTATTTTCTGGGATTTGTAGCAAATTTGATTCCCGAGATTTCCATCAGCATTAGATCTACTGTATATCAAAAGAAGTTCAAAGGCGTCATTCTGGGTTTCGAGCTCTCGTTAAGAGCAAACTACAATTGTGAGTTTATTATATTATAGCAATGGACCGAATGCTGCTTCGACACTTTCAGTCTCGCAGATTTGTTGTGGCAATTTTTTTTATTTAGTTCGATCGTACTATTTTTAAAACAAATGTTATCGACACAAAATTTGGCGTTCCTTATGCTAAGGTAGAAAAGAAATACTTGCGCATAATTATAAAGGTTGTTGTTGTTGTTGGTGGTGGTGGTGGTGGTTTTTGTTGTTGTTGTTGTTGTTGTTGTTGTTGTTGTTGCTTTTCTTTCTGTCTGTCCGTATCACCCTCTTTCTGCGCTGTCTGTCTGTCTGTCTGTCTGTCTGTCTGTCTCTCTCGGTCTGTCTGTCTGTCTCCCCCCCTCTCTCCCTCTCTCTCTCTTCCCAGCATATTGCACACCACAGGCATAAAGTATAAAATACAAATCTACCCTATCCTATCCCGTACCTCGGAAGTCGTTGGGGGCACCACAGATGATCGTTTAACCAGCGTATTCCATCTTTCTCTGTCCTCAGCAGCCCTCGTGGCTTCACTCAGTGTCACGTCAGTCCATTCTCGAATGCAGTCTTCAAACCTATTTTTCTGTCTCCCTCTTCTTCTGCCTCATTGCGCCGTGCCATGCCGGATGATCTTTGCAGAGCCTGATGCTCTGATGACTTCGTCATACCATCAGTTTCATATTTATTCACAACTGTGAGCATATCATCGTGTTGTCCAATGGCTTGTGTGATGGTTTGTCGAACTTCGTCGATGGTAATGTGCTGATTATAGGAACCCCCCCCCCCTCCCATTCCCCCCCTCACCCCCACCCCCACCCCCCCACCCCCGTTGGGGTACCGTAGGTTTCAGTATAAATAGTATCCCCACTTTCTGGAAATTTAGTGCTTTACATTCCCACTGTCGCTGTCTTTCTCATTTGTTTTTTCTCATTCCTGCTCTGTTCTATCAATCTGCTATACTATCTTCTTCTTCGCTAGACCAGTCACCTACCTTTTTTCTAGAAAACTCTTCCGGGACAAAACTCCTTATT
Source organism: Oncomelania hupensis (assembly GCA_036898135.1). NCBI lineage: Eukaryota > Metazoa > Mollusca > Gastropoda > Littorinimorpha > Pomatiopsidae > Oncomelania > Oncomelania hupensis. The sequence goes on from CM072512.1 coordinate 44,599,605, forward strand.
TGTGTGTGAGGTCTGTTGGATCAGCTTGGGAATATTGGACGCTTTCTGCCAGGTGGTCACTGATGTTATTATTTAGCAATGTAGGCATTTTATATGTATGTCTTTTGTTGATATTTTATAATGATGTTTGTATTCTATTTTGTTTTTGTAAACGGGGGTTCGATAAATTAGAGTATAGCCTCAGCGTCCCCTGCGTGGGATATCTTTATTGTAAAGTGACTGGCTGGTGGAATGCCTTCAGTTTTACCACTAGGGTTGTTTCAGCAGATCTTATATGCGGATCAGTGGTTGTCTGGTCCTGATTTGGCTCGGAAGAGTCCGCTGGACCTAAAGCAATAATCATGTAATATAATGTAATAGGAAATGCCCAGAATGTCCATGCTTTGTATTGTTCGTTGTAGATCTGCTCTGAGGGTCAATGTTTTGCAAGAGTATAGGAAGATGTAGATGACAAGAGAGCGCAGCAACCTTACATTGCTTACATTGGAATGTAGACTGATGGTCCTGTCTTTCCAAATGGGCCTTGTCAGGACAGCCGTTGTTTGTGCTATCCTAGGGAGGACTTCCTTTCGGGACCCATTGTTTGATATAATTGCTCCTAAATATTTGAAGCTGTGCACAGTGTTGAGGGCTTGGCTTTGGACTTTGATGTCCGTGTTGAGACCATTGGTGTTGTTGGTCATCATTTTGGTTTTCTCTGCACTTATTTCCATTCCAAAGGTCCTTGAGGTGGTGTGTCAAGCCTCTGTACCAAATGTTCAAGTTCTTGTTCCTCTACAGCCAGTCCATGAATGTCATCCTCAAAACGGCGGTTGGAGATTGCTTTACCCCCAATGCTGACCGTGCCTTCACAATCTGCAAGGGCATCTGACATGATGCGCTCCAGAAAGATGTTGAAAAGTGTTGGAGAGAGCAGGTATCTTTAACTCACGCCGATCGTTGTTCTGAACCAATTCCCGATGGCGATGTGATGGACGATTGCACTGGTAACCTTGTCATACAGGCTTCAGTAATGCTGGGGCTGATGTTGTACACTCTCATGGTTGCCCACAGACCTCCATGCCAGACAATCTGCGGCCAACCAAATAGGTGCGGGGAGTTGATGAATATGCTAATATAATAACGTTATATATAATAATGATTGTGGGTTCCCATCCTGCTCCCCCGCCCTCTTTCTTTCTCCTCCCCCCCCCCAACCGCCACTCTCCCTTTGTTTCATCAAACTTTCATCATTATTTCGAAGTTTTATTATTAAGTACTTGTGTTCTAATAGTCTGAGTGCCATCTGAACAGAAACATCATACAACATGATACATGCTCTTTGACTTAATTTAATGTGTACGCACATGGATCTAGAATTTATCCCAAAATATTATTAGTCTGGTCCTTCAAGAGTGATAAATATATAAAAACTTAGAAGTTACAATGCTCGCCTGTTTCTAGACTGACTGCTGCTTGTGGCAAGAATATCACAAACACACACCCACACACATACATACATACACATACACAAGACAAAATGACAAGCACCCTGAATGCTTTTCTTACAGGATCTGGTAAATTCTTACGATGTCATAACATGGTCCTTCGTAATCATTAATTTTTAATTTTATTCAAAAAATTGGGTCTTTTCTTAGTCATATATTGTCTCGTCTTGCTCGCCAAGCACATTAAAAAGGCAATATTATCTTCAGCTCTCGTTTGTACAGGGATTCCTTTGAAACGTAGCCTATAACCCAACTTGCAAATTATTAGGCCAGGCAGTTCTTTTATTCTGTCAAAAATATTTGAAGCGGAAGGGGGGGGGGGGTAAGGAGTAGGGAGGAGTTTGTGGGGAAGGGGAGGGGAGAGGGAGTGCTAGTGTTGGTAGTGATTGGGACGTATTTGAATTATGTAGTAAGTAGTAGGTTGTAAGAAGAGTCCATAGGTTAATGCGTGTGTGCGTGTATACGTTTCCCGCCAATGTTACTCATGGGAACGACATTTAGTAAGTCTGCCTACACCCTTTGTAGGCCATTAAAAATTAATATATTCTTTAATCCGTCTTATATAGCGTCTTTCCAGCTCTAGAGCAGCTCAAGGCGTTGATCCATACAGGATCTAAGTTTAATATTCTCATAGTCATTTTAGACCCTTAAATTTTAGGAGACGTCATTGACAGTTAAGAGTGGAAAGAAAGACCCCGAGGGTTTTCTCCGGGTACTCCGGTTTCCTCCCTGGCATCGAAAATGGTATTGCCTGTAGTCTAACATTTCAGTTCAAATGAGTAAGACCACCGTGGCAAAATAAAATCACCATCATTGGTTGGCTGTTTTATTGACGTCTTCTTCGAGATGATAAAACGTACGCACGCATTCACAAACATTTGCACCAGAGACATACATACAAAGTAGGAAAGGAAACTAGTGGACTCTCTGTGGAGCCAGCTCGATGACCTGAACTTCGCTGACGACCTTGCTCTTCCTTCCCATAGCCAACAGCAGATGCAAGAGAAGACAAATGCAGTGGCGGCCACATCGTCGGAGGTCGGCCTCAACATCCACAAGGACAAGAGCAAGATCCTGAAGATCAACTCCGTCAGTACCGAACCAATCATTTTGAATGGAAGTCCCCTGGAAGGATTGCAGTCCTTCACCTACCTGGGTAGCATCATTGACCAGCAGGGCGGCACAGATGCGGACGTCAAGGCTAGTATCGGCAAAGCAAGAGCTGTTTTCATTCAGCTCAAGAACATCTGGACCTCCAGAGAGCTGTCTTTGGCCACCAAGATCCGAGTATTCAACTCCAATGTGAAGTCAGTCTTACTGTATGGAGCAGAGACATGGAGGACAAACAAGACCACCATCAAAAAAATCCAGTCCTTCATCAACACTTGCCTCAGAAGGATTCACCAGATCCGCTGGCCCGACACCATCAGCAACTCCAACCTTTGGGAAAGGACCCGCCAACTCCCTGCTGAAGATAAAATCAGGAAAGGGAGATGGGGCTGGATAAGCCATGCCCTACGCAAACCAGCAACGAACGTCACCCGGCAGGCGCTGAAGTGGAACCCCCAGAGAAAGCGACAGAGAGGCCGTCCAAGGAATACCTGGCGACGCGACCTCGAGGCCGACACCACCAAGATGGGCTACACCTGGAGTCAGTTAGAAAGAATGGCACAGGACAGAGGACTCTGGAGAGCTGTTGTTGGCGGCCCATACCCTGGCAGGGGTGACGGGCATTAAGTAAGCACATACATACATACATACATACATACATACATACATACATATGTATATACAATGTATTGCTTTATTTATTTATTTAGTTATTAAAATCCCCCCGCGGGGGTGCCCGTGGTTCCAATATAAATAGTATCCCCACTTTCTGGAAATTTAGTGCTTTAAATTCCCACTGTCACTGTCTTTCTCCTTTGTTCTTTCTCATTCCTACTCTGTTCTATCAATCTACTATACTATCTTCTTCTTGACTAGACCAGTCACCTACCTTTTTTCTTGAAAAATCCTCCGGAACAAAACTCCTCATTTGTGTGTGAGGTCTGTTGGATCAGCTTGGGAATATTGGATGCTTTCTGTCGGACTGTCACTGGGGCTTATTTAGCAATGTAGGCATTTTATATGTATGTGTTTTGTTGATATTGTATAATGATGTTTGTATTCAATTTTGTTTTTGTGAACGGGGGTTCGATAAATTAGAGTATAGCCTCAGCGTCCCCTGCGTGGGATGTCTTTATTGTAAAGTGACTAGCTGGTAGATTGCCTTCAGTGTTACCACTAGGGTTGTTTTGGCAGATCTTTTATGCGGATCAGGGGTGAGTCCTCTTTCACTTCTGTGGTCCTGATTTGGCTCGGAAGAGTCCGTTGGACCTAAAGCAATAACCATGCAATGTAATGTAAAAGTTATTAAAAAATATGCTTTGAATATATTATAGACCTATACAAACTAGACCTCATTCCAAGTCAAGTCAACAAATCCTTATTCCGCATACAAACAGGAAAATTGTTGTTGCCAACGGCATTGGGGGTGACTTTCAAAGACAGAAAGAAAGGAAGAAAGGATTTTTGTAAAATTCAATAGTATTAACACTACACACACAAACACACGTACGCACACACACATACATACGCATGCACACACATAAACACGCACACACACACACACGCGTACAAATATTTTTTTCTTTTCCGGATAGGTACATACATACATACCTATATATACATAATTATTGGTTGGTTGGTACATGGTTGGTTGTTTTATTAACGTCTTCTTCATCAAAATGATAAGACGCACATTCATATTCACACACGCATTCACACATGCACACTGTTACACTCAGTTCGATGTTGGTGTTTTCCTTTATCAGTATCCGATTCAGCCCCAATGCTGAATTCCTGATAAGGTGTAACTCAGATTCGTTTATCCACGCAACCCGTCCAAACAGCATACAAGTCACAAAGTCGACGTATGAAGTTTTCCACTTTTATTCAGCACACACCAACAACTGCATACAATTCTCAACTCAACTCAACAACTTTCACAGCAACTCTTTAAATCACTATCAACAACTTTACTATCTCTCAACAGCAACTCGGCACACGATTAAATAACCTCTCTCTCTTCTCGAACAATTTGGTACACGGTAGAAATGACGCACTGCCACCAATCGAACTAAAGATCGTCATCACTGGCTTACGTCATACACATTTCCTCTACTTCCGGGAACATTCACGACCTTCGATATCCATCGGGAAATTTCTATCGACAGTAATAAACATGCAGATCCCGAAAATTCTCCAACAATATCGACTAACGCAAATCATCAACGTTATACAAAGCCTCTCCTAACAACAATGCAAACTCAAATCAAAGGTAAATAAACTCCATTATTGAATACTTTGCAAAACGAAACGATTAGATCTATCGTACACGTTTCCGACGTACTATAATTCGCGTTTCAACGTAACATAACCCCCCACTCAAGAAGAAATTTACCTAATTTCTTTCAACAACGTTGAAACGTAATGCACAAACAAAGTTCAGAATTAAAACTTACTTCAGACTGTCTCATTTACTGTCAATGTTCTCAGTTTATATACACAGAGTCCATGTTTTTCATCCGCAAGTCTTTCTGGATACTGTCAATGTTCACAGTTCATTCACACAAGGTCAATGTTTCTCATCTGCAAGTCTGTTTAGATATTGCCAATGTTCACAGTTCATTCACACAGAGCAATGTTTCTCATCTGCAAGTCTGTTTAGATATTGCCAATGTTCTCCACACAGTCAATGTTCTTTCAACCGCAAGGAAACGACGCTCTCGTCAGTTGCGGTCGTCATCGGCCCAGGGTCAAAGACAGTGATCTCGTGGGCTTTCCTGGAGTCAGTGCATCCTCCGTTGTCTCCCTCTTCCATCGAACATCCGATGAAGTCGACGTTGTCAGCTCCCAGAATGCATTCGCTGGGTCTCACGGTCAGGTTGGCTTCTGCGGGACGGTGGAACAGCTCCCTCAAGGTCTGCAGATGCTCCTTCCAGGTTTGGGTGTGGATTTCATGTTCGACCAAAGTCGTAGAGCCTGGGACATCACTGAAGCTATGGGGAAATTCGCCCATAAGGTCCTTGAGCTCCATCTTTTGACCTTCCGTCAAGCTTGGTCCTAGCTTAACATCATCGATGCCTTCTTTGCTGTGGAAGTCTCCCAGTTCCAACAGTTCTTCGCTGTCAAAGCTGTCGTCGGTCTCAGCTGCTGTTGCTGCATGTACAGTCTCTGGCGGCCTCTCCACGTACAGCTTAAGGAGGTTGGCGTGGTATATCTTGGAATGCTGGCCGACCTTCACCTTGTAGTCGTTGATCCCCACCACGGTCTCCACTTCGTACGGGCCTTTCCACTGCATCAGCAACTTATTGTGATCAGTAGGTAGCAGCACCAGCACTTTGTTGCCAGGTTTAAACTTCCTGTTCACAGCCCTACGGTCATAGTAGTGCTTTCCACAGTCTTGGGACTTCTTCAGGTTTTCTCTGGCTATCTCGAGAGTCTGCTCCAGCTTCTCCCGTAGCTCAAACACGTACTGGTAGCTGTTCTTCACCTCTGGGGTGTCCACTTCCTTCGTCCACAGTTCTTTCAGGATGTGCATCGGCCCTCGGATGGTTCTTCCGTACAGCAGCTCGAACGGAGAAAAGCCGGTGGACTCCTGCGGTACTTCTCTGTAGGCGAAAAGTAAGGTGTTGATATAGCGATGCCATTGTCTGGGCTGCTCGCTGCACAGTTTCTTCAGGGTGGACTTCAGCGTAGCATTGAACTTTTAAGCCCGTTGCACATCGGATGGTAGGGTGTCGTAGTTAAATGCCGGATGCTCAGCAGTCTGTTGACCTCCTTCATGCAGTCAGAGACGAACTGCGTCCCGAGGTCTGTCAGAATTTCTTCAGGCACTCCAAGTCTACTGAACATGTCCACTAGTGCCTCTGCTACAGATTCAGTGTCAATCTTCTTCAGTGGCACTGCTTCTGGGTACCGAGTCGCATAGTCCACTAAAGTCAGTACCCACCGATGACCTTCTTCACTCGGAGGTCTTATTTCGCCGATTAAGTCTAAGGCCACCCTCTTGAAAGGTCGGTCGATCAGAGGCATCCTCTGCATAGGCACTTTCGGGACCCTTCCTCGAGGTATGGTTTTCTGGCAAATGTCACACGATCGGCAGAAACGGCTGACGTCCGCATGAAGTCCTGGCCAGTAGAACACCGCCTGGATTCTGTCTGACGTCTTCTTGATACCTAGGTGACCTCCCATAATTGAGTCATGCGCTACTTCCATCACCTGGCGCCTTAGGGGTAACGGTACCAAGACTTGACGTAGTGGTTTACCTCCGTTGACCCTCGGGTGCTGGAAGATTCGATACAGGATCTTGGCCTTCACCTCAAAGTAGACCGTACCACTGCCTTTGGTCACGTGGTCTTGGCGGTTCCTGTACTTGTTTAAAGTGCTATCAGCTTCCTGGAGCTGGATCAGCTTATCTCTGTCCACGATGGCAGCTTTGGAGTTGTCGGCGACCTTCAGTGGCGTAGACGTCTTGTCTCTCTTGGCCTGGGCCCTGGTAGTAACAGCACCGACGATCTCTGGTCGGCAGGGCTGAACCGGAGTAACCACATTGTCCCGTAGCAGCTCTGTAAGGTCTCCATCGGGAAACGGCAATGGATCCTCCTCCACAACTTCGACGCGTTGGGTTGAGGCAGGACTCCACTCTGGATCGGGGTCGTCGGGTCGTCTCGCTCCGTCGATATTCCCGATCATCAAATCATACAGCGGCTTCTTCAGGCAAACCGCTTCGACTTCGCCTATGTAGAAAGGGGTGTTGACATGAATCTTCGCAACTGGCGCTCTCACACATTTGCTGTCGGCCATAAGTGTCCATTTTGAATCGCCAGTGAACTGTTCTTTAGCGATTAGGTCTTCTCTGACGATGACCCCACTGCAGCCAGAGTCTCTTAAAACAGTCACTTCATGATTTCCGACGCGTCCCTTTGAAACAGGCATGTTCTGGACGGTCACAGCTGCGCTGGCGACGACGGGGATGGATTTTCCGTTGGCAAGGAGAAGTTGGCCATCAGTCATGCACTCTTGCACGTCCGCAGGGGTAGCTGTGCGCTCGGTCTCACTCGGAAGAATGACGCTCCCGCCGCACACTTGATGGTCAGATCTACTGGTTTGCCGTTGATTGGAGAATCGCCTCTGCCGGTTGCCCGCCGCTGCGTTGTCCGTACTGCTCCGCTGTCCGCTACTTTTGTTTTGAGGACAATTAGCCGCTCTGTGGTCTGTAGCGTTGCAGGTGAAACAGCCCCTTGAATGCCCTTCCCTGGGAGGAGGCGTGGAGTCTGTCTGTCTCTGGCTCGTCTGGCTTCCCTGGATCTGGTTCACATGGTTTCCAGTCTTCTGAAAATGTTTCGTCGCGCTGGGTGGCCCCAGGGTTTTCCCATGAGCGATGAGATATCTTTCAGCAGCCTCAGTCACATCTTTAAGCGTCTGCAGCTTTTGTTCTTCTAAGTGGGTCGCTAGGTCCTTGTGACAGGCATTGAGAAATTGTTCCTTCACGATCAGGTCATGGAGACTGTCGTAAGACTTCATTTCGCCTGATAACTCCACCCACTTGTGTAGATATGACGACAGGCGCTCCACAAACTGCTTTGGCGTCTCGTCTGACTTAGGCCGGCATTCACGGAAGCGTTTACGGTAGCCCTTCTCTGTAAAGTTGTAGGAGCCGTATGGTCGTTGGTGACTTGTGGCGCATGCTGATTGTTTTGGATACGCGCCAACTCTAACTGGTACTGACGCTCACCTTCAAGACGCTTCAGCTCGAACTCTCTTTCTTCACGGCGACGCTGCTCTTCTCTCTCTTGACGTTGCTGTTCAATTTCTAGACGCTTCTGTTCTAATTCTCTTTCTTCACGGCGACGCTGCTCTTCTAATTCTCGTTCTTCACGGCGACGCTGCTCTTCTACTTCTAGACGCTTCTGTTCTAGTTCTATTTCTTTTCCTAGACGCTTCTCTTCCAATTCTCTTTCTCGTATTCTCTCCTGAGACTTGACGTACTCCGTCAGCTGCTTGCCTTTTAGATTCAGTTCAACCCCTTTCTGCCAGAAGTCAGCCATCTTGATGCTTCTGGAAAGTTCTTTTCAAGAAAGTTCTTTTCTAGAAAGTTCTTTTCTGGAAGGTTCTTCTTCTAGAAAGTTCTTGACTGTAGAGTTCTTTTTTTTTTTTTTTTCTGGAAAGTTCTTGACTGTGCTGTACCTTTCTAGACTGTTCTAGAACAGCACGCTTTCTGCAGTAGCGCTGATGCTTGTCACTAGTCGCCTTCGTTGACGCAGGCCCCGCTGTCCTCGTCGTATGCAACGCTGCACCACGCTGGTGTTGATGTGCACGCTCCTGTGCTGAAGTAGACGCGACGTCCGCTCGCCGCTCTCTCTAATACTGGCGATGTAGCTCCGAGACTGTCCCTCGACGTAGTCTTACGGTAGCCACGTAGTCCCGATCTGTTGTTCGCTCACGAAGCAACTCTTCAGCGACTACACGCCCTTGCAGTCAACCCGAACCTATCGGTGATGTAGTCCCAGTATGTTGGCCCCTCTCGACGCAACTCGTTGGCGGCTACCCTCGATGACTGCCTCTCGTAACGTTGACTCGCTTGTTGTAGCAGTTGAACCCTTGGCTATGGCGTGAATCGCGGCTTGACCCCCAAAATGTTACACTCAGTTCGATGTTGGTGTTTTCCTTTATCAGTATCCGATTCAGCCCCAATGCTGAATTCCTGATATGTAACTCAGATTCGTTTATCCACGCAACCCGTCCAAACAGCATACAAGTCACAAAGTCGACGTATGAAGTTTTCCACTTTTATTCAGCACACACCAACAACTGCATACAATTCTCAACTCAACTCAACAACTTTCACAGCAACTCTTTAAATCACTATCAACAACTTTACTATCTCTCAACAGCAACTCGGCACACGATTAAATAACCTCTCTCTCTTCTCGAACAATTTGGTACACGGTAGAAATGACGCACTGCCACCAATCGAACTAAAGATCGTCATCACTGGCTTACGTCATACACATTTCCTCTACTTCCGGGAACATTCACGACCTTCGATATCCATCGGGAAATTTCTATCGACAGTAATAAACATGCAGATCCCGAAAATTCTCCAACAATATCGACTAACGCAAATCATCAACGTTATACAAAGCCTCTCCTAACAACAATGCAAACTCAAATCAAAGGTAAATAAACTCCATTATTGAATACTTTGCAAAACGAAACGATTAGATCTATCGTACACGTTTCCGACGTACTACCATTCGCGTTTCAACGTAACACACACATACATGCGCACTCACACACCACATTAAATTAAATTAAATTAACTAATCAAATGAACCGAGCTACTGGAGAATTAATTAAAGCTTTGGCCAACCTAACGCTCACATCAAAACTGATGTTATCAATAGAACTCATAGTTTGTAAATCCGTGGGCAAAAAAAGACGAATATACATTCAAGTAATACATGCTTCAAAGATACACTTTCATTACATATGCAGTTAACATTTTTACAATAGTTTGTTTTAATTGAGTTTAGTAGTATTCTATGTGCCATGCTTAAAACTGATCTGGTAATTCCTCAAGGTTTATCATAACTCAGATTGAATTTAAACGCTTTCACAAATTTATTTTCTATCGAATTTTGAATTTCTTTAGACGATAATGGTATCGTTATTG
>CM072512.1:44614873-44620681 GCA_036898135.1 Oncomelania hupensis
AACCGTATGATTTCCCCAGCCTTTTCTCTTGCACACCATTCAGCACGGAATCGTGAAGAATGACAATAGGCCGCATTCCATTTTTTTCAACGTCAGCGGAAATATCGTCACGGGATGATTTCGCCGTTGTTTTGACGTCATGTTTTTTAGACAGGCCAAGCAGATTTGCGCTTTTCTTGTCGCCTGAAGCTACAGCTAGGCCTTGCTTTCGGCATCGGTGTCGCATTCTGACGAATCGCTGTTTCAGGTGGTGAACTGAAAACAGCTGCCGGCGACTTCAGCGCTTGAGCATATGACTGGCAGTTATCGTTGCCAGGTACCGCTCGCGTCGTCTGCTTCGACACAACGATCAGATAATTCATTTTTTCATCTTGATCTCGAATGATAGTTTCCAGCACGGAGATTCGAGAACAAAGGGATGTCACGAGTTCTTTCAGCTCAGAAATTTCACTCACCGCAGTAACAGAAGGCTTGGTATACATAATTATATAAATTGAGTCATTGGAGAATCAATCAAAGCTTTTGCTAATAAGCCTATAACGGTTTCATCAAAGCTTATATTATCTATGGAATCTGTCATGTCTACAGAAACTAAAATCAAAATAAAGCCGAACAAGACATTCCAAAGACATAAATTCCGTAAGCTGATACAGCAAGTAAATGAAACCATTGCTCAGTTCGTTAGCAGACTAAGGATCAATGCTGATGGCTGTGAATTTGACAACGTGGATGACCAGATCAAAGATCAAGTAGTCGAGGCCGCAAGATCCGATGTACTCCGTCGAAAACTGCTTGAAAAAGGCGACGAGCTGACTCTGGCAATGACTTTGAAAATAGCAGCAACGTTTGAAGCTGTTGAAGAGCAGACGCGTCAAATGAAACAGTGTCATCTTTCTTCCGACAACAGCAACAACTCCGTAGCCAAAATCAACACAAAAGCTGGCAAGGGGGAATGCTACAGATGTGGTGGCACAGATCACTTCGGAAGTAACCCCAAATGCCCGGCTAGAGGACATACCTGCCGAGGTTGTGGAGGGCCAAACCACTTTGAGAAGAAATGTCGCACAGGGAAGAGGAAAGAAGACAAACCAGAATCTGCACCAGGCAGACAACTGAAAGGAAGAAAGCGCCGCGTAAAACAGATTGAAGCAGAAGATTCTGATAAATCTGAAAGTGATGAAGAACACAACAGCGTCTTCATGGCTCGATCTAAAAACATCAAAGATGACAAAATCACTATTGAAGTAGGCGGTGTGCCAGTGGATATGATCATTGACTCTGGCAGTGACATAAACATTATTAGTGAGAAATTGTGGTCACAAATAAAAGTGAAAAACGCCAAGGTCACAGAGAAAAAGTGCAAGTCAAAGTTATATCCCTACACATCTGACACACCACTGAAAACTATAGCATGCTTTGATACAGAAGTCCGAATCGGAAAAAACCAAGTGCAGGCAGAATTTGTCGTCATCAAAGAAAAGGGTGAACCGCTTCTGAGCCGACAGACAGCTACTGAACTCGGAGTCCTTCAAATTGGTCTGAACATCAAGAATGTGTCGGTGTCAGAATACGAAGACATCACCAGCGAGTTCAAACCTTTGTTCAATGGATTTGGGAAACTGAAAGATCGTCAAGTAAAACTCACGGTCGATCCGAAAGTCAAACCAGTTGCTCAACCAATTAGAAGAACGCCATTTGGCCTGAGATCCAAGGTCAAAGCCAAAATCCAGGAACTTTTAGACATGGACATCATTGAGCCAGTGGAAAATCCCACTCCCTGGGTCAGTCCTGTTGTTATTGTTCCAAAGGCGAACAACGATATCCGCATGTGTGTGGATATGAGGCGTGTCAATGAGGCCGTGATGAGGGAACGCCACCCGATTCCTACAATCGAAGAACTGCTACAAGACATGGCCGAAAGCAGAATCTTCACGAAGTTAGATCTGAGAATGGGTTATCACCAGCTCGAGTTACACCCCGACTCCCGAGACATCACCACATTTGTGACACACTGTGGGTTATTCAGATACAAAAGACTGGTGATGGGAATCAATGCTGCATCAGAAATTTACCAGCATGAGATTCAGCAAGTCGTACAAGGCATTCCTGGAGTAGCAAACCTGTCCGATGACATTATCATTCATGCGCCGAACCAGGAAGAGCACGACGAACGACTGAAACAGACATTACAGAGACTTCAAAATGCGGGTCTTACTCTGAACGCCGATAAATGCCAGTTCCGCCGGACCGAGATTGAGTTTCTGGGTCACAAACTGTCAGGTAAAGGGATCGACCCAACCAAAGACAAAGTTGAAGCTGTTACCAATGCCCGAGAGCCGCAGAATGTCAGTGAAGTCAGAAGTTTTCTGGGACTCGTGAATTACTGCTCCAGATTCATTCCAAACTTCGCCACGTTGACAGAACCCCTGCGCAAACTGACCAGGAAGAAACAGCAATTTCACTTCGGGCCAAAACAAAAAGAAGCATTCGAAGCCTTGAAGAAAGCTCTGGGGAGCGCCAAGACACTTGGATACTACGACCCGAAAGCACACACACAAATCGTCACCGACGCTTCTCCAGTAGGCATTGCGGGTATTCTGATACAGAAACAAGCTGATGGACCCAGAGTGATCAGCTACGCACACCGCAGCCTGACTAATGTTGAAAGACGGTATTCGCAGACGGAGAAAGAAGCTCTTGCGATCGTCTGGGCATGTGAGAAATTTCATGCATACATTTATGGTCTGAACTTTGACCTCCTGACAGATCATAAACCACTCCAAACCATCTACGGACCACGTTCCAAACCCAGTGCTCGAATAGAAAGATGGGTACTGAGACTGCAGGCTTACAAGTTTCGAGTCGTCTACATCCCAGGAAAGGCAAACATTGCCGATAGTCTGTCCAGACTGTTAGCAAACACATCTCCAAATCCTTCGTCCGACTTGGCCGATGAAGCAGAAGAACACATCCGCTTCATAACAGCAAGCGCCACACCGAAGGCAGTGGCAACAGAAGAGCTTGAGGCTACTGCAGGTGAAGATGAAGAACTAGAGATGGTACGACAGTGTATAGACAGTGGCCACTGGGAAAAACTGCAATAAGCTGTATGCTGCAGTGAGTCCTGAACTATGTGTAGTGGGAAACCTAGTGCTCAGAGGATCCAGAATCGTGATTCCAACCAAGCTGAGACCACGTGTTCTTTCACTTGCGCATGAAGGTCATCTTGGTATTGTAGGAACAAAACAGAACCTGAGAACGAAAGTATGGTGGCCAGGAATGGAGAAAGAGGCTGAGAAGTTTTGCAAAACCTGTTATGGATGTCAGTTGGTCAGCCGTCCCAACCCACCAGAACCAATCAGGAGCACCAAACTACCATCAGGGCCCTGGGAAGACATTGCACTCGACTTTCTCGGACCTCTACCATCAGGTCACTCTGTGTTGGTCGCGATCGACTATTACAGCAGGTATTACGAAATAGCCATCATGAAATCGACAACGGCAGAAAAGACGATAGAATCACTGAAAATTATCTTCGCCAGACATGGCTACCCTGTGACTGTCCACACTGACAATGGACCACAATTCATATCGCAAGTTTTTGCCGACTACATGCGCAGTATCGGAACTAAACACTTGAAAGTGACACCGAAATGGCCACAGGCGAATGGTGAGGTCGAGAGACAAAATCAGTCACTGCTGAAGCGCATGAAGATAGCCCAGGCTGAAGGCAAAGATTGGAAGGAGCAGATCCTGGCATACCTCATGGCCTACCGAGCCAGTCCTCATCCCACGACAGGAAAAAGCCCTACCGAGCTTCTCTTTGGTCGGAAGATCCGCACAAAGATGCCACAGCTGATTGCCGACACCATTGACCTCGAAGTTCGAGATCGTGACGCAGAGCAGAAAGGGTTGTCACAGCTGTATGCAGACCATAGGCGAGGCGCCGCCCAGTCTGATATCGTTCCTGGTGACAAGGTGCTGCTGAAAAGAGACAAATATCAAGGGAAACTTGATACGTCATTCTTGCCACAACCGTTCGAAATCATCGAGAAAACAGGCAGCAAGGTCACTGTACAGGCACCAGACGGGGCAACATACTCCCGTAACCTGTCACATGTGAAGAAGTTCCTTGAGCGCGGTGAGGCATCCAGTCCTTGCGAAGAAAACAGCACGCCGAACAACCCAGTTTCAAGCGGCGAAGTGGATGTCGGAAACCCCATTGTACACCAACCAACCCCACAACCATCCTGTACCTTTCAACCGCCTCGACGAACCCTAACCCTCTATCACAACCGCGAGCACAAGAAAGAGGTTCCATCAACCAACCACCAGCATCAACCCTGAGAAGATCGGAGAGAAAGAAAAGGATGCCAACGAAATTTGAAGACTATGTAATCGGTTATGTGAAATGACACTGACGAGCAATTCAAATCAACCCGACACTATGACTTTAATTTCGCTTCCTTTATAGGTTTTTACAGCGACGTTTTAGTTATTGATTTGATTAAAACCAGGAGTACTGGTTGACTTTAAATTGTTTAATTGTATTGGAAAAAAAAGAGAAAAAAAAAAGAGATGGCAAATATGAAAACAGAACATTGGAATATTGAAAAACATTTGCCAAAATCAGAAGAAAAAAAAAAGACTGACTTATTTAGGAAAACGTATGGTTAATTTATCGTTTAGTTATGTTACCTAGTTAAAGTGTTTATAAAGTTTATTTCTTTTCTAGTTAAAAACAGTGTTTTTTCAGATTTCGAAGTAATCTCAAAGAAAGATAGAAATCTATTTTATATTATTCTGATGTCCAAGGGATAAGTTAAAATCGGATTTTATTTCTAAGTAAAGGAGGGATGTCATGTCTACAGAAACTATCAATTTAGTGAGGTCACTTTCATAATAAACATTGGAATGACGTATGTTACCGTCACTTCCGGAATCAGTTGAGCGAGCAATAAAATAGCAAGAAGCTGCCAACTCAGTGTGTGAAGACTTGAATACATATACAAACAACATACACGACAGAATCGATATCAGTTGGCAGAAATGGTCGAATTTCACTGCATTGAAGTAATGCATGTTTCAGAGAAATAGATAAAAACACATATGCCTTGAACATTTTTGAAATATTTGGTTCTAATTGAGTTTAATATTATTCTATATGCCATGCTTGATACTGATCTAGCAATTCCACAAGGTTTATCATAGTTGCGATTAAGTTTAATCTCTTTTACAAATTTTTGTTTTAAGAGTTTATAACTTTTTTTTTTTTAAAACAAGACAACGGTATCGTTATGTTTGATAATTAATAGTTGAAGCACCACGTTAATCACGATCATTGTATTGTAGATTATGCATGATGCGTGATTACTGAATCAGACTAGATTCAGGGGGAGGGTGTTGAGGTTGGATGAGGGTAGGGAGGCGTGGGGGCGTGGAGTGGGAAGGGGGGGAGAGGAGGAGAATGCAGGTGTTATGGATCACAGGCACTTGTATCTGGACAATGTGACTCATGTGAACTACATTTAGTAAGTCTACCTACACCCTTTTAAGCCGTTATAAATGAATCTATTTCTTTCATCCTTCTTATTTAGCGTTTTTCCAGCTCAAGAGCTGCTCAAGGCGCTGATCCATACAGGATCTTGCTCAAGCCGCCAGAGGCGCCCATTTGCAACCTTTAGGCGCGCACCAGTGATGAGGAGAAGGTACTTAGTGCGTACTGGGGTATATTTGTGAAGTCCGGCACTCACCCGTCTAGGACATGAGCGTCAGGATCTTTAAAGTCCGTGCGATGAAATGCGTGCG
>CM072512.1:44621181-44666181 GCA_036898135.1 Oncomelania hupensis
AAACCATTGCTCAGTTCGTTAGCAGACTAAGGATCAATGCTGATGGCTGTGAATTTGACAACGTGGATGACCAGATCAAAGATCAAGTAGTCGAGGCCGCAAGATCCGATGTACTCCGTCGAAAACTGCTTGAAAAAGGCGACGAGCTGACTCTGGCAATGACTTTGAAAATAGCAGCAACGTTTGAAGCTGTTGAAGAGCAGACGCGTCAAATGAAACAGTGTCATCTTTCTTCCGACAACAGCAACAACTCCGTAGCCAAAATCAACACAAAAGCTGGCAAGGGGGAATGCTACAGATGTGGTGGCACAGATCACTTCGGAAGTAACCCCAAATGCCCGGCTAGAGGACATACCTGCCGAGGTTGTGGAGGGCCAAACCACTTTGAGAAGAAATGTCGCACAGGGAAGAGGAAAGAAGACAAACCAGAATCTGCACCAGGCAGACAACTGAAAGGAAGAAAGCGCCGCGTAAAACAGATTGAAGCAGAAGATTCTGATAAATCTGAAAGTGATGAAGAACACAACAGCGTCTTCATGGCTCGATCTAAAAACATCAAAGATGACAAAATCACTATTGAAGTAGGCGGTGTGCCAGTGGATATGATCATTGACTCTGGCAGTGACATAAACATTATTAGTGAGAAATTGTGGTCACAAATAAAAGTGAAAAACGCCAAGGTCACAGAGAAAAAGTGCAAGTCAAAGTTATATCCCTACACATCTGACACACCACTGAAAACTATAGCATGCTTTGATACAGAAGTCCGAATCGGAAAAAACCAAGTGCAGGCAGAATTTGTCGTCATCAAAGAAAAGGGTGAACCGCTTCTGAGCCGACAGACAGCTACTGAACTCGGAGTCCTTCAAATTGGTCTGAACATCAAGAATGTGTCGGTGTCAGAATACGAAGACATCACCAGCGAGTTCAAACCTTTGTTCAATGGATTTGGGAAACTGAAAGATCGTCAAGTAAAACTCACGGTCGATCCGAAAGTCAAACCAGTTGCTCAACCAATTAGAAGAACGCCATTTGGCCTGAGATCCAAGGTCAAAGCCAAAATCCAGGAACTTTTAGACATGGACATCATTGAGCCAGTGGAAAATCCCACTCCCTGGGTCAGTCCTGTTGTTATTGTTCCAAAGGCGAACAACGATATCCGCATGTGTGTGGATATGAGGCGTGTCAATGAGGCCGTGATGAGGGAACGCCACCCGATTCCTACAATCGAAGAACTGCTACAAGACATGGCCGAAAGCAGAATCTTCACGAAGTTAGATCTGAGAATGGGTTATCACCAGCTCGAGTTACACCCCGACTCCCGAGACATCACCACATTTGTGACACACTGTGGGTTATTCAGATACAAAAGACTGGTGATGGGAATCAATGCTGCATCAGAAATTTACCAGCATGAGATTCAGCAAGTCGTACAAGGCATTCCTGGAGTAGCAAACCTGTCCGATGACATTATCATTCATGCGCCGAACCAGGAAGAGCACGACGAACGACTGAAACAGACATTACAGAGACTTCAAAATGCGGGTCTTACTCTGAACGCCGATAAATGCCAGTTCCGCCGGACCGAGATTGAGTTTCTGGGTCACAAACTGTCAGGTAAAGGGATCGACCCAACCAAAGACAAAGTTGAAGCTGTTACCAATGCCCGAGAGCCGCAGAATGTCAGTGAAGTCAGAAGTTTTCTGGGACTCGTGAATTACTGCTCCAGATTCATTCCAAACTTCGCCACGTTGACAGAACCCCTGCGCAAACTGACCAGGAAGAAACAGCAATTTCACTTCGGGCCAAAACAAAAAGAAGCATTCGAAGCCTTGAAGAAAGCTCTGGGGAGCGCCAAGACACTTGGATACTACGACCCGAAAGCACACACACAAATCGTCACCGACGCTTCTCCAGTAGGCATTGCGGGTATTCTGATACAGAAACAAGCTGATGGACCCAGAGTGATCAGCTACGCACACCGCAGCCTGACTAATGTTGAAAGACGGTATTCGCAGACGGAGAAAGAAGCTCTTGCGATCGTCTGGGCATGTGAGAAATTTCATGCATACATTTATGGTCTGAACTTTGACCTCCTGACAGATCATAAACCACTCCAAACCATCTACGGACCACGTTCCAAACCCAGTGCTCGAATAGAAAGATGGGTACTGAGACTGCAGGCTTACAAGTTTCGAGTCGTCTACATCCCAGGAAAGGCAAACATTGCCGATAGTCTGTCCAGACTGTTAGCAAACACATCTCCAAATCCTTCGTCCGACTTAGCCGATGAAGCAGAAGAACACATCCGCTTCATAACAGCAAGCGCCACACCGAAGGCAGTGGCAACAGAAGAGCTTGAGGCTACTGCAGGTGAAGATGAAGAACTAGAGATGGTACGACAGTGTATAGACAGTGGCCACTGGGAAAACTGCAATAAGCTGTATGCTGCAGTGAGTCCTGAACTATGTGTAGTGGGAAACCTAGTGCTCAGAGGATCCAGAATCGTGATTCCAACCAAGCTGAGACCACGTGTTCTTTCACTTGCGCATGAAGGTCATCTTGGTATTGTAGGAACAAAACAGAACCTGAGAACGAAAGTATGGTGGCCAGGAATGGAGAAAGAGGCTGAGAAGTTTTGCAAAACCTGTTATGGATGTCAGTTGGTCAGCCGTCCCAACCCACCAGAACCAATCAGGAGCACCAAACTACCATCAGGGCCCTGGGAAGACATTGCACTCGACTTTCTCGGACCTCTACCATCAGGTCACTCTGTGTTGGTCGCGATCGACTATTACAGCAGGTATTACGAAATAGCCATCATGAAATCGACAACGGCAGAAAAGACGATAGAATCACTGAAAATTATCTTCGCCAGACATGGCTACCCTGTGACTGTCCACACTGACAATGGACCACAATTCATATCGCAAGTTTTTGCCGACTACATGCGCAGT
The DNA here is from genome assembly GCA_036898135.1 of Oncomelania hupensis. Taxonomy (NCBI): domain Eukaryota; kingdom Metazoa; phylum Mollusca; class Gastropoda; order Littorinimorpha; family Pomatiopsidae; genus Oncomelania; species Oncomelania hupensis. Next base: position 44,624,139 of record CM072512.1, read on the forward strand.
ATCGGAACTAAACACTTGAAAGTGACACCGAAATGGCCACAGGCGAATGGTGAGGTCGAGAGACAAAATCAGTCACTGCTGAAGCGCATGAAGATAGCCCAGGCTGAAGGCAAAGATTGGAAGGAGCAGATCCTGGCATACCTCATGGCCTACCGAGCCAGTCCTCATCCCACGACAGGAAAAAGCCCTACCGAGCTTCTCTTTGGTCGGAAGATCCGCACAAAGATGCCACAGCTGATTGCCGACACCATTGACCTCGAAGTTCGAGATCGTGACGCAGAGCAGAAAGGGTTGTCACAGCTGTATGCAGACCATAGGCGAGGCGCCGCCCAGTCTGATATCGTTCCTGGTGACAAGGTGCTGCTGAAAAGAGACAAATATCAAGGGAAACTTGATACGTCATTCTTGCCACAACCGTTCGAAATCATCGAGAAAACAGGCAGCAAGGTCACTGTACAGGCACCAGACGGGGCAACATACTCCCGTAACCTGTCACATGTGAAGAAGTTCCTTGAGCGCGGTGAGGCATCCAGTCCTTGCGAAGAAAACAGCACGCCGAACAACCCAGTTTCAAGCGGCGAAGTGGATGTCGGAAACCCCATTGTACACCAACCAACCCCACAACCATCCTGTACCTTTCAACCGCCTCGAGAAACGAACCCTAACCCTCTATCACAACCGCGAGCACAAGAAAGAGGTTCCATCAACCAACCACCAGCATCAACCCTGAGAAGATCGGAGAGAAAGAAAAGGATGCCAACGAAATTTGAAGACTATGTAATCGGTTATGTGAAATGACACTGACGAGCAATTCAAATCAACCCGACACTATGACTTTAATTTCGCTTCCTTTATAGGTTTTTACAGCGACGTTTTAGTTATTGATTTGATTAAACCAGGAGTACTGGTTGACTTTAAATTGTTTAATTGTATTGGAAAAAAAAAGAGAAAAAAAAAAGAGATGGCAAATATGAAAACAGAACATTGGAATATTGAAAAACATTTGCCAAAATCAGAAGAAAAAAAAAGACTGACTTATTTAGGAAAACGTATGGTTAATTTATCGTTTAGTTATGTTACCTAGTTAAAGTGTTTATAAAGTTTATTTCTTTTCTAGTTAAAAACAGTGTTTTTTCAGATTTCGAAGTAATCTCAAAGAAAGATAGAAATCTATTTTATATTATTCTGATGTCCAAGGGATAAGTTAAAATCGGATTTTATTTCTAAGTAAAGGAGGGATGTCATGTCTACAGAAACTATCAATTTAGTGAGGTCACTTTCATAATAAACATTGGAATGACGTATGTTACCGTCACTTCCGGAATCAGTTGAGCGAGCAATAAAATAGCAAGAAGCTGCCAACTCAAGTGTGTGAAGACTTGAATACATATACAAACACATACACGACAGAATCGATATCAGTTGGCAGAAATGGTCGAATTTCACTGCATTGAAGTAATGCATGTTTCAGAGAAATAGATAAAAACACATATGCCTTGAACATTTTTGAAATATTTGGTTCTAATTGAGTTTAATATTATTCTATATGCCATGCTTGATACTGATCTAGCAATTCCACAAGGTTTATCATAGTTGCGATTAAGTTTAATCTCTTTTACAAATTTTTGTTTTAAGAGTTTATAACTTTTTTTTTTTTTAAAACAAGACAACGGTATCGTTATTGTTTGATAATTAATAGTTGAAGCACCACGTTAATCACGATCATTGTATTGTAGATTATGCATGATGCGTGATTACTGAATCAGACTAGATTCAGGGGGATGGGTGTTGAGGTTGGATGAGGGTAGGGAGGCGTGGGGGCGTGGAGTGGGAAGGGGGGGAGAGGAGGAGAATGCAGGTGTTATGGATCACAGGCACTTGTATCTGGACAATGTGACTCATGTGAACTACATTTAGTAAGTCTGCCTACACCCCTTTTAAGCCGTTATAAATGACTCTATTTCTTTCATCCTTCTTATTTAGCGTTTTTCCAGCTCAAGAGCTGCTCAAGGCGCTGATCCATACAGGATCTTGCTCAAGCCGCCAGAGGCGCCCATTTGCAACCTTTAGGCGCGCACCAGTGATGAGGAGAAGGTACTTAGTGCGTACTGGGTATATTTGTGAAGTCCGGCACTCACCCGTCTAGGACATGAGCGTCAGGATCTTTAAAGTCCGTGCGATGAAATGCGTGCGTGCGCAGACTAGACCTCAGGTTGTACTCTCATCCGAAGGAGTAGGGAGGTTTAAGGCGGCGATACACGGTAAGACTAGATCTTATGATACCCGCATATGACTACGGAAATTCCCGGATCGGTAGGAATTATCGTAAAGTCTTATCGATAGAGCATGTTCTATTTTTTCACGGCGCGATACGACAGTGGAGGTCAGACAGCCAATCAAAACAGCTATTTGATTGAACTCCGAGGTGAAGGTCACTGAAAAACCGCGACCTACAAACTGAAAAATGGCAGACCTGTCGAAGCACCAAACAGGAATTTTGATTGAGTTGTACCATGAACATAGCTGCTTATGGGACACATCATTGCAGGTCTACAAAGACCAAGGGACCAGAAACCGCGCACTTTCATCAATACAGGCGCGGTTTCATGAAGCCTGCAATATTTTGCTGGATCGTAAGTACAGCCGACAGTGTGATTTTTGTTGTCGTGTGACTCATGTCAATGAACGATATGAAAATAAAGAATAATATATTTGTGCAATGCATATTAATATTACTTTTAAAAAAATGTAATGACGTTTTGAAAAACAAGCGTCATCAATTTATCACGCGCTAACAACAATTGCTTTTGCAACTATTTAGATCTAGTTAGCCGTAGACTACGAGATGCCTTTACCGACAGGCTTATGACTCATACATACCGTGTATCAGCAAAGACATCAGATCTGACAGCGGCATATGCGGGTAACATAAGAGATCTTAAAAAAAAACAACAAAACTCAGGGACGTGTTGATTGAGCGTGCAAATGTCGCAGCGGCATATGCGGGTATCATAAGATCTAGGTCTTACGTGTATCGCTAGCTTAATGTATAGGTTTATTTATTTATTTCGTTATTAAAATATGCTATGGATATATTATAGATCTGTATATTCTATACCTCATTCCAAGAGAAGTGAACAAATCCTTATTACACCTACAGACAGCCAAACAATTTTTGTTGCCAACGGCGCGGGGGTGACTTTCAAAGACAGAAAGAAAGGAAAGAAAAGATTTTTTTTTTAAATCAATAGTATTAACACCACACATCCACACACACACCTATACACCCACCCACACACGCACGCACACACATACACACCCGCGTACACGCACACACACACACACACACACACACACACACATTTTTCCTTTTACGGATACGTACATTGAATACATTTTCTAGAACCCAGCAGGACTCAAAGGAATAGAGTTAGAGGTCAATGCTGTTTACTTTAAATGTAATAGCATTTTGCAGACATGATCCACTCATGGTTTCTAGCAAACTAGATCATTTATTTGACGTGGAACGATTTCCAACATTACACAGAAAGTTCTACATTGCTACTGATAGGCAATGAGTAAGCAGCAGATAGCATGAATCAACACCTGAAACTCAGGACTGGAAGTTATTCCGGTATTGATAGACTTTTTCGGGTATACCCATGTCGTGTTCATTTTCGGGTATACCCATGTCGTGTTCACATAATGGAATGTATTATAGTGGAGGTTTTGTTTGTGTTCCATTGTCTTGTAAGTATTTCCCGACCTAATAGATAAATTCACCTTCAAAGATCTTATCATTTATTTGTATTTATTTCCGGGAAACCCGGCTCGTTCTCTCAATGCCATATAAAGTAGCTTAAGTGTGGCAATCTCAATTCATTTCTTTGTGCTAGAATATTTCAGTGTTAATAATAATAATAATAATAATAATAATAATAATAATAATAATAATAATAATAATAATAATAATAATAATAATATTATTATTATTATTATTATTATTATTATTATTATTATTATATTATTATTAAATAGTAATAATAAACATTTGTACAGCGCCCTTCCTCACTAGAGCTCATAGCGCTTTACAGAAAAGAAAAGAAAAAAAGCGAAAGCGAAACATGAAATACCAAATCAAATACACACACACACACACACACACACACACACACACACACACACACACCCACCCACCCACACACAAACACCCACACACACACACACACACACACACACACAGAGGTGATTCCCACAAGATCCCACGAGTAGTTATATTTTAAGGAACACGCATGTCCACTCAACTTTATTTAAGTAGGGCCTTCTAAATGTATTCATCATGACCCTGAGACACAGGCAATGCGCACCTACTCCTCCGGATGAGAGTATAAACCGAGGTCTAGTTTGTGTATGCACGCATTCCATCGCACCGACCTTTAAAGATCCTGCCGCTCATGTGCCAGCTACACAAAGGAACCCTCACTAGCTCCTTTCTCTCCCATAGCCGTCCCATAGGATTGTGCCCAGTTGCCTGGACGTGAGAAGATGCGCTCAAGAGCTGCAAGTGGGCTTCTCGGGCTACTTGAGTTAGATCCTTATCGGCCACCGCCGTGAGTAGCTCTTGCGCTGCAAAAGCGCTATAAATATATATATTTTAAATATTGCTATCTACGTATGATTAACCGATTCTTCTCCGAATTGTTACAGCTGTGAATTTTCTCTCTATTGTGAGATATGGGAAAGGAACGTCGAGAGCGATTGGTGGGGTGGAGGGGGGGGGGGGGGGCTGTCGCCAATTTCAAAAGAGACAGTGGAACTGCAGATAGCTTTTAAGGCCTAAACATAACAAAACATTCTATTATTGTATGCTTACTCAATCAATAACTACAAGTTGTTTTGTCTAATAAGGTGATAACAGTAACTTTCAAGGCCGAATTCTTTTCTGTATAAACTACTAAACAGTTGTTCTTCGGGAAAACCCGGGTCCCGTAAAACTGAATAGGACTGGTGTGACTTTGCTATCGATTTGTACGCTTTCTCTCTCTCTCTCTCTCTCTCCCTCTCTGCTCTCTCTCTCTCTCTCTCTCTCTCTCTCTCTCTCTCTCTCTCTCTCTCTCTCTCTCTCTCTCTCTCTCTCTCTCTCTCTCACTCTCTCTCTCTCTCTCTCCTCTCTCGCTCTCGCCCATCTCTCTCTCTCCTTTCTTTCTCGCTCAGTCTCTCTCGCTCTCTGTGGGTGTAATTTCGCTCCTTGGTAAAAATAAGCTTTTAATAGAGTGAGTAGAACGAAGCTACACGAAATCACACGTTCCTGGATTCACGTTCAGTCTGGAATCACTTCGAATGCGGGCAACACTGAATAATTTATTTGTTCGTGAAATTTGTCATCCGTCTCATTTCAAACGACGATTACGATGTAAATTTAGATTATTTATTTATGTAATATATTTATTTATTTATTTATTTATTTATTATTTTTTTTTAAATTGTATTTTATTATTTGTTTGTTCGTTTATTTTAAAAAAATTCTGAAGGTATATTTTGTATGTGTTTAGTATCGTTTGTGAATATCGAGGCACTAAGCAATTTATACAGTAACAAACATGGCAGATGCCCTCGACGCATCAAATTTCAACATATTTTTTTACAGTTCTTATATGATTTTTGTTTTGGCTATAAAGGTGTCAGTGAGTGTTTTATTGTGTGAGTTGGTCAATTTGTGTGATGTTAACCTACGACGTGGTTGTACGTGTCTTGTTTTCCGCGCCAAGAATTGAATATTGAACAAAGAAAACTTGCGTTTTTGTGCTGTCTGGTAGGCTAATAGCTCCCAGCTTCTAAGCATGTACTCGCTTTACTAACCGTGTTAGTTTTCCCACTTCAAATTATGTATTCTTGTGTTGCTGTCGGTAAAATACTGCATTATTGAACAAAGAAAACTTGCTTTTTTGTGGTGTTGTACGTCCAGCAGACCCATTCCCAGATTTAACTCACTGACCTCATAATGGCGATGATATATTTAGGCCATTTTGTTGTTTTATTAATTTGTATTTAATTATTTCATGACTTTTATATAACGCTTTACCAGCTCCAAGAGCCGTTCAAGGCGCTGGCCGATACAGGGTCTAACTCAAGCCGCCCGAGGCGCACACTTGCAGTCTTTGGGCGCATAGTCTGACGCCCAGACGATTGAGCACAATCCTGGGTGACAGGGGGTGGATAGGAGGGACCTAGTGTGTGACCGGTGTATTTGTGTAGCCGGCACTCCCCCGTCTAGGACTTGAGCGTCAGGATCTTTAAAGCCCATGCGATGGAATACGTGCGCGCACAGACTAGATCTCGTTATTGCCAAAACATGCCATTTGTGCTGCTATGGGTCTGGTAGGCTAACAGCCAGCTTCTTAGCTTGGACTGCATTACATTACATAATTGTTGCTTTAGGTCCAGCGGACTCTTCCGAGCCAAATCAGGACCGGTTAGCTTGGACTGACTGCATGACAACATACGTTCATGGAGAAGATACGTTTAATCCATTTTATCGTTAACCAAGTCCACATTTGCATATTGAATAATATAATATGTTTTTTGTTTGTTGTTTTAAATTCATTCGTTTTTGTGTTGTTTAGGTCTGGTAAGCAAACCCCTGGCTTTAACTTGAACTTGCTGACCCCATACAGCCTGTTCAAAGTCCACGGAGAAGACGGGGCAAGCGTGTTGACCTCGAATGTGACCTTCAAAACTCTGCTGGCCACTGCGGCCTTCCTGTCTGCTATACAGTTGATCGGTGACCCCATAGAATGCTTGTGTCCGGCAGAGTTGACCGTCGCCATGTGCAACTACACCAAAAGCATCTGCTGGGTGTCCAAGCAGTACGTCATTGACATGGTCAGTAAAGAGAATGCTGTTGCTGCCGCTGCTAATGATGATAATGGAGATTATAATAATAATAATAATAATAATAATAATAATAATAATAATAATAATAATAATGATACTACTACTACTACTACTACTACTATACTACTACTACTACTACTACTACTACTACTACTACTACTACTACTACTACTACTACTACTACTAAATATTTATAAGGCACCTGCCCGTCGGATCTAAGCGCACAAGACGCACATACACACACACACACACGACACACACACACACACACACACATGCGTGTACCACACACACACAATTTCACCAACACCCCCCCCCTTAGGCGGCGAATTAGGTCAAGTTTCTTCAAAAAAGACACTTTTTCGCAAGAAGTTTGACCTAATTCCTCGCTCCTAAGAGACGAAGTAGGTCAAGTTTCTTCAAAAAAGCACATTTTTCGCAAAAAGTTTGACCTAATTCCTCGCCTATTATAGACGAAGTAGGTCAAGTTTGTTCAAAAACACAGCTAGGATAAGGAACTTTCCTCGACGATTAGGGTAAGGCAGTGCCTCGACGATTAGGGTAAGGCAGTGCCTCGACGATTAGGGTAAGGCAGTGCCTCGAAAAGGGTTAGGGTCAGGGCTAGTTGCAGCGCTGCAACTAGCCCTGACCCTAACCCTTTTCTGGAACGGGTGCCTTACCCTAATCGTCGAGGCACTGCCTTACCCTAATCGTCGAGGCACTGCCTTACCCTAATCGTCGAGAAAGTTCCTTATCCTACCCGTCTGGAAGATGCACTACAACTACACCAGGTCAAGTGTACTTGTAGTGCATGTGCACTACAACTACACTTGGGTGTAGTTGTAGTGCACATGCACTACAACTACACTTGGGCAAGTGTACTTTAAGTGCACATGCACTACAACTACACTTGGGCAAGTGTACTTTAAGTGCACATGCACTACAACTACACTTCGTGAAGTGTAGTTGTAGTGCACATGCACTACAACTGCACTTTCATGTACTTAGAACAAATGAGCAACGCCAGACAAATGGGGAACGACAAAATTACCTCATTTGGTACTAAAAATGGCAAATTTCGTTCCCAAATGTGACGTTTCACAACTACACACACACACACACACACACACACACACACACACACACACACACACACACTTACTCACCTACACACACTCTCACAAATACACACAAACATACACACTCACACACACGACACACACTTACTCACACGCACACACTCTCACAAACACACACACACACCTTTTCTTTTCTTCTGATTTTATATATCTACAGTGTACATATCTATTCATCAAGAAAGGTAATTATCCTGCTCTCACAGGTGGACAAAACATACCCTGGCTTGTTTTATTACTTGCTTCTTAATGGCTGCTGTACGGTGCTGGTCATTTTGAAAGAATTTATTATAAATTTTAATTTTAGATATATCTAGTGTTGAAACCATCCATAGGCGGACATAAAAATTCAAAATATCCAAAACTGAACACTAATTGTTTTTCGCTCTTTCTCTATTTATTTATTTATTTATTTATTTATTATTCTGATGAAGCCTTGTGCTAGGGGCGAAAATTTGGAGTGTTAACAAAAGCCAACCCCAAAAAAACATGCAAATGGGAGTGTAAAGAGAGAAAGAGAGAGAGAGAGAGAGAGAGATAACACACACACACACACACACCTCCACCCCCCCACACACACACACCCACACGCACACACACCCACACACACACACACACACACATTTCCCACTGTTTACTTGTGCTGACTACTGGCTGAATGAGAGAGGTTTTGAAGTTGGATTTGAAAGACGTGAGATGGAAAAAACTCTTCTTCCTCTTCTTCTTCTTAAAAGAGTTGTGTTTTGTTGGACAGGACATGGCAATTCCATCAGAGCCAGGTCTGAGGCAGGAAACATTGCGACGACAGATGGGTTTCTATGCTTTCGTCCCCTTCATTATTTTGACCCTTGCCGCCCTCCTGAAACTACCTACCTTTCTGTACTCTGCCTGGCAGGTATGTACTGGCAAAGAGAGACAGACAGACAGACAGACAGACAGACAGAGAGACACACACAGACAGAAAGGCAGACATACAGACAGACATGGAGAGACAGAAAAAGAGAGACAAAGACAGGCAGGCAGCCATATATATATATATATATATATATATATATGGATATATATATATATATATATATATATATATATTATATATATAAATAATATATAGATATATATTTATCCATATATATATATATATATATATATATATATAATATATATATAAATATTTATATATATATATATATATATATATATATATATATATATATATATATAAATATATCCAGAGAGAGAGGCAGTGTTTATTACATGTGATGAGTGATTTTGTTGGTAGGTGTTTGATTGGTGTCTTTTGGAGGTGAAGATTACGATGACAACTGTTATTGTTGCTGTTGACGTGAAGGAGGTGGAGAAGGATGAGGAGGAGCAGGAGAAGAAGAAGAAGAGGAAGAAAGATAGGCGGAGGAACAGGAGGACTAGAAGAAGAAAAAACAACAACAAAACGAGAACAACACGACATCAACAACAACAACAACAGCAACAACAACGAAAAGAACAAGGACACCAAAAACAACAAGAAGACGGAAAGAATTTTGTGTCTAATTATTTCCACCTTTGTCTGCAGGCTGAAAATGGCCTCAACATCTTATCCTTAGTGAAAGGCTCATCAAGCGTCGACCTGGACACCAGCCAGAGCTGGTTCATCGCCAGGGACATGTTTCTTCCTGAAGACTCGCTACCTGAAGAACGTCGAAGACAAGCAAAGGCGCCGTGCGCATATAACCCCTCACTTCCTCACCTTGAAGGAATTCATGACAGGACTTCTGTTTTTCTTCTGTGGCGTCGGCTGTGGTACCTATCAGACAGGTAATTAATTACTTAAGGTTTGAACTGGTTAATATGTCGCTTGTGACAGCATAACCCAGATCTTTTTATCCGCCGGTACGACGACACATCTGGCAGTGGAACGTTGCCCACAAGAACTAAGTACGTATTGACAGTATAGGCAGTTTCTTTAATAAAAAGTAAGAAAATCATTTTTTCTGTTACTCCCCCACCCCCCTCCACTCCCACCTTACCCTGCTCCCTCCACCCTCGTCCACTTCCTCCTCCCTCTCCTACATCTGACTTTCATGTGAGTTTATTTGGTCTATTTTTGTGCACCTTGAGCATGCTGCCGGCGCGGATATGTGCGCCTTACAAGTCTACGTCCTCATTGTTATCGTTCTCATCCAAGAATCAACGGAAAGCGGGCTTGCTGTGAAATATTTTATCCTGCCGCATTCGGATGTGATTCAAGTCCTTAGAACCCTAGGCAAGCAATATAGGTTTAGGGAGGTGGGGGGAAGGAGGTGGGGTGAGTAGATGGGTAGAGGGTCTGCGTTCATGAAACTGAGCCCAGACCTCCTCTTCCTTCGTTTTCCTCGTCGTTATCGGCAAGTTTATAAATCATCGCGAACGATCTTATTTCACTTCTTTTTTTTTCTCCACACCCTTCAGGTCTGTACATGGTGACGAAATTGTTGACCCTGGTGGCCACCATACTTGCGTATCCTGGCCTCAGCTATGCTCTGCAGGAGGACTTCACCGCATGGGGCTGGGAGCTCTTCAAAGCCAAGGTCAGGCACCGAGTAGAGTACAGAATTTATTTAGCCAAATGACAACATAATTATGTTGATTGCATATGGACATTGACCCAATGTTGGTAAACAGTGTCACACACACACATACACACACATACACACACATACACACACATACACACACATACACACACCCACATACACACACCCACACATACGCACATATATCCGCACACTCATACAACACCTTTTAAGATTTCGATTAAAACATCTTGCAGACACCGTTGCAACATTGAACGCAATCACACTGGAAAACATAATTTTTTTTAAATGGACGTGTGTATATACTATACCACAGACAATATAAGATGTAATTTTCACTAATGCTATAAACATGAATTTAAAATTTAAAAAAAAAATAAAATAAAATTACAGTTCAGAATTACTATAATATTCACCGTGATATAGAATGTAACATTTCTGTCCATAAATACTATGGTGTAAAAAAAAAAAAAAAAACCACCACCAAACCCCCCCCCCCCCCCCCCCCCCCCAAAAAAAAAAAAAAAAAAAAAAAAAAAAACCACACCTTCAAACACACAAAAAAAGAGAAAAAAGAAACGCAAACCCACACACACACACACACACACACCCACACACACCCACACACACACTCACACACCCACACACACACACACCCACACACAGAACCGAGGGTACACAGTATTATCATGACTTTCCTGAAACGCCACATACGTTGTGCTGACAATGGGTAATACTTCGTCCCCCTTTTTAAGTACTTTTAAGTGTTCGAACACTAACCCTAACCCAGCCCTAACCCTAACGGATCATTGTTCTGACGTCAAAACAAGTAGGTCTGTCAAAACAAGTTATGTAGATATTCACTGGTTTGTCCAGATAACACTGTGTAAGTGTACCCCTTCCCCCCCCCCACACACACACAAACACACACACACACACACCCACACACACACACACACACACACACACACCCATACACACCTGTACACACACAAACACACCCACAAACACACACAAACACTCTCTCTCTCCCTTCTCCCCGTAACAACTTTCTTTTGACATTCCTGATTGCTAGATGACAATGTCTTAACAGAAATTGGGCGTCGGCCATTTTTATATTTCTATTCATAGGCTCTTGTGTAATTTGCAGATTTTAAACATGGACCTGTCGGGCGCATCAGGTGTAACGGAATCTGAAAGACACCTGCATTTTTTCCCCAGAGAAACACTTTGCGATTTTAAGGTTGGTTTGCACTTCATCGAATAGATTGATTTGTTAACGAATCCCAATTCCAAGGCTTTGTTTACTTTTGGCGAAAACGTATTGTATGCATTTTTAAAAAAAAAAATTTAAAATAGGTTTTCCGTCGTTTACACCAACCGCGGCATTTGAATTTTCCATTTCTGTTCTGACAGGGAGAGATCTGTTTAACGGGTGCACCAACAGAGAAATATAGATCGCATTTCGTTGGAGGTTCGCTTCGTTAACCTTTCGTTGCATGAAGGGTGCGCGCGCAGCCGTTCCAACTCAACCATTTTCCTATAACTTTAGCAGCATAGAAAAGGGCTCTCTTAGTTAGATACTCGCCATCTGATGACGGAAGTGACGTTGCGTATGTAAGACTAAATTTTCGCGGAAAACCCCTTCTTGGAAAACCCCTTCTTGGAAAACCCCTTGGATACACAACAATCAAGGGTTAGGGTTAGGGTTAGGGTTACAAGCGAGAAACAAGGCGAAAAAGCAAAGTTCACGTGGAGGTGAAAACTTATTTTTAGATACGCAACGTCACTTCCGTAGTCACTTCCGTCATGGGGTGGCGAGTATCTAAGAGAGCCCGCATCGAAAAACGGGTCAGCGAATTTCGCGTCGCTGAAATAAGGGACCCAACCTTTTGCTTATTGATTCCCTTGAAGTAACAGTTACTCTCGTTTGGAGTAACAAGAAAAATCGTGTTTCCACGGGACAGTACTCGTATGTATTCTGCCAAACAGTATTCTACAACTAGGCCTACAATACTGATACTGTAGAAGAACTCGATGTAGGCATGTTATATGTATGTGTTTTGTTGATAATTTATAATGGTGTTTGTATTCTATTTTGTTTTTGTAAACGGGGGTTCGATAAATTAGAGTACAGCCTCAGCGTCCCCTGCATGGGATGTCTTTATTGTAAAGTGACTGGCTGGTGGAGAGCTTTCAGTTTTACCACTAGGGTTGTTTCAGCAGATCTTTTATGCGGATCAGGGGTTGTCCGGTCCTGATTTGACTCGGAAGAGTCCGCTGGACCTAAAGCAATAATAATGTAATGTAATGTACTAAAAAAAATTGCTGTGATGTTATCATTGCAGGTACGTCAGCTGTCCAACATCCATAAATACACCGTGCAGTGCGTGCTGCCAGTCAACATGTGGACAGAGAAAGTGTTTCTGGTTCTCTGGTTCTGGCTCGTGGTACTCATCGTCGCCAACGCCTACAGCTACCAGTACTGGTTCAGAAAGGTCAGTTTGAATGACTTTATGGATGAATGGATGTATGGCCGAAGGAAAATTTGTAGACCTGTAAGTATAACACCAACCTTCCACATCGTAACGGTGTGCTCACAGGTCAAACTGGGATGAACAGTCGGAAGAAGTAATACTGTTACTGACTATCATTGCAACCAATCAGCATGCTCCTAACAAGCACTCGCTGTAGTCGCAGCCAGTCAACATGCTCCTATCATTCATCTTACTTTCCTCGTCTAGATTAGAGGTTGCGAGGCAAAGTCATAGTTTTAAACATGAAATTCACGGAAATTGTTTGCACTATGCACATTTGAATTAATTAATTAATGTATTTATTTATTATATCTAATTGTTCCCATATAGCGCTTTTCCAGCTCAAGAGCTGCTCAAGGCCTTGGCCTATACAGGACCTAATTGATGCCACCCAAGGCCGATCCTGGATCTAATTCAGGCTACCCAAGGCCGATCTTACCAATCTTACAAGTGTGGGGAACACATTTGCCACGGACTCAATTTAAAATTCAGGTGTATTGCCAGCATCGTTAAGGTGGTATAGAACTAGGTGCAACAGAATAGAGTTTAACAGCCTACTCAAATTGAAGCCAATTGGTCAATGGTGAAGCAGGAAGTATTTGTAAAGAATGGTTGTTGCAGATATGTGTTCAATAACCTAAAACCGTGTATGTGTGTGTGTGTGTGTGTGTGGGTGAGTGGGTGTGTGTGTGTGTGCGTGTGTGTGTGTGTGTGTGTGTGTGTGTGTGTGTGTGTGTGTGTGTGTTTGTCTTTTTACAACAAGTAATTGAAATAAAAATGGCCGACTGTGGAGAATGTTGGCTTTATGACTATGCCGGTGGCTATTGTGGTTGCTGGGCTTGTAACGTACGCTTTACCTTCTTCTCTTACAGCTGCTGATAGAATCAAGTCGCTTTGACTTAGTGAAGAAGCACCTGCTGCTGAAGGATACCAATATGAAGAAAGAGGGCCAGATGGTGGCAAACTTCGTCCGTGAATTTCTCTCCTACGACAGCATCCTGGCTCTCAGGATCCTGGAGATGAGCGCGGGAAACCAGTTTTCCTGTGACCTGGTTTACAGACTGTTTCAGGATTACAAAGAGCTTGAACACAACACTAATAATGTGGAAGAACAACCCTCGACGGATTCGAGTTCTGCTCGACCCTCTGTTATTGTCAACTTTTCTGAGATAGATAGTCGTGAACTTCGGTGATAATCTGCTAAAGACAAACAAAGGGGTTGTTTTTTTGTTTTAAGTTTTCTTCTTAGAAATAACCCTTCTATGATTTGGGGCCGCGGAAGGGTGATTCTTATTCTGGACTTGGTTACACTTAACTGTACCACTTGTGTAACCAGCGGACATCCTTAATAATAATTAAAACAAATCAAACCAAAGAAATGTGCAATCCATAGTATTCATCAGCGTCAGAATGAACTGTATATATATATATATATATATATATATAGATATACCCCCTTGCTTTTGGGTACCCCCACTATAATTGCTTGTAATTTATCACTTGTAGACGGACCGCTAACCCTAACCCTAACCCGTTTCGAGCGCACTGCCTTACCCTAATCGTCGAGGCACTGCCTTACCCTAATCGTCGAGGCACTGCGCTTACCCTAAGATCGTTTTCTGGGAGCCGCCTTGGATCCGGGGACCCAGCTGGGTCCCCAGATCCAAAGTCGGGTACCCAAATGACCGGTTGGTGACTTTTAAGGTGCCCAGAAGCAATGGTTTATAAGCCTATATATATATATATATATATATATATATATATATATATATATATATATATATATATATATATATATATATATATATATATATATATATATATATATAAATATCTGATGGCTGCTTTGCTTTATTTTTGAATCACTCCCCCCTCGCAACCCAATCACCCACCCACTCCCCTGCATGCGCAATGAGCATGTCTACCGACGTGGATGATGGCGGCGCTATGGAAGACATCAACAGCAATATTACTATTATACTTTTAACCTCTTTCTACTTTTTACTCCTTCGGATGAGAGTATAAACCGAGGTCTAGTCTGTGTCGCATAATAACGGACTTTAAAGATCCTGACGCTCATGTCCTTGACGGGTGAGTGCCGGTGACAAGAACACACCCAGCATGCACCTAGGTCCTTCTCCCCCATCCCTGGCTGCCCAGGATTGTGCTCAGTTGTTATTGCGATGCGCCCAAAGGCTACAAGTTGGCGCCTCGGAGGGCTTGAGTTAGATCTTGTATCGGCCAGCGCCTTGAGCAGCTCTTGAGGTGGAAAAGCGCTATAAAAGAAAATTCAAATAATAAATAATAATAATAAATAAATAATAATAAAATAATAACCTTCAGCTAAAAACTTCAGGTATCATTTGGCAACAGCATTTGGGAAGTTTCCGGTCTTGCAGATACAGTTAGGTTTGTCAGAAAAACTAAGCAAAAGTCTTCGCGTAGTTCCAGCCCGCAACATTCATGATGCCATCCCTCAATGGACAAGCCCTTTCTTCAGCAGGATGGTGCGATAATGTAGGTTCGGTATCGGAGAATTTCGAAAAAAAATGCTCTTGAACTTCCACCAACCCTTCAGACAGGCCATTAGCGCTATGATAGAGTCGCTGATTATCTGGAAGCAGTGATATAGAGACTCTCTGCCCAAAGGCATAAAAGTGATTGTCCACGATGATGTTATGCTGTGTTGAATGCACTTGTGAATGTAAACTAATGAAATGTATTGTGCATGTTTTACATCATATTATTATTATTATTATTATTATTATTATTATTATTATTATTATTATTATTATTATTATTATTATTATTATTATTTGTATTCCATTATTACATTGGGCGGGGATGGAGAGGAAGAGGGGTGTGTGTGTGTGTTTGTGTGTGCACGGATCTTTTGGATGCGAGGGATTTTCGATGTGAAAGTGATCCGCATTACTTTCTGTCCGTGACGTCAGGAGTTTACACTAGTCTATCCTTAGTATGCAAAGATGAAAGTTCACGAACTCTTTTGTAGTGGTTTCGTGAAGAAAAAAAAAATCGTAATATTTTTTTTTCTTTTATTTAAAGTCTATTTATTTGTTTAATGATTTTAGTCGTAATATATTTTGTTTATTATATCGCTTGTATGACAACCAAAATAAAGGGATTTTGTGGAAAAAACGACAAACTTACTCAACCATTTTAGATGTGAAAATGGGGATCTGCACTTGTTTTGAGACTGGGCTCTATGCACAAGTCGGCGGCATGGTCACGTGGCGCGGGAATAACAAAGCGGTCATGGCTTCTTTTAGCTCGCTCGCGTGTACTCCAATGCTGCTTACAAATTTTAAATTTACCGACATTTTGGGATATTGTGATGTTTTGAACATAGCACACTCGTGCGATAACGATTACAGAGCGATTTGTCACTGACATTCAGTTTAGAGTTGACGACATGCAGTGCTTCATCATTTGCGCTCGAAGTGGAAATCGATGAAAGAAAATGTTCTTTTCTTTGCATAAAGGTTTACGTCGGAGTTAGAGCATCCAAACGCAGCACAGTACTTCACCATTTTCAAACTCGATCACGCTGTGTTATTCCCGCAGCACGTGACCGCCACGCCTTTGTGCATAGCGCCCACTTATTTCTCTCTGTCCCTCTGTCTCTTTCTCTGTCTCTCTCTTTCTCATTTCCCAACACCCACCAATAACACAATTCACACAAACATAAGCTCACACACCAACGCATCCACTCTACACATTTTAACTCAAAAGATACGAATTGCTACCAAAATAAATCAAAGGAAAGTTTGAAAGGGGGTGAATGGTGCAAAACAATTCTTCCTCCTCTTTCTTTAAAGAAAGAAACAAACATGCTAGTGGTTGGTCGAAAACGCAATCTATATATTATATATATATATAAATTGCTTAGCCGGAAGTCCTTCTTCGCCTCTACTGTAAAGTTTGTCCGGTATGGACGCTGATCTGGGCAGGTGCTGGGCGCTGCTGATCGGCCTGCTGTGCGCTCAAAACCCGCGAAATCGTTATAGCCGACATTTCCTTACCGAACGTTTAACCGTTTCTGAGATAAATAAATAAACAAAATGTCCACAAACTGCAATAGCCTCATCCCGCGCGCTTCCGATTCAACCCGTGTCAAGAACGTGCCGTTCCGTAATACCGCAAATTTTGTTTTATTTCCATTCAAAACACTTTTGCACTCATGTCACCAATCTTACAGCTGATGGTTACCTGTTCACTTTCTTTTTCATCCATACTTATATGCGCACAAAAATTCATTCGCAAACAATCTTGCAAGAATCCCATTCAAGCTCCAAACGTGACGTCACATATAACTTTGCAGACGACATTTGACAACAGCGTCGGCTGTAATTGTAAGTACATTGCAATAAATATTATGCCTAATATTTTTAAATAAAGGTATGACATTTAAAAATACGTTGCCTAACATAAATACTAAATTAAGATAAAATATTTTAGTGCATTACTCAAACATGTTCAATGCATTGCTCGAGTCGAATATCAACATGTACCTTTTAATCTACTCTGTTTTGCAGTGCTTCATCATTCGACCCCTGCAAGTAAACTATTGCAATCATTTCAGTGCATTTCTAATGTTTGACTCTGTTCTGCAGTACATTGCAATTATCATTTTAAATTAAAATAGTTCAATGCATTGCTCGAGTCGAACATCAACATGTACCTTTTAATCTACTCTGTTTTGCAGTGCTTCATCATTCGACCCTTGCAAGTAAACTATTGCAATCATTTCAGTGCGTTTTTAATGTTTAATGCTCAGTTATGTGTGCTACACTGTTTCAGTGTGCTTCTAAATTGTCTAAATGTGTTACATCAGTTCTTTTTGTGTCAATATTTTAACCAGACGTCGCAGACAACAGTTGTCTCTCTGTCTACATTTTAAACAGCAACCTCTAGTAATCTATAAATGTAATCTATATATGGGAGATAACCGTACAAAAAAGCCAGATTTCAATATGTCATTTTTTACGAGGTTGCGTCCCTTGATAGTTTTCCACACGATTGGCGCTTCTTAGAAATGGTGTCATTTCTTTTTATAACAGCCAATCGCGAATAATCACTTTTGCGATTGTAAACAAGAAGAAACATGGCAGCCATGACGAAGAACGTATTTAGCACTCTCATTTTCCTGGCTTTCGCAGGTAAATGTTTTCTTTTATTCGTTGATTTATTGCTCAGTTTGCTATGTTTTGTTCGGTGTTTAGTAAACATAGCATCAAGACTCAGTATTGCTGCATATTGGTGAGAATAAAGACTTCTTCCTGTATCAGTCAGTGTGTGTGGTCATACATAAATTTTATAAAATAGATGTCATCGCTGATAATTTCTTTGTTCTTGTAAACATGAACTATTTTGATCGCAGCACGATTTTAAAATAATCAATGAAGGCAATTCAGACAGAAATAATCACAGAGAAGGCTAGAGAGGGAGAGAGAGAGAGAGAGAGAGAGAGAGAGAGAGAAAGAGAGAGAGAGAGAGAGAGTTAAGAAATTAGCAATAAATATATATTATGTGTATGTTGATGTTAACACCTTGACCACCAACTTCAACTCAGCTGTGACAGATGCCGCCACTGCGATCCTTGGCAAGCACCAGCCAAAGAGGAAACCGTAGATCATACCTGAACTTTTGGACCTGTGTGATAAACGAAGAGAGATGAAAAAGGAAAAGAACACCTCACATGGAGCTGATGCCTCCGAAAAAATCAACAATGACATCCGAAAAGGCATGCGCACAGCAAAGGAGAACTGGATAGAAGATCAATGCCAGGAAATAGAGAACAGTCTGAACAAGAACAACAGCAAGAAGACCTACCAGACTGCGAAGCAGCTGACAAGTGTTAAACAGGCCAAGGTCTTCACGATCTAAAGCAAGTCTGGCATATATGCCTTACAGAAGAACAAGAAGTCTTGGATAGATGGACAGAGTACTGCTCTGACCTTTACAACCACACACCAGATAGAGACCCATCAGTTCTAGCATGTCCCGAGAACAGAAAAGAAGAAGAATTTCTACCAATTTTCTGAGAAGTTGAGGCAGCAGTGCAATCGCTGAAGAAAGGGAAATCAGCGGGAGTGGACAACATACCCGCAGAGCTGCTTCATTCCCTCAGTCTACATTCCAAGGTAAGGCTGCTGCACTCCCTTGTCATCTCCATCTTCCTATACGCTTGCGAAACATGGACCCTCACAGTAGATTTACAATGAAGAATACAAAGCTTGGACTACTTGGAGATAAGGTGCTACAGAAGACTTCTGGGCATTCCCTATACCCGGCACATCACCACCGATGAAGTCCGACAGACCATCACACAAGCCTTTGGACAACACGATGACCTGTGGTGAAGAAACGGAAACTCTGATGATACGGCCACGTCACTAGATCATCAGGCCTTGCTAAGACCATTCTGCAAGGCACAGTGCAAGGAGGTAGAAGAAGAGGGAGACCGAAAAATAAGTGGGAGGACAACATTCAAGAATGGACTGACTTGAAACTGAGCGAAGTCATGAGGGTTGCTGAGGACAGAGAAAGATGGAGTACACTGGTTAGATGATCATATGTGGTGCGCCAACAACTTCCGAGTTACGAGATAGGATTGAATGTGTATATTGTAGGCGGGCATGTATTTCAAATTTTCATGGAATAAAAAGGATTGAGTGAACCCTGCAGTTTCTGGTTTTCAACCAATTTGAGTAGCTATCAAATTATTATAATTATCAACTTGTTTGCATTTATTGTCATCAATTCCAGACTGTGTGTACATTATGATTTTTGTTCAACCATGTCCATGGTGTTTCATTCTGTTGTTGTGGTCTTGTCTCTTGTAGATAACTTTATGTTTAATCCAAGCTGATGTGTAACAGGCCTTGGATCAGCACAACAGAACAAGGACTGTGCTAATGTGGATGAGGTGAAGATACTATCCAAGATGGTAACTTGCATCACCAGGGACCACCCTGAGTACTTCCTCACCGTCCTCACCAAAATGAACAACCCCACTGCAATGGAGAGCCCGGACTTCATGTGCAGGTAATGTTTACACCTCATTTTATACAGAAAGACTGGATAATTTGAAGCAGAGACCTAGGCTCAACATTAAATATATCCAATTTGTGTGTGTGTGTGTGGGTGTGCGTGTGTGTGTGTGTGTCTACTTTGAATGAGTTCATGGATAAATATTTTTTTTTAAGCTATAACTGAGGTTTTCTATAACTGAGGTTTTCTGTAACCAAGGCCCTTGGATAATAAGGCAGTTAACAAAAGCAGTTTTCAAAAGTAATTACTACTAGAGGACAATGTTACTGTGCTTTGTTGAACAGTAATTGTCTGGGACAATGTTGCTGCACTACATTTACACATCAGTGCGTCCAAGGACATCATTTATTGAAGTATAATGTGTTCATATATGTATGATTTTCTGTATTTGACTGTGTGTTTGCCATCGCAGCAACCCTGGCATGATGACGGCCATGGTGCAGTGTTTCTTGGAATACGTGGAGGGTTGCATGCCACCCAGCGTTGCAGGACAGGTTGCCAGCATCATGCCCACCAAGGACACCGTCATGCGAGGAATTAAGTTCCTCTGTGCCCACAGAAAAGGTAGAAATTGATAATTATGTAATCATTTGAAATGTCTCTGTTTTATCAGTAGAATAAAATGGTATACAGGGATCATGCTAGCACTTTCAGTTATGAAGGCTTCGATTGAGATTATTTTTGGTCAAATGACACACAATGCAAAAGAAATCTATTTCACCACAAGGTACATACAGAACATTACCTATCATAGTGATACAGGCAGTTTATTATTTTTGAAATGTTGTTTTGAAGAAGAATATTAGTCAATCAGAGTGGTCAAAATTCTGGTTGCCTTTTGAGCGATAGTGCAGCAGCTGTAGCAGCTTTACCTGAGACAAGGGAGTTCAGACCCAGCGTTTGTTGAGTTTGTGTGTTTCTCTGGTGCTCACCCATGTTGGACGTGAGCATCAGGATTTTTAAAGTCTGTGTGATGAAATTCATCTGTGTGCACAGAATAGATGTCGGTTTAAACTCTTCATTCGAAGGAGTAGGAAATATTTAGGATTGCACAGTGTGTGCAGGCACCTGGTTGTAGCAATGATGCATCTTGCATAGCTTAGAACGTTAGGAAATGCAATCCTGATTTTGCATCTGTCTTGAGAAGCCCTTTGAGTTGGTAACGCAGTTATATGTGAACTTTTTCATTATTTTTTCAACAGATTGTAGTATTTTATCAACTATTGGGGTAAATGTATGAGGAGAGAGTGAAATGGTGGGCACAAAAAGGGGGGGAGGGAGGAGAGGGGAGGGCGGATTTTTAAATGGTTTTAATTGTACACCCCTGTATCAAGTTTATCTGCTACTTTTGTGTTAAGTGCACATGTTCACTAAGACTGGCTGAGGCTCCACCACTAGGTCTCGGCTGGTCGTGGCTGTGTCAGGTGGGGCCATGTTCAGGGTACTTGAGAGAAAAGCGGCCTATTATTCAAACTGTCAGTTAACATATTTTGTTCACAAAATCAGATTTTATTGTTTTGTTTTTTTTGACACTCTATTGTCCTTTTTTAATCCGGAAATTCTGCGCCACATTCCCTGGATAAGGCATAGTCACAAACCCAACCTATACCTAATTTATTTATTTTTCCTAATTGAAAATTTTGCTGGGGGAGCAAACCAAACTACCCGGAGAAAACCCCCGAGACGTTGCCCGAGTTGAAAGTAAATAATATTCAGAGAAACATAACATTCAGAGGCAGGATCGATCCCACACCTGTCAGGTACCATTGGTTTCTAGCCTGTGGACAAGGCAAGTTAGTCCCGCCTTAGACCATGCAGCCACAACTTTTAGTGCAATATGATTTTTGTGTGTTCTTTTAATGCAAAATCATATGTTGTGTTTCAGATTTTGATGACCAGTGTGTGGAGAGCAAGATTGGTGCTCTGGTACAGTGCTTCAATGACAAGATGAAGGCATTCACTTCAGTTACGTCATCCTTGGGGACTAGCAATAACATGCAAGCTGTACTTTGCTCGTACGTATTGGATTTATATTATGTCAGATTTGCATGTGCATAATTGTGTGTGTGTAGCTGTTTAGCTTTATGTTGTGAAAACCTGACGGTAACAGTTCATCTAAATTCTCTAAAATGTATTGCATTGTGTTTCAAATATAATAAAAATGCCTTTTCCTATTGCATTGTGTTTCAAATCTAATAAAAATGCCTTTTCCCCTCTTTTCAAACTGCCACCGGCACTGTATGAGGTTGTCTCCCTTTAAACAGATATCTTACAAGAGGTGTTTGATTTGAACTGGTTGAATCTTCATTTATTACAGAAATAATTAGTTTTATAACTAAGGTTTGCACATTGTCAATATTGTACTCTTTGATTTATTTGTATTATTATCCTTCTCTCTCAGAGCTCTGAAGATGGAAGAGCAGTGCCTGGCCACCAGTCTTGCTGAATGTCAGGCGACCGTTCGCTCAGACCTTATGACCGCTCTCCTGGCTTTCTTCCCAGGAGAGAACTGCCACATCACCGTTGAAGGCATTGACGACACCCTTCAATTCCGATCTGAACAATTTCAATAGTTAGATTAACATGAGGGACAACAGAGGTCTGAGATAGGTTTTTAAAAAAGAGGGGGCTACTGTTAGAGGAAAATTTAGAAAAATCGTTGATTTAGTTTGTGTGTTTTGAAATTTTTTTTTAAAAAATAGTCTTGATTGTTTGCACATTTTAGATTAAATTAACATGACAAATCAATTCAAATATAGTTCATTTTAACAGCTTTTCTACATTGACTTAAATTTGAAGGTATAGTAGGTGTTTTGTTGATTTATTTCCACTGAGATGAAAAAAAGTAGCAACTTTCAATTTCAGAAACTGTGATAACCCACAATGTGAACTATTATTTCTCTGTTCATTTTTATAGAGTATTATGAAATAGTTTATGATTTGATTAGACAAATAATGCAGCCATCATTTGAGCTTAGAAAGTTGAGCAACTAACTATAGATGTGAGGTTATAGTTTTTCTTGCTTCACTGCCAACGAATTTCATATGACACCATTTTTCCAGAATAGCAAATGCATTTAACAAAATTTTCTAGCAGTAGTTTCTTTTACACTACAATTGCAGCCTTTGCTTGTCTTCTTTAATAAAAGGATTCATTCAACAACAACAAAAGTTTAACTTTATTGTGATATTATGGGTAGGTAAAGTGCGCTGTATGATGCCCTTTCTAAGATCTGAGTATTTTAATAATCTTTGGTAAATGGAACAGTCTTGTCTTCTTTTGTTTTTTCTCACCGAAAGTTTCCATTTTAATTGTGTTTTGTTTTTACTTTGGTAGAATAAATGTGGATTTTGTGTGTGTGTGATACGAACAATTTTTTTTGTATTTATGTTGTGAAATCTCTGAAAGTTTTGGACAGTTATATGCTTACATCCCAGTTTTGGACACTTATATGTTTACATCTAATTTAGTTTGTTATAAGGGACGAATACAACATTATTTAATTCATGCATGAATGTGTTTTCATTTATGTATAAAAAGTTATTACTGAATTTGAGATCAATTAATCATTATAAAATAACCAGAACTTTACAAAATGGCCTTATGAACAAAATAGTGGTGAATTTTTTACAAATCAATTTTTAAGAAGTACAACAGTGGTCTTTTGACTCTGTTAATATTGTGTGTTGTACCTATATATTAATTTTGTCACGTCAACTAATTAGATTTTAGTTGTTGTTTTTTTTTCTTGACTCCGTACGCACTAACAATTTTGATTACAATTGTTATACTATTTCTGTCTATATTCGGTCCTTAAAAAAATGTATAAGTGTGTAACAGATATTTTCCTCCCAATTTTGCGTTTTGTTTAAATTTGATGCAAGTATGCATTATACCTGTTAGTTCTATCATCCCAAAGCCACAATTAATGAATAAATAATTTAATTGTTTGTAATTTACTTGTTTTTGCATTTTTAACTACTTAAAAAGGATCACAATTAAGTGAATTATTATTCATATTCAAATGTTTCCACCTTTATTTTATTTGGTGTTTTTTTTCATTTTTTGTTTTATATTCTTTAAACTGATTGCTCACTAACAAAGAAATATTCCATTTGTGTGACTGGTGATGTTCACAATCATGATTTGTATGTCCGATTAAAACATTTTTTAACACTTTTAATTTGAGTGTTTCAAGGATGTGGTGAAAAAACTTAAACTGTTACGTATTATTCATTTCACTAGTAATGTCCAAACAATAGATTTAGTGTGTTCAATGTACTTATTATGCTGTTAAATGCAGTATTTTTTTTCTTTTTCTTTCAATAGCCTTCTCACAAATTTTTAGAAGTGAAATGTTAAAAAATTTTGGTTGTTGTTCAATTTGAAATCCTTTATTTTTCTTGCATGGGATATGTGCTTAAAACTGATCCGTGTATGCTCAAAAATATTGTAGCAATAGTTACTTTATTTTAACTATTATAGTCAGGTCCTGCCAGTATAATTATAACTAAGCAGGATTTTAAACAGTAAATTTTGTTTTCATTTTATAAGATTTGAAATCCTTATTATTTTGGTGTGGGATTTTGAAGTTTTCAACACTTGCAATATTGGTATAAGTAATAAATCTTTTTTTGTTTGTTTTTTTTTGTTGTTTTTTTGTAATCCTGTATTAAAGTTTGGTGTATTTTCTTGTGAACATCAATCTATTTGCAGTAATCTGAAAGTATTTTGTGTATAATAATTTTGGGTTGGATTTTGTCTATTTGTTACAATAGTAATGTATGGCAGGAAGTGTCAGCGTATTTATGTTTGATTTTTCTAACTCCACTTCTTAATTTGTATTCTGCTCACTGTTGTGAAAAGACCCAGAAATTATGTAGTTTATTATTTCTTTTATATAATTTGTGATAATTATGAACATTTGCTTTATTTTTTTCGGAACACGATTAAATGTCTCCGTGTTTCTACTTATTTTTCAGATTTGATTGTTATTTTGACTTCCATATTACATTTCTTTGTGATCGGGTTGTATTCAAAACATACAAATTGGTTTTCTTAATGTTTTTTTTTATATTCCCACTGTCGCAGTCTTTCTTCTTTGTTCTTTCTCATTCCTACTCTGTTCTATCAATCTACTATACAATTTTCTTCTTTGCTAGACCAGTCACCTACTTTTTTTCTTGAAAACTCTTCCGGGACAAAACTCCTCATTTGTTTGTTAGGTCTGGTGAATGAGTTTGGGAATATTGGACTATTTCTGCCAAATGGTCACTGGGGCTTCCTCTATGAAGTTATTATTTGGCATTGTAGGCATTTTATATGTATGGGTTTTGTTGATATTTTATAATGATGTTTGTATTCTATTTTGTTTTTTTAAACTGGGGTTCGATAAATTAGAGTATAGCCTCAGCGTCCCCTGCGTGGGATGTCTTTATTGTAAAGTGACCGGCTGGTGGATTGCCTTCAGTGTTACCAAGGTGGTTTCGGCAGATCTTTTATGCGGATTAGGGGTGAGTCATCTTTCAGCGAAGTTTTGTTTTTGAATTTGTGGTCCTGATTCGGCTCTTTGTAGTCCACTGGATCCTTTAAGCAATAAATAACTAAAATAAATTAATGTGGTTTTTTGTTTTGTTTTTGTGATTTTCTCAATAAAAATGTTGTATAAAATCTATATAGGAGTGAACTATCGTTTTGGTTTGATTTTATTGAGTGACAGATTTTCATTTCTATTGCTTTGTCCTATCCTATCCTATCCCGAAACTCGAAAGTCGTCGGAGCACTACGGATGATCGTTTAATCAGCGTACTCCACCTTTCTCTGTCCTCAGCAACCCTCATGGCTTCACTCGGTGTCAAGCCAGTATTGCTTTGTACCTGTAAGTAATTATTAAAACTGTTTATTAATAAAGATTTGTCATGCTACAGTCCATGGAATTTGTAAAATTATTTATTCTTTAAGCATTGTTGTTTTAGCATAACCCTACAATTTGTTAATTTATTCCGTGGAGTGATTCGTGAAAAAGTGTACAGAGAGTGAAGTGGATAATAAAATAATGGATTGTCGTTCTTTATCAGTTTATGAACGAAAGACCAACGGCTACAGTCACGACCATACTATTTTTGCAAAAAACGTAAACTTTCTTTTAATTGTTAGTTACCAACCAAAAGTGTTTATTTTAATTTCATTCAGTATCTCAAGGAGTGTATGCGAGTCGAATAAAGGATGCCCACTGAGCTAACGGGAAAGCTCAAAACGTTATTATCTCCCTTTTCGATATTTCCCGCCTTATTTGTCCATTGCGCAGGAATCAAATGACATGAGAACATAATTTTATCCGCAAAACATTAAAACCATCAATACATTTTAAAGTATCGCGCTTTGAACGGCCTTTTAATACTTGGAAACGAAAAAACAATTAAAGGTAAGCGCGTGATTCGTAGCAGCTATTCACATAAACTAAATATCACATCGTTAATATGTAGGGCCTGTAGCTCAAATGGTAGAGCGCTCGCTTAGCATGTGAGAGGTACGGGGATCGATACCCCGCAGGTCCAAATGTTTTTTCGCTTTGGCCTCAATTATTATTTTGCGTCACCTTGTTTTTTTCTTTTTCTGTGGCTTCTTTTTCATTATAGTTTTTATTAGTAGTAGTATCAGTATTAGTTCCCGAGCGATAGCCAACATGAATTACGGTTAAAGTGTAGCTATCGGGTGCTGACCTACATTTCGTAAAATCACGAAATAGGACTATTTAGTGACTTATAATGTACTATACTAACTAAAAAAACTACGAGGAGTTCTAAAATGTGCTTGAATTATCTTGCAGTTGCATGGATTGTTTGATATATACTCCCAAAAAATCGACTTCAAAAAAAAAAAAATTCTTCGGCAAGTTTCGGAAAGTGACGTCACAAAAGTGACCGGTTTGGTTGGTAGTGTCTAGTGTGTTATGTTGGTTTGAGATTTGGCGCAGTGCAATTTAGCGTATTTACTGATTAAATGTAGATTTTATTTATTATTATAGTTAATTTGTAGAGGATAGCATATGCACTATTAAAAAAAATGCCAGCTCAAATGTGTGTTGTTGGTGGATGCATAAATAGATCAGGCCAAGAAACATCGCTGCATCGTTACCCGAAAGATACTTCGTTATGGCAACCTTGGAACCGTTTTGTTGTTAGTACGCGGAAAGATTTCTCCAAGGGATATGCACACACTTTTGTGTGCTCCTCACACTTCAAAGAAGACGATTATTTTTACCAATCTTCTTGAATTTCGAATGAAATTCGCGAAAATGCTCCTTCTCAAACACTGGAGCGATACCGACTATCAAGCCGGCAGTAGGCCTGCTATCGGAACAGAGTAGCTGAGTAGGCCTACACCAGCAGTCGACCCTCACCCTAGCAGTGATGCCACAACAACAAGAAAGAGAAAGAGAAGTTGAGAAAGAGAA
This sequence comes from Oncomelania hupensis, assembly GCA_036898135.1. NCBI lineage: Eukaryota > Metazoa > Mollusca > Gastropoda > Littorinimorpha > Pomatiopsidae > Oncomelania > Oncomelania hupensis. Next base: position 44,651,807 of record CM072512.1, read on the forward strand.
GTTCCATTCTTCTTATGAAGCTAAACCTTGCGAGAGAGTTTAATGATAGCATCACACTCTAAATAGTTTAGAATATTAGATACGCAACAGTGAAAATTGTGTGCGGGAGGTTTGGGGTGGTGGAGATAGGGTAAATCAGATAGCATTAGCAGTGCCAGCCGTTTCCACAATTACTTCAATTAGGCCTACGGCAGTACTAAGCTTACTAATAGTAGCAATATTGAGTAAATTACTGTAACTTTTAAAAAATACTTTTTACGTAGACTATATTGTAGACCTAAACCAAATTGTAAGTGCAGAGAATTGGTATTCACATTTCAGTCTTAGTTTTCTGTTTGTAATGTATGAGTGCATAATAATAATATTGAAACATTATTCTGCATTTAGTGGAAATACAGTTTTTCCTCTGCTTATCTTTGTTAAATCCATTAGGAATATCGTGTCCTATTGTACTAACAAATGTTAAATTTAACAGATCTAACGAAAAATATGAAACTTGAAATGTACATCACCAAAATAATAATAATAATAATAATAATAATAATAATAATAATAATAATAATAATAATAATAATAATAATAATTATTATTATTATTATTATTATTATTATTATTATTATTATTATTATTATTAGTAGTATTATTATTATTTATAATAATTCATGCAAATGAAACATGATTAGCATCATACAAATAATAGTAATAAAATTTGAAGACATTTATTATGACTAAATAAATGTAGATGAAGAAAAATACAAGTTACAATTACTGAATTAGGCTTGAGCTCAACACAAACTGAAAGAGTGGTCCTTTTTGTGACGTCACTTACGTCGAGCGGGGAAAAGCGAAAAGTTTCCGGTAATCTCCGGAATTACCCGTGAGTCATGACTACCCAACACCTACACTTTAATGCTTAGCAGAAGGTACAGTTTCAGCATTAAACCAGTCCACTCATTCTTCAGATAATCAAAAACATGTATTTTAACAATACCCGGAAACTTTTGCTCGTTCCGGTCCCGAATATTGCAAATGTGGGTGTTTTATTTTCTTCCCTCCTCTTCCCCCCTACCCCCTCAGAAGTTATCTGTAAATTTAAATAAAATTACGGAAATACTAAATTGGCGTTTTTTGTGTTTATGGAGATGAATTTGTTCGTTTTAGTTCGTACGCGCTGATCATGCTGTTCAAGTATCCGATCTTATTGAACAGTACAGTAACAACGAAACTTACGACTACAAATTTGAAAAAAAAATCATTAATGATAATACAGCACTCATATTCATACACGTTTATTGTTTTTGTTTTTTGTTGCAGTTTATTATCCCTTTCTATCGGGAAACTCTGGGCCGCCTCCCCTGGGGAAGGCGTAGTCGCAGCCTGTGGCGCGCCCAAACCCAACCTACCTAATATTAGTTGTGATTTTTGAAATTTTGCTGGGAGTACCCGGAGAAAACCCCCGAGACGTTGTCCGAGTCGAAAGTAAATAATATTCGGAGAAACATAACGCCCAGATGCTGGATCGAACCCACACCTATCATGCGCCAATGGTTTCTGGCTTGTGGACAAGGCAAGTTAGTCCTGCCTTAGCCCACTTGGCCACAACGCTCGCCAAGGCGCAGTCATGTTTAAAATGCCTCATTTAGAAGGCCTTGTTTACTTTTGGAGACAACGGGTTTACCCTAAGATTCGAATGGTTATTAAACAATGATAAAGTGGACTTTCATTGCTCAAACCAATCGCTAAAGTTTGAATTTTCCATTTCATTCTGACAAGGAGTGATGTCCCCTGTTGTTTAACGGTACGTCGATACCATAGCCGTGCGACATTTGACCCTATTTGGGAGTGAACCACGGGCTTGAAGACTGCGTCTTTGGTGTCTGAGGTAGGGTACTATGTAGGGTCTATTTTATCAGCCTAAAAGGGAAACATTTACGAGCAATTTTTTTTACGGGTTCTGTCTCTTAACAGCTTTGATCAGCTGCCATGTTTTTTAAAAGCTTCCAGATTGTTGGCGAGTTTTCCAACGGCTGATGCTATTAATAGGTACAAAAACTACGAATTTATTCGTTTAAAAATTAACTATACTTTCGAAAGTTATTTTTTTGTTTTACAGTGGGGCAACAATTACTGTGAATGTTAAAAAGGATCTGTCGAGGGCGCGTGGATAGATTAACGTCCCCGGGCACTTTCGCATATAGGGGAGGGCGCGTGGTCAGAGTGGGTCCCTTTAACTTGAGCTAAGCTAGCGGCTAGGCAAGAAAACCCAATACGTTTACTGCAATAGTAAGCCTAGGTGTCACGAAAGCTAGTTGTACAAGTTGCATGGTACTGTAGTAAGTATGAAAACAAGTACTCTTGTGTAGGGTGATCTAAACAATACAAATGAGGCATGCTTCTTAATAGTTAGATTTAATACCCACCCACAAGGATTCAAGTGTTCGGCGTTCAATCAACGCTGCTTTGCGAAGACACTGCGCAACGGCAAACCACACCGAACATCCTAACGTATAGTTGACAATAGGGGTGTGGTGGACTCGAACCGTTAACATGTAACTACTAAATATGCCCTCCAATGAACACTACTCTTCACAGTTTTGCAGCGCATCAAATTGAATATTTTAATCTTCCCCGGTGGTCCTTGGTTTAAAAACAAAAACAAAAACACATTACATTCACCTCCATTAAAATCATCATTACTGTTACAGTTTTGCTTATAATCCATTGAAATTTCATGACTTTGTTAATGGATAATTTCTGCATATAGCCTTATTGACCAAATTTGGCATGTCTATAATTTTAAAAAAAAAACGAAAAATAAACAACAAAGTTTACATTTACATTTAATAATGAATATGATAGTTAATGAGAGACGTATTTATTGGGGGGACAAACCTTGATGTACACATATATTTGATATGTGTGTGTGTGTGTGTGTGCGTGCGTGTGTGTTTGTGTGTGTGAATGTGAGTGTGCGTGTGTGTTACATTACATTACATGATTATTGCTTTAGGTCCAGCGGACTCTTCCAAACCAAATCAGGACCGGACAACCCTGATCAGCATAAAAGATCCGCCGAAACAACCCCAGTGGCAAAACTGAAAGCTCTCCACCAGCCAGTCATTTCACAATAAAGACATCCCACGCAGGGGAAGCTGAGGCTGTACTCTAATTTATCGAAACCCCATTTACAAAAACAAAATAGAATACAAACATCATTATAAATTATCAACAAAACGCATACATATAAAATGCTTACATTGCTAAATAATATCACAGGAAGCCCTAGTGACCACCTGGCAGAAAGCGTCCAATATTCCCAAGCTGATCCAACAGACCTCATACACAAATAAGGAGTCTTGTCCCGGAAGAGTTTTCAAGAAAAAAGGTAGGTGACTGGCCTAGCGAAGAAGAAGATAGTATAGCAGATTGATAGAACAGAGCAGGAATGAGAAAGAGCAAATGAGAAAGACAGCGACAGTGGGAATTTAAAGCACTAAATTTCCAGAAAGTGGGGATACTATTTATACTGAAACCCCCGGCACCCCAACGGGTGTGTGTGTGTTACACTTACTTTATTCTTACAAACAGACAAGACGGGAAGAACAGAAAGAACACATTATTCAGTTTGCACATCAGCAAATCGTTCAGTTATTTGCGCACATTGATAGACAAGGCACTGAATTTTACATCAAATGATAAACCCTTTTAACAATTAAATCACGCCGTAAGAGTCCTACATCAATGAATCGGAATCAGAATAATAACAAACTGTATTTGTCGCATAAAATTCAAAGCTTTTGAAATCTTCAGTAGATAAGAAAAATATGCAAACCAAAAACAACAACAAGTCAATGTACAGTAAGCCTATCTATAATCTAAAACTTTCAACTCGATCGCGACTAGTCCAGTAGGCCCTAATGGTGTTCTACACCATGTGCCCATGTTTTGCTAGGTCCTGTTTGAATTATTGAATATATATATATTTTATCCCCAAATCGTTTCGTGGAGATTAATGCCTACAAAAGGCAACATTTTTATGCAGCTGCCTAAATGATGGTGTTGATGATGCGCCATGTGTAAGGCACGATCTTGCTAGGAGCATGCTCTGAGCACGTTAATCAAAATAAAACGTTTGTATGTACGATTGCTAATCGTAGCAGACGTAGCCGATGGTGTTGCCGTAAGACTGGCAAGTACAGCGGTGTTTGACATAGCCCTTCATGTTGTAAATGAAAAAGTCACCAGGGTTTCTGCATGATCCGTAGTAGTCTTCACACACTGAAACAATATATCAAACAAATTTGTTTTAGATTAAAACAAAGACATTCTTTACATTAAAGCAATACCATGTTTTTAGTTTGAAACAATACCATATTTTAGATCGAAACAATACAATGTTTTAATTTGAAACAATACCATGTTTTAAATCGAAACAATACAATGTTTTAGTTTGAAACAATACCATGTTTTAGATCGAAACAATGACTTGTCTCAGATTGAAACAATACCACATCTCAATAATACAATACCGTCTTAGATTAAGAATGCCTCCTGCTGATCATTAATTGATTGGTTGTTGTTGACTCATTATCTTTGTGATTGTTGCCGTATATTATAAAGTTGCAAAGAATGCTAGGGCAGACAATTAGTCCCTTATATGCTATATGTGTTAGGGACTATACATGTATAAAATGGAATGGGAAAGACTAGATAGGTCTGAGTGTAGGATAGGATGGAGTCTAGATGAGTACAAAGTGAACAAGTACGGTACAGTGTGAAGTGTTAGAGGTCGTAGTCAGAATATGGATGTTTATGAACTGTAGAGAGTTAAACCAAGTACTGTGAAGTGTGTAAATCTGTATATTCTGTGTGTCAATATTTCTAGTAAAAATAACCATTCAGTGTTTGATGCTGTGAAGTTCAGTAAAGTTGCTAAAACGCACACCTTCCAGGCTGTGTGTTTTGAGGTATGTTTTGTTGAATTTGTTTGTGAATTATTTTTGTGACTCCGGACATTGGTCAAGGTAAAGTAACAATAATAAAACCATCAATATAATAACCATTTAAACCGCAACCACTGCCGGTTCCATTACAATGTACATGATAGTAGTAGACAATGGTTCTTACTGTGGTATCCGGAGGGGGTGACCTGGTAATACTTGTAGGAGTCCATATTAGTCACGGTGCAGCGATAACGTATGCACTTCACTTGGAACTCTTGATTCGATTGATAGCACTGGCCATTATACTGGCACCCTGAAACACAGATCCAAAAGTAGCAGGACAAGGAGGAAGAAGTAGAGAAGAAAACGAGGTAGAACGCCCCAATACTCGCACTCTGGAACCAGAGGGGCATTCACCAAGTAGAATGGGATCTCGATAGCAAATAATTAGTTGATCATCGATAGATATCGGCAGAAGTAGTAAGCCTACGTATCTATGTGTTATTAGTACATAAGACCCGCTGTCTACTAATTCTTTGCTATCAAGGATCCATTCTACTTGGTTAATTATGCCCTTGTGCTGGAACGCAGCTCCAGCTTTAGAAGAAGAGGGAGGAGGAGGAGGAGGAGGAAGAGGAGGAGAAGAAGAAGGAGAAGAAGAAGAAGAAGAAGAAGAAGAAGAAGAAGAAGAAGATGATGATGATGATGGTGATGTTGCGGTGGCTGCTGCTGACGATGATGATGAAGTTGATGTAGAGGAGGTACAGAATGGTTATGTGATGAAAAAAGTCTCTTAGAAACATTCGAGTGAAGGAAGACCTTGGGAAGAGCACTGGACGCCAATACTACTACATATTGGACGACGATAACTATGATAACGACGACCACGACGATGCTGCTGCTGATGATGACGATAATGATGATGATGATGTTATTGTTGATGATGATGATGATGATGATGATGATGATGATGATGATGATGATGATGATGATGATGATGATGACGATGATGATGATGATGATGATGATGATGATGATGATGTTGATGATGATGATGATGATGATGATGATGATGATGATGTTGATGATGATGATGATGATGATGATGATGATGATGATGATGATGATGACGATGATGATGATGATGATGATGATGACGATGATGATGATGATGATGATGACGATGATGATGATGATGTTGATGATGATGATGATGATGATGATGATGATGATGATGATGATGATGATGATGATGATGATAATGACGACGACGACGAAGTTGTTACCTTCTTCGTAGGTGACGAATTTGCCGTATTCGCAGCGGAAGGAATTGCATGTGGCTGCGTGGTACAGTTCCCCATGTCTGTACCAGCGTCCAGAGCCAAAGCAGGACGACCCTAGACACACAATTAATAATAATAATAATAATAATAATAATAATAATAATAATAATAATAATAATAATAATAATAATAATAAATAATAACAATAAGGTACGATTGCTGCTGCTATTATTATTATTATTATTATTATTATTATTATTATTATTATTATTATTGTTATTGTTATTATTATTATTATTATTATTATTATTATTATTATTATTATTATTATTATTATTATTATTATTATTATTACAATTATGATAATATCAAAATTCTTCTATCTCATTTGTCACGTGGGGTTTATGGGCTCTGCACAATGGAATTATGGACCCTCACGTTTATTCGGTGGGAACTGCTAGTAAGTCACCCTATGAATTACTTTAATAAATTTATTTGTTTAGCTCGTTCTGTGTTAAGGTTGGGGTACAGAAATAGATAGAAAAATGGTAAAAGATTACTGTCACACTAGCTTTCACACGGCTATGAATCATATGTAGTCCAGCCACTTGATAACAGTTAAAATCACACATTTATTTCTTCTACTCTATACAAGATTCTCTAAGTACTAATCTAACTTAAAATGTCTCAGTCACTGCTAATAGTTCGATCGCTGATAGTCTAGGCAGCTGTTATATCTTCCTCGGGCACTTTGCTAGTATATTTCATGTAGATTTGGACTACTGTGGTCCGTTTTACAGTTTCTGAAGAGTTGGACTACTGTGGTCCTGTTATGATCAGTTTAAGTGCACTTCTGGGGGTACACTTAACTTTCTTATGGTGCGGTCGAAGTCCTTCTGTGAGGTAGCTTCTGGTACACCTTTGTAGTTGTGTAGTTGGGTTCCCTTGCCACGCTGTGGGGTCTGACAGGGTGTCTTTCAAGGCAGCTCTTTCCGTCTTGTGCGGTAGAGGATCCTCAACCAACTAGTCGTTTCTGTGGAGTGGGGCATACAGGATAGCTCGGGATAGCTCGGGATAGCTCGCCTGCTCGTCTGTAATATAAGAGACGAAATTCTGCACAACCCTGAATAATCGGTTTGTGCAGAGCGTCTCACTGAAAGCCAAAGTAGCCCTCAGTGATAGCTCCACATCTCTATACATAAGCGACGAACATTCTGCTACTTCCGGGGTCCACTGGAATCTCAACTCTAAATTCCTATACATACATAAATATCAATCGTGTCTAACTATACACATACAGAATTAATAATATTATAAACATTCAGTGGTACAGCCACTGGCCTGCAAACATATATATAAGTTAAACAACAGTGGTTCCGTACGGCATGCAACATGGCGGCGCAACCGGTCGTGTTTCGCCTAGTGGTCGGCTCTTCCACGTGGTCCCGCAAATTCGGATTAACAATTCACATTTATGCATAGCAAATTCCACAAACATAATTTCAACAATAATATAAATATATCACGATGAAACAGAAGGGTGTTCATTTACCTGTTTGACAAGTTCAGGCCCGTGATGACTTGAGAGAATTCTAAGATTCTAAGTCCTGCTTCCTGGTCTATGAGTGAAGATAGTTCTCTGCTAGCTAAGGAGATGTTACTTCTTCCTCGTCTCACACACGACTGACCAACGCTGTGCTAAGATCTGACACAGTCAAACTGCTCTACCCACTGAGCCTGCTCTGATTGGTTAAAACGGTCCGATTCAAAACTCAAGTGCTGAGTCACTGCGAGGTGGGTCGGGCTCGCGGTGTGTGGTCTGCTGTGTAATTTAATTGCTGCTGTGTTATAGTCTAACTTCTAAAGTTACAAGTACTACACATGGCTAAATAGTCACTGGGCAGAGTTAAAACTAGCCAATTCATGACATCATTGAGCTTGTTCACCTTGACTCATCCCATTTTAAATCCACCAAAAAGCTTGAAGTGCTCGCTCATTAAAAAAAAAATTAAACCAAATTTTAAAAAAATAATAATAATAGTTTATAAATAGCGTTTTTTCCAGCTCAAGAGCTTCTCAAGGCGCTGGCCAATACAAGATGTAACTAGTGATGTTGCTAGAAATTTTCAACATAGGCCATTTGGCCGATTCAATCACAAACCTTCAGGACATTTTGAAAATCTTTCGGCCATCATTTCGACTTTCCTCCAAAACCAAAAGAGAGGAAGCGCTGGCCATTGATAAGTTTCGGTTTCCTTTTCAGCGGCATTTCGAAAACGAAAGGTGTTATTGCCGGAAGCACGCCGTTCGCAACAAAGGGAGTTACTCTAACTCTCTCCGCTGATGGATGTGTCGTCTGCTTGGCGCTTCCAATACGCGATCTTCGACTATAACTCATAACTCACAACACCTTTATTTATCGACAGGAAATTAATATGGCCAGAAGCAATAACAACGAAACAGACATAAGACAAGCAAACAAAAAACGGACAAAGGGTGGCCGACTGAGGCGTAAAACCTTAGGACAGCGGGCCGATTAGAACATGACTCTTTCGGAAATTTTGAAATTTTATCGGTGAATGGCCGATTTGCCGACGAAAACGACATCACTAAGTAACGCATCAAATGATCAGCCTTTGGGCATATCGTCTGACGCCCAGACGACTGAGCACATTGATGAGCGACTGGGTATGGGATAGAAGGGATCTGGTGCTTGCCCTAGTGCCCAGATCTGCACTGGGACCGACACATTTACGGACAGATTGAGTATACTTGTGGTTTCTCTACTTACCATCATAGCGTTTAACCACTCCTGTAGAACCTTTGGCTTCTCTTTTCTCCTCCGACTTCTCGGCCTTCTCCACAGTCTCTTCAGAACTCTCTGAACTCTCTGGTGATGGCAAGGACAGAGTCAGTCCCACCAAGACGGCAAACAGGAGCGCAACGCCAAACGACTTCATGATTCTGCTCAAGATGAAAAGTACATTGAATATTGGATACATTCAAACATCTGGAGTTCTGCCAACAGTTCGAATATAGGATAGCTTTGAATACTGTCGATGTTATGTTATTTTAATAAATATATGTTTTATTATATGTGTATGAATGTATGTATATATGTATGTCCCGACTTGATTTTAATAATGTTCTTCTGGCTGGCCTTCCTGATTAAAAAAAAAAAATCTCCAAATGTCAAGGTATTCAAAATTACGCTGCTCACTTTGTTCTCTGGCAGCAGTGACGCTTTAGTGCCACCGCTGCACTCCAAACATTGCACTGGCTGCCTGTAAGAGCTGGCGTTGAATAAAAAGTTTGCTTTTACCTTGTTTTCGCTGTCTTCCCATTGATTCCTACGTTTTCCCCTTATCTGGCTTATAGAGAGCTGTTCAAGGCGCTGGCCGATACAAGATGCAATACATCAAATGATCAGCCTTTAGGCACATCGTCTGGCGCCCAGACGACTGAGCACAATCATGGGCGACTGGGTATGGAAGAAGGGATCTCGCGTCGGAAGATGTTTGCGGGGTTGTGCAGAAGGAGAGTGTGTAGTGATTAGGGGAGATTATTGATCTTTAAAAAAAAAAAAAAAAGATTATTGGCACAAATTCTGCTGACAATATCGTTGTATATTTTAGAATGTGTAAGGGTGTGTGTGTGTGTGTGTGTGTGTGTGTGTGTGTGGGTGTGTGTGTGTGTGTGTGTGTGTGTGTGTGTGGGTGTGTGTGTGTGAGAGAGAGAGAATGAGAGAGAGAGAGAGTTTGTGACCAATGCCCATCGAAATCAGATCTTCATCACAAATGTGATTGATCCTGAAAAAAAAATAATGCACACACAATAGTCACATTAAAATAATGTAACAATAACAGTAAGATTGACAATATAAGAATGGTCAAAATGAATAAAGAAATGATGACAAATGCCCAAAACAGAAAATGTTATTACACATGCAAATGTGTCTTTCAAGCGCAGAACAATAAAGAAGTAAATATCAAATTACACGTATAAAGATACACCCACCCACCCACTCACTCACACACACACACGCACACACATACACACACCTAGGCACCGTCAGACAAACACACAGGTACACACAGAGACACATGCGCAATCCGTTGTAATGTTTTCATTCGTTAACACTCCCCCCACCAATCCCCAACTCTCCTCCCCTCCCCCTCCCTCTAAAGAGCGTGTATGTTGGTATAGATCGCCGCTCTTTGAGCCTGAATGATTTGGGGAAAGGCGCGTATAGCATCCTGTATTATTATTATTATTATTATTATTATTATTATTATTATTATTATTATTATTATTATTATTATTATTATTATTATTATTAACCCCAATGACCATCCCATGGACTCAAGCATCTCTCAAAGACTAAAAGTCAGTTGTCCGAACAGCTATGGAATCACAGGGAATCGAGCCTGCAGACGCTTGCAGATCAGAAAAGTTTTAAGGTTCTTTTTGAAAGTAGTGATAGACTGAGTGTTACGAAGTTCAGAGGAAAGAGAGTTCCACAGTAACAGAGCAAACACAGAACAAGATATTTCCCCGAAGAAGTTGAGAGACTAATTGGGGACAGTGAGTAAGGACGCATTTTGAGAGCGCAGACAACTAGTAGGTTTGTAGAGAAGGATGACATCAGCCATATATCAGCCACATTGTGAGTGAATGCGTGTGTATGCGCAATGAGTCTCTGTGAGTTTTGCGCTATATAAATGTTATTCATTATTATTTATTATAAGGGGAAAACGTAGGAATCAATGGGAAGACAGCAAAAACATGCAGAAACAAATTTTTTATTCAACGCCAGCCTTCACAGGCAGCCAGTGCAATGTTTGAAGTGCAGAGGAGGCACTAATGCCCCACGGCTGCCAGAGAACAAGGTGAGCAGCGTAATTTTGAATACGTTGACGTTTGGAGATATTTTTTTTTTTACTCAGGAAGGCCAGCCAGAAGAACATTATTGAAATCAAGTCGGGACAAAATAAAGGAGACAACAAGATTGTTGGCAGTGTCTACAGAAATGCGGCGGCGTATTTTATAATCCTATGGAGATAAAAGTTTAGGGATTTGTGCAAACCGTTTATATATGTCTCCGTCGTGAGGTTTTGATCAAGGTGAACTCCAAGATTGCAGACTGATCCTGAAAAATGGAATCTGTTGACCAGACGCATTCATGGACATAAGAGCAGATTGACGAAGCTTTGATTTGGTCTCGATCAGGATGAGCTCAGTCTTGTCTTCATTCAATTTTAGTTTATTTGAGCCCACCCAGTCAGCGACAGAACGAATACAATCAGATATGTCTTGGACAAAAGTAGGGATTTTAGAAGGATGAGCGGAATTGTGCAGTCGAGTATCATCACAAAGAACTGGTATGAATAATTGAAAGCACAATGGATCCATGCATGAAAAGGACTAAATGCTTTGTTCCGTATTATAACCTAGTTCGGTTCTATTGGCCGTAGTCCGGAATGCAGGAAAGTGACCTACGTCCTAAGGTACGGACTAAACAGCCCCGAATTTAGTCCTCCTCCGATCGGGACTGCCGGCCTGAGTTGCGGACTAAAGCCGGAACAATATTGCTGCACTGCGTCGAAATCGTATTTTTCGCCACAGAACAGCATCAACTGGAAATTCTTAATTAAAAAAAAAATAATGACCAAGTTATGAGAAGGTATCGTCTGCCACGATGCACAATTTTTGAAATGGTAAAGATTGACGATGCTTACGTCCCCTCTCCTCCATGGCCGTCTCTGTTATGTCCTGACCTGAAAAAGGAGGGAAGGATTCAAGTACGTTACGTCAAACCTGCGTAATATGTAGGCTTGACATGTCGAAGTAGCTTCCCTTCGAAGAGTTTTCAGAATAGTTCGGTACTAGCAACACTAGAGACTGAGAAGTCTCGACCTATTCCATTGTGGTGCATCCTTCCTTCGTAGATTAACGTCCCCGGACACATGGAGTATAGGTGACAACGCTTGTGGTGCATACAGGACTATGAAAATAAATAGTACCGAACTACAGAGTTCCGAACTATGACATAGTTCCGAACTAAAATAGGCCGGTTTCATTCATAGATCCCTTGATTATTGAGCTGTGGGGCTGTGCGTGTGAATAACACCGGACCATTAACACAGCCCTGTGGAACTCCATACTTCAAAAGTAATGGAGTGGACTGGGAGTTTTTCACTATCAAACACTGGGTACGGTGAGAGAAGTATGAAGGGAACCATGCATTATCCGCTCCAAAACAGACAAAAATCTCTTCCAGACGAGCGCAAAAAATGTCATAATCAATGGTGTAAAAGGCAGCAGACAGGTCAAGCAATGACAAGACCGTACTGGGAAACAGGAAGAGCGACATGTCTCAGCGAAGTCCCGAGCCTGCATGGATGTATAGAAGTGGAGCTGATATGATCACAACCAAAATCAAAGAGGCAAAAAATCCACACACAAAAAGCCACAAATACAAAACAAACAAAAAACTCACGTCGTCCTCCTCAACTCGTCCTCCTCAACAAACAGGTGACGCGTGTATTAAAAGAACTGCTGTTCGTCTCTTCATTAAATATCTACGGAGACCACAGGATGTCATGGCATTTCAAAGTGGCATTTCGTGGCAGTATAATAAAACTGCGTAGCATACAATTATTAGTACTAGATCTAGCTAAAATATCCATTAGGGCTGGTTGCTTGTGAGCTGCCCTTTATTAGACCTAGCGAACGAGGCAACAGGAAAAGGCCATGACAGAAATTGGACACGCTGTGCTAGTCAGCGCATTGGTTTGACATCTTTTATGCGCCATTCTCTGTTGTTTATGCGTCATTAGCTCACGACGCACTTCACAAAGCTTACAAACAACAGATCATATCATCTAAGCAGGGGTTACGTTATAACGATGTTAAATGCCTTGGTAAATGCTAACACATGCCATTTACAACGGAATAGTATTCACTTCTTTGATTCGATGCATTAATGATGGTTGGTTGGTTGTTTTATTTACGTCTTTTCCACCAAAGATGATAAGACGGGGGGTGAGGGAGGGGGAAGAAAAAAAAATTATTTACACAAATCTAGCCACAGGAGAATCTATCAAGAGCTTTGCTAACAATACACTTTGATGAAAATTAATCTCATCTAATGTTTTTATGTCATGCAGATGCACAGTTAGTATAGGCCGAAAATGACGGCAGCCAAAAAGTAAATGATATAATGAAAAAGTCTCATTGCATACACAATGGACATCTGGACAATACTTTGTGTTTATGGCATTCAACATTATTCTGTTAGCCATAGTAAAAACTGTTCTCGAAAGACTACAGTCTACAGCAAAATGTGTATCAAATACAACATGTTTCATTGACCTCTCTTCAATCATACGTTTAATTTCCTTAGGGGATTTTATGAGTTGAATACTCTGAGCATTGATATTTTTAGCTCCATTCTTTGCTGCTTTGTCCGCACTATCATTAAACAAAAAACCACAATGTGAAGGTAGCCAACAGAAGCTTACATTTGTACCATTAATAATGAGATTAATGATAGCAATTAGTTCTTTGGGTAACTCTTTCAATAATTACGAAAGATGCCCTTTGGATACGAGTTATGACATTTGCCTATGTTAATCATTATAGATTCATTATTCCCGGGTGCGTTGCTGCCGAGTGGTGCAGTGCGTCACGTTTCGTCTACGTTCGTTTCACTTAAACTGTAAGTTTTTTTAATGACGTTCTTTTCTCCCTCTCCCTGTTCGTTTTAAGAATTCAATGCCATTTTTAAAAAAAGTTAAAAAATAAAAAGACCACCTCTATCTATATTTGTGGCATCAGACCTATATTCCTCCCTGTTTTTGTGGCATCGCTTTGCAACTATGTAGATCTAATATTAATGGGCTCTATGCACAGGTCGGCGCGCGAAAGCGGCATGGTCACGTGGCGCGGGAATAACAAAGCGGTCATGGCTTCTTTTAGCTCGCTCGCGTGTACTCCAATGCTGCTTAAAAATTTTAACTTTACCGACATTTTGGGATATTGTGATTGTTTGAACATAGCACATTCGTGCAATAATGATTACAGACCAATTATTATCAGGGGACAGGCTTTTTTTAAAGAGCGATTTGTCACTGACATTCAGTTTAGA
>CM072512.1:44671181-44833681 GCA_036898135.1 Oncomelania hupensis
CAGGTAAGCCGGTCGTGTCAAATTAAAAAAAAAAAAGTTAAAAAAAATATATGGCAGACAACAAAATAAAGCCAGTACTGTTAGGCGTATTATACATAAAAGAAAGAAAACGAGGATATTAATTAAATTATGCAACACCGTTCACTACACTGGCTGCACTGTACCAGGTTGTCAAATAGCGAGAAAGGTTGGGAGGAGGAGGGGGAGGGAGGGACGGCGGAGGGGGAAGGAACTGCGATAGTGTACAAGAAAAAAAACAGGAGGAGGAGGAGCAGCAGAAGGCGGAGGACTGCGGCTCACAAAGTAAGGGCTTAGCAGGCAGGCGGTGCGCTGGGGACGGAATCCGCCCGCCTTGCTTGCACGATATTAGTGAGCTGACTAGCTCATCAAAGCGCCAACTCGGGGAGACGAAAAGAGCGAGTGGCGAGGAGATCAAAGTAGCCTGAGTGGCGCACACGGGCGTCGCGGGCAGGCAAGATGGTAGGACGCTTTGAAGACGAGCATCAAAGCCCCTCTGTCAACACAGCGCTCCACATCGCCACCAAATGGCCCTGCTAGTTGGCGTACGGCTCAGGATAGGATAGGATAGGATTGCCGCTAGTTATAAGTTAGTTAAACCGGTTTGGCCGTTGGTGAGAAATGGAACTTTTAACTCAGTGTTCACACTCGCTGAAGATGTCCTATGGACATTGACAGTAAGTACATCTTTACTATGGGAACACTGAGCTTAGAGAGTTCCATTTCTACAAAATTATCTAGCGTTTGGTAAAGAAACTTATACTACATATTGTTTGGGGGTGGGGGGTGGGGAGGAATGACAACCTACTTGTTGTGTTACACAAGCTCTCCCTTTCTCGATATCGCCAGCAGACATTTTTTAAAAACTGCTTTAACAAAATCTTAACTGCGACTGGTGTCCACAGTGGTGCCGTTTTCGGCGGCAAATCGGCCATTCACCGATAAAATTCCAAAAT
Source organism: Oncomelania hupensis (assembly GCA_036898135.1). Classification (NCBI taxonomy): domain Eukaryota; kingdom Metazoa; phylum Mollusca; class Gastropoda; order Littorinimorpha; family Pomatiopsidae; genus Oncomelania; species Oncomelania hupensis. The sequence goes on from CM072512.1 coordinate 44,672,156, forward strand.
GTCCGAAAGATCGGCCCGCTGTCCTAAGGTTTTACGCCTCAATCGGCCACCCTTTGTCCATTTTTTGTTTGCTTGCCTCATGTCTGTTTCGTTGTTATTGCTTCTGGCCATATTAATTTCCTATCGGATAAATAAAGCTGTTATGAGTTTTGAGTTACTGTCGAGCATCGCGTATCGGAAGCGGCAAACAGACGACACATGCATCAGCAGAGAGAGTTAGAGTAACCCCCCTTGTTGCGAACGGCGTAGGCCTACTTCCGGCAATAACACTTTTCGTTTTCGAAATGCCACCGAAAAAGAAGCCGAAACTTATCAGTGGCCAGCGCTTCCTCTCGTTTGGTGTTGGAAAGAAGGAAAAAGAGAAAGAGAGTGGTTAAACTCAGAAAGGTTGTGTAAACCTAGAAGCCTGTCTTCGGAGATTGAGGGACATGACTAGTCATGTCAGGTGTCATGCCAGTACATTCTATTTGTTTTTTTGTTGTTGTTTTATGTGTTTGCATCAGGGATTCACCAAAGTTCACAGTTCAGTTGAATAGTTTATTAGTCATCCATTATAGTCATTTAATCAAGTTTTATATTGTTTTGTTCTTAATAAATGTAAAATGAAACTTCTTTTGTCAGTGTTCTGTGTGTGGTATTAGTTGCAACATTTTTGTAAGTCAAAATGATGGCCGAAAGAATTTCAAAAAGTCCTAAAGGTTTGTGATTGAGTCGGCCAAATGGCGTATGCTGAAAAATTCTAGCAACATCACTGTGTCCACTAATAATTATCGGTGCAGAAAGTAAGATAGTACACTGTTTACACCAGCGAAGTGACAAAATATGACCGTTTAAAACGTGGAAATGAAAACGGCATATTAACTTTCATAGGCGTGACATATCCTTACAGTTACACCGATAAAGAATAGACTAGTAAGGTTCCAAAATCCTCCTATCCTATTCTATCCCGTAATTTCCGTAACTCGGAGGTCGTAGGGGCACCACATATGATCGTTTAACCAGCATACTCCATCTTTCCATGTCCTCAGCAACCCTGATTGTTTCGCTCAGTGTCAAACCAGTCCATTCTCGAATGTTGTCCTCCCACCTCTTTTTCGGTCTCCCTCTTCTTCTACCTCCTTGCACTGTGCCTTGCAGGATGGTCTTTGCAAGACCTAATGATCTGGTTACGTGGCCATACTATCGGAGTTTCCAAAATCACGTTATGATTTTAGTTGCTTGTTTGCTAATGTATTTGTTCATTATAATTATGTTGTACCCAATTATGCATTTGAATAGATATTAAAACAATAATACATTAATACTGTACAAAATATAGGATCTAATATGACAGTCTCACAGCAACGTTAGAAAAATCCAAATTATATTTTTTGATTGGATGAAAACAGAATAGCAGAAGAATGAAGTTGCCACCACTTTTTTTTTTTCAGAAGACGCTCATAATAATAATATGATGCGCAAGCCCTATACATTTAGGCATCTAAATGGTTGCTGCGCATATACCCTACAGATCTACATTTTTTCAAGTCACAAGAGTAGAAGCTCCGGGAACATAGGGCTGGCACCAGCTGCTATGCCGCTCTCCCAAAATCAGCAATAAGGACCATGTGGGCGCATTTTGCCTTCAAACTAGGCGCAAATAGGACGCCGCGCAAGGAACGACAACCATTTGCTCAACCTCCCAATCTCTTCACAAAACACTGCATGCCAAGAACCCATCCTCCTTCGTGCGGCGTCTGGTGGAGAGGCGCAATGTCAGTCTTGTCAATTCTCTCCCTTTGATTCCTAGCATAGTTAGTATAGCTGATCATAATAGTTCCTCGTACCGTTTTAATACTCGGTGTCCTATTTCGAACTTTTAATCATCAGAGATATTTGAGGCGAGGTTTAAGGCTTGGTCTCACACAGCCTCATCTTTGGTGGAACTTGCTCTGGGGCCAAATTGAGATGCCTTTATAGTGACTTTTAAAAGTGCTCCTAACTGATCACAATTCCCTTGGCAAATGGGTAAAATACATTATTTATCTCAGATACTCCTGTATGTTTCTCTGGACTGGTGAAACGGATACTAAAGTGATTTGGAAACATTTTTTTGGTCCTACCTTAATTTTCATGGTGTAAATTTTTGATATTGGTGTATTATTTCCAGTTTAAATACAGGTAACAATGTTCTGGGACGGACTAACGTGACTTACAGGTGCGAGACTTTTCAGGTCAACGAGGGTTTTCTCCGGGTACTCCGGTTTCCTCTCTCCCTCCATTAAAAAATAGTGGATGCAGTCACTCTAAATTTCAAAAATAAGAATTGATTTTTGTTCTTTCTTCTGTAATAGCGATCTATTTAAATCATCAAACATTTGAGTTCGATTGAAAAAAAAACCCCGCGTGATAGCATTCTGTATAAAGAATAATCCATAATTATTCATTATTAAGACAAGGAAAGACATGTAAGACAAAGACAAAATAAAACAAGAAAGGTGTCGGGGATGTGGGATGATTCCGTTTCATAGAGTTTGTCGGAGACAGAAGTCGAGTCTTACTTTTTATTCTTGTGCTTTATGACTCAACTCCAAACTTCTAAACCTCAAACCCCACTCTACACTGCGTAGCAGGGACGGTCGAAGCTTACGCCTCTCAACCTTGCGTCGTAAGCCTCGGCCATCTCTGCTACGCAGTGTGACCCCATTCCCACCCGGCCTTACCTTCTACTTAGAGCTAGAAAGACATTCCTGCTGCCAATCTTTCAGATCTGTTAAATCGTAATCTTGATTGACAACTTCTCTTTGAGAGTACGTCACTATGTTCTCAAATCTTTTCTCGCCTCTTTACAAGTTAATATGTCCACCAAATAAGAAGACATAGGATTTACTCTTAAAACACTTCAATGCTTCAGAAGTTCCCTTTTTGAAAACAGAAGAAAGGAATTTCATGTTCTCCACAGAATAGCGATGATCGGAGGGGTCTTGACGAAGCGACGAAAACCGATTAAAAGGCCGTCCGCCCTCTTTGAAGGTGAAGAGAACATGGCGGCTATAGGATGGTGTCATTGACGCTGTGTTGTCTCCCCTAACTCGCTCTCCGTGATGGCGCATCCCTGCTAACGGATTACCTCCCCTAACCCATGACCCTTCTCTGCAGGAGTGGGAGGAGGAGAAGTCGAGGAAGCGAACACAGAGGGTACATATCTATGAGGGAAACTTTCAAAGTGTTAGTGTCTCAAAATGTCACCACCAATGTGTCTATTATTTAAGTTAGCACCCAAAGGTTGTATGTACTTAAAAGACTGCCTGTGTGTGTGTTTATATATATATAAACTGACACTGACCGAAAATTTGGCTATTCAAATTAGGTGGATAGTCACTTAAAAGACTGCCTGTGTGTGTTTATATATATATAAACTGACACTGACACTAACCGAAAATTTGGCTATTCAAATTAGGTGGATAGTCACTGAAATTGTAATGCCCTGAAGAAGGTTATTAAAAACCGAAAATTTGGCAATTCAAATTGAGGGGTTAACATGTTGTCGTTTTAAAAGTGTCTTATGTTATGTGTTATTCTTCTTTAAATTAGAAGACAAACATACGACTTTGTGGTGGTGTGGCGCAAGTAGCTGGGTTGATGATATACTAATTTTATATATACATATGTGTGTGTGTGTGTGTGTGGGTGTGGGTGTGTGTGTACGGCTATTTTATGGCATTACATGAAATATGATCTACCCACAGTAGGCCTACATCCCTTAGACCCTACCAGGCGGTCTTGATCATATCTTAGACCTAAAGTTAATGCCCTTGTAATAAATTCACAATCATCTATATATTAATCGAGCAGCCTTTTCAGATCACGAGGGGCCGTTTTAGCCAACCAGCGGCTTTGTTGTGAAGTTAATTTTGAGCTTCACTTGGCTCCAAGTTTTACAGATTACAGCTGAACTGTCCATATAATTGCTTCCACGCGAGTTTTGCCATTCGGCGCTCGATCACCCGCTGCCGATACAACGAAACTTAACATTCTTTTCGATCGCAAAACGGCTTTAGTTTGCATTTTAATGCCTCCAAAAACACTGTAAAAACACATGTGTGAGACGGTATTTTTAGAACCAATCATTTTTGTCCTTAGCCCTGCCATCATTTCCGCATACCATTTCTACCAAGGATTTCGTATTTTATTCCAAATCGCTTTTAATCGATCGGCGTTCGCTATATTGTTGTTTAATCCAGTTTCAAGTTTATAACCCTAATAAAATCGAGGGGTTCAACATGTTTTATGATATGGGACCTAAAATCAGTTTATAGAATTATAGCATCCCATGGTTCAATGGATAAGGCGTTTGACTGTCAATAAGGAGACCCGAGTTCGAATCTCGCTTGGTACTTTTTTTTCTTTTTTTTACAATAAAATTTAATAATACAGAGCGAGAGAGATATAAGAGAGATATAGATAATAAAGAAAAAGAGCGGAACAGAGGCAACTGAAAAACAAAACAAGGTGCAAGTAAAATGCTAAAAAAAATATAAAATAAATATATAAATAAAAATAAAATCATAGCACGGGTATTAATAACTGCTTCATATTCTTTTTTTTTTCATTTATCCATGATGCGTGTACTTCTTAGAACACTTAACATCTTATGCTTTCTAAAAAAAATTAGGTATAGGTAGGTCTGTTTAAAAAAAAAATTTAGAAAATAACATTATAGTTTTATTGTAAATTTCATAGCATAATTAATTGTCATTCGATTCATCAGAAAAAAATATTAAATTAAGAGCAAACTTTACATTAAGAATAAATATTTAGAATCTAAATTAAAACTGAATTGTTCCCAAATAAATATCTGTAGGGACTAAAGGTCCATATTTACATTTACATGGCTTGGTGCTTTTTTTATGATTGCCTCAATTTGGTATTTCATTGGTATGTATTATAAGGAAAAAAAGTTCTGTGCATGCAGTGATAGCATTGCCTTATTGTTTTAATCACATGCATGTGCAATAAATCAGTAATGCTGTTCTCCTCAAATAAATGATTATTGTGTTTTATTACAATTATAAGTTTATTTTTAATCTGTCTCTTTTTAGTGATTCACCACTGACAGTGTACTTCAGCCTTCCACTTCCAGAATCATAAACACAACAAAGATTATTATATCAAAGATACTTTTATACAATGTGAATTAATTTTCGAGCTAATGTTAATTAAAAGTATCTTTGATATACTGTATATCTTAGTTGTGTTTATGATTCTGGAAGTGGAAGGCTGAAGTGCACTGTCAGTGGTGAATCACTAAAAAGAGACATAGATTAAAGATAAACATATAATTGTATTTTACTTTCAAAATACTTAGCAGTTCCTGTTGTGTTTACAATTTCTTCCACTTTCAGGCAATTCATATTTCCTACATGTAGTTATTGTACCAACACCACAACATAAACTATACACTATGTAGGCTACAATGGAACATTATAGTCTCAAATAAATTTGACTTCACTCAGTGGCTGACAGCTTGGACACCCAAAGATAACCTATAACGGGCATAAAATCAGCAACACAACAACAAAATATAATAGATACTTTTAATTATACAACAATACAAGACAAATGAATTTTCGTGCTTTGCTCTTCTTCAGATTAAAAACAAACATAAAATGACAAAATGCTGCAGAATGCACAAAAAAAGTCACTTCCAGGAAAATTTTTGAAACGGGCATATAACATCAGGCCCAGCAATTGGGTCATCAAAAATTTATTTGGACGGGTAATAACTGCTAGTACTTCAAATTTAGCATGGTGGAACGACGACCCTACTAGAACTATGCAACTGAGGCGAAGACACGTCATCAAAGATGAAATGTACACAATTTGCCGTATAGACATTTTACTAATCAGAGTCAGGCGCCCAAATGACCAGCGCATTTGATGAACGAAGTAGTGTTAACATAGCGCATTTTTCATCTCAAAACCACCGAGCCCTAGCATGGACACAATAGTTTGCTGTAGTGATTTTCTTTATCGCATTGTGAACAAGATCTGTGGTTCAGATGGTCTCTTGATAGTATTTTAGAGGCGGCGATTCTCGTAGCGTCGTCACTGGTAACGAATGCATCTAAGGTTTTAGTGTACAGCTGAACTGGTCATTGCCACTTCTTCTTTCTTTTTTGTTTTTTTGTTTTGTTTTGTTTGCGACTCTAGTCTTTGATTTGTCACATGTTACATAGGTGGTTCGCGTTGTTCCAATATTCATAGGATAACATGGTGGCATTAATATGGTATTGGTCTCGATCAGAACAAGAGATACCTTTTTTTTAGCTGTCAGCAGCCAAAACTAACTAAATAAATACATAAATAAATACATTATGTAAATTGATTAATTGATTAATTATAATAATATTAATAATAATAATAGTAATATTGCTACTACTACTACTACTACTACTACTACTACTACTACTACTACTACTACTACTACTACTACTACTCTACTACTACTACTACTACTACTAATAATAATAATAATAACAACAACAACAACAACAACAACAAGAAGGAGAAGGATAATTAAGAAGAATAATGATAAAGAAGAAGAAGAAGAAGAAGAAGAAGAAGAAGAAGAAGAAGAAGAATAAGAAGTAGAAGAAGAAGAAGACCTACCTACATACATACATACATACACACATGCTTACATACACATACATACATACATTAATACCTAATACATACATATTGTTTTATCAAGTAAATTAATACAGTTTAAATTAGAAAAGACATCTCTTCCATGCACAATGTGACTTCCACGCATTATACTCTTTCCTTAAATTTATCACACAAAACATAGTTTACTACATTAGTATATGTATGTACTGCCACAAAAATCATTGATTTAAATACAATTAGTTAGAGATCGTTTAACTATAGTGGACTTTGCATGACGATCATTAGTCGTCTTTTTAAGGTTAAAAGTATGAAGATGTTTCATGCACATGTTTTTTTTTTTATTAAAACAAATCGACATTTGGGATTTAACAAATAAAATTATTGAACGTTGATTCTTGACAAACATTATTAGTATAGAGGCTAGAAGAGTGATAATAAATAAATTGTAATAAAAACACGACCAATAAATTTTATTCAGAGGGTCAACAGCCACAATCAGAACGTTGATGCATTATTTGCTTCTACATGTTGTTACAAGGGTTTTGCTATGTTTTCCATGGTGTTGTGAAAAAGAAAGAAAGACAAAAAAACTAAGTACATAGGATTCAGGATAATATAGGCCTACTTGCTATATGCACAACAATAAAATAAATATATTATTTATGTTAATTCAACAACAACAATTTTTGACGACCGGAATGTTAGAACTTAGACTTTTGATCAACAAAAATGAAATACACAAATTTTATTTTATTTTTTTTAATTTCTAACTGGCAAAGAAAAAGAAAAAAAATTGTGGACCTGCGGGGTATCGATCCCCGTACCTCTCACATGCTAAGCGAGCGCTCTACCATTTGAGCTACAGGCCCTACATGAATAATCTGTGCTACTTTTACTTGACACTGCTGTACACCGCGAGCAGTACACGCGTGCACGAATAATAGCACAGAGATAGGTACAGGTGGCCGTGCGAGGTAGACGGTAGTTAACTGTTCTGTTTGATATTTATATATAAAGACCTTGGTTGTTTGTGTGTGTGTGTGTGTGAAGCAAAAACATTTCTGTTCATTGTGTATGAGAAGGATTGAAAGAAGACAGTACTGTACAACGCTACAAACAGTCGGAAACCACAAGTTTTCTTTTCTTTTCTTTATTTATTTATTTATTTATTTATTTATTCCTTCTTATACAGCGTTTTTGCAGCTCTTTCTACCACAGTTCATAAGTAGGTCAGTAATTATCGTCGTTGTTGTTAAGAAATTATAGTTTTGCCGAGGCCTACCTTTGAACTAATGTACGCCTACTACAAACCAAAAAACGATTTAATGCATGTAACAGAACGGCGCACAATGTCACTACGTTTTATGGCACAACCGGGAACATAAGTTTACAAGATGAGAGTATAAACCTAGGTCTAGTCTGTGAGCTCACGCTACTGTGTCCGGGGACGTTAATCTATTCGAACGAACGAACGAGCTCACGCACGTCATTCGCCCAGACGCTGACGCTCATGTTCTAGACGGGTGAGAGCCGGTTACACACATATTTATTTTATTTTATTTTTTTTTAAAACAACTTTATTATCACCATCGGGCACTTTCGTTTTTCGAAAGTACAGCAGCCCCAAGTGAAGCACTTTACCCAAGGTAGGCCTACATGCTGGGGGTGTTCTTGTCACCGGCACTCACCCATCTAGGACATGAGCGTCTGGATCTTTAAAGTCCGTTATGATGGAATGCATGCGACACAGACTAGACCTCGGTTTATACTCTCATCCGAAGGAGTAGGAACTGGGAGTAAAGTGTCTTTCCCAAGGACACAACACCATGCCCCGGCCTGGGCTCGAACTCGGGACCTTCAGATTCGCAAGCCGACGCTCTAACCACTCGGCCACCGCGCCTCCGTATACATCCAGCAAGCACTAGGTCCTTTCTCATCCATACACCGTCGGCCAGGATTGTGCTCAGTTGTCTGGGCTTCAGACGATGCAGCGAAATGCTACATGTGGGCGCCACGGGCGGCTTGAGGCTCTTCTTCTGATACAAGACTGCTTTCTATCCCCCGTGTTCACTCAAAGACCTATGGTGAACGATCTTTCTCTTTCTCTGCTGCAACTGCCTGGAGCTCACTACCGATGCAACTCCGACATGCTCCATCACTTTCTTCAGTCAAGCGCCAATTAAAGACCCACCTTTTTAACCTGCAAACTCAATAATTTTCACTCCCTCTCCCTTCCATCCCCATATGTAATCTTTTACCAAGTCACGTCATCTGTTCATGGATGGTGGCGGCACAGGCTCGGTTCTTGGTATTCATATTATCTGTTGTTTTTGCATGGCCATGTTTTACTGTAATTATTTAACCATTTGATAAGTGTATACCTGTTCTGCGTGAGTGTGTGTGTGGGGGGGGGGGGTGTGTGTGTGTGTGGGTGTGTGTGTGTGATTGCACGTGTGTTGTCAAGCGCGGCGAGCTCGCTTTCCTTACCGTTTGCGAGGTACCGCGCGATACAAATATACTGTATTATTATTATTATTATTATTATTATTATTATTATTATTATTATTATTAGTTAGATCCTGTATCGGCCAGCGCCTTGAACAGCCCTTGAATTGAAAATGCGCTATAGAAGAAGGATTAAATAAAAATGATTATATATATGTGTGTGTATATAGGCTATACTTTATTTATTTATAAGCTTACATTTTCCGCGATGATTGGAACTAGCATCTTGCCTTTTCATGTATCATAAATAAGCAAGAAATATAGTTAGGGAATTAAACTCTTGCATTTAGTTTTGTCCGTCATCGCGGTACAAGTATTTTTTTTTTAAAATAGTCAGGGAAACATAATTACAGACTAATCTACGGTAAGAATAAGTGCATTACAGCGTGCACTCAATAACAGTAGTTCAGACTTGCCGGGTACCTCTCACTAGCACAGGGGCTTGTGGGAGAGACGAACGTAAACCTCAGCCTGTACAGCGGATCCTCTAGAGCGCAGAGGTTTACGCGCCTTTATGCTTACATCTGAGCTATAGGGGATCTGCACAACAGGCACTACAATTGCATTATTCCCATAGCCTGTAATGGATTGTCAACAAATTTCACTCAGCTCTGACCCTTTTAGCATTGACATATTAATGAGTAGATGTATGAGTAAACAGAGCAGGGTAGTTCACTAGAAATCGAAATTCAAATCATATAATTATGGGCCTATCATTATTTTGAAATAACTGTCGAATCTTTTGCACAACAGTGAACCTTTCAGCGGCGGCGCATTGGTCGGTAGGCGTAGGAGCAGAAAGAGCAGGGCCTCCCCACAGGGTTCTCGGGTATCAGAGGGTGGGGCCGGAGGATATTATTCTCCCTCAGGAGTGGTTCCGGGGGTCACTGATGTCTTTGGCCCTTTGATCCTGAAGAACTGATACCTCTGATCATGTCACTCGATCTTTCAGTTTGCTGGTGACTGTGTGATGCTCCTTGATGATGTTTTTTTGGGGTTTGATGACAGTGTGATGCTCTAACTTCCCCGTGATTTTTGACTTAGTTATTGACTGACGATCGTGTGATGTTCAAAGTGCGTGTGTTCAAATGGCACTTTTTTCAACCTTGTGGTAAATTTTTTTGTTGTTGTTGCTACGTTGATCATGCAAAAACCGATAAAGTCACTCGCTCGTTTGGCTCACTGACGATCGTGTGACGCTCTGAGTGTTGTTGATCGGGTGGTGATGTTTTAATAGTAAACTTGTTCTAAGTCTATACACCTGTGGTTTCAAAGATCTCTCCTCTTTGATCCTACGAAACTGATACCTCTGATCTGGTGATTCGATATTCGAGTTTACTATGATTGTGTGAGGCGTTTTGGGGGAGGCCCCTCTTTTATTCTCCAATTTGATATGTTTGGTCAAGTCGCATGATCTTTGTCACACTGATGATTTGTGTGATGCCCAGATTGTTCACGATTGTATGACACTATACAAGTTTGTATTATTATTTATAATAATAATAATAATAATAATAATAATAATAATAATAATAATAATAATAATAAAAATAATAATAATAATTATTATTATTATTATTATTATTATTATTATTATTATTATTATTAATTATTTAATTAATTAATGTTTTTTTTTAATTAGGGGCGAGAGAGTCACCTGAGAAAGGGAGTGTAGAGGGGTGAGAGATTCACGTCTTTCTTCATTTGATTGTCCAGGAATCGAGTGCTACCTCTGACCATGTCTCTCGACGCTCACTTGCCAGTGATTGCGTGAATCTCTCTTTTTTTTTTTTTATTCTACAGTGTGGTGAATAAAATATAGCAAGTCCATGGATGCTAGCTTTGAGAAAAAGGACATTTTGCCTCTCGACGAGTTACTTTCTTTTTAATCTCGCAACCTAAGGACACCCGACCTTCAACATTCACCCCTGTGCACCTGTATATATAGCTGGAAGGTGATGGGTGGAGAACAGGGCTAGGGCGGTAAGGGATGGCTGCGTAGTTTGGACGTCAGACGATGCGCCTAACGCAGCAGGTTGGAACCTCGGGCGGCTTTGAGTTTCGCCCTTATCAGCCAGCGCCTTGAACAGTTCTTGAGCTGGTAAAGCGCTAAGAGCAATAAACAAATACAAATAAGTACATAAATAAAATTTAAAACCTAAAAATAAATAAATACATAAATAAATAAAATAAAATAAATTTTAAAACATACAAAAAATATGTATAATAAAATTAATTAACAAGACAAGGTTTGAGTAAGAACGGAAGAAAGAAGAACAGAAAACAATGATAACAATGATTGTTTTTTGTGTAAGTTATTTTACTTATGTAAATATATAAATATATATAAATATATACTGCGGTCTAGAAAAAAAAAAGGAATCAAAGAATGTGTGGCAAACAAAAGGAAAGCCCCCCCCCCCTCCTCTCCTCCCCCCTCCACCCACCACCACAACGCACGATCTTCAAAATCTTCTTAAATGTTCAACCCCTTTGAAGTATGGGAACGGCAAAGGAGTTTCATTGTATCGAGACACGTTCGTTCTTCAGATGTAAAGTGAAATCTTTCATTGCCTAGCGGCTTGAGCCTCAGGTAAGACAATATACTCCCATCCTCCCACCCATCGGCACCTTTTCCTCCCCCCCCCCCCCACACACACAAGCTCACATCGTGATAAGTTCTTCCAAATTTATTTTAATTCCAAAGTCAAGACTGAGACTTTTCTCTCGTTTTAGGAAGATTGGCAGAAGATCAGAGTATAAATGTTAAACCTTGATCACAAATATACAGTTCTAAAGTGCTACCTCTCTCTCTCTCTCTCTCTCTCTCTCTCTCTCTCTCTCTCTCTCTCTCTCTCTCTCTCTCTCTCTCTCTCTCTCTCTCTCTCTCTCTCTCCGAGTGTGTGCAGAGCATGGCACAGAGCACAGAGCAGTCCTCGGGGTAGAACGTGTGTTGAAAGGTCTCTTGTCTAATTGACTTTGTCACACATTTTCAATTTCAATTTCAATATTTTAATTTCACGTCTGTTCACAACAATGTGATTTTATACAACAAAAAAGTATGAAAATAAAATAAAATAAAATAATGTATTTTTTAAAAACATTTCACACATTTTGTTTGTTACAGTGTTGTGCTGAAGTATGCCTGTATCAACTCTTTGTTTTCAGTCCGTTTGTGGATCTTTCTTGCCGGTTTACATTCATTTTAAGGCATTGAGAGCTGAGGAAAATAAGAAACTTCGAATCTGGACCCTGACCCCACGCAAAGGTTTTGGCAGCCTACTGATTGGTACAGTCACGTCGTACGTATTCTGGGGCAACATTTTGTTGATCTGCTGTGGAGATGTGGAAGTTAACCCTGGCCCGATCGACGGTCCGAACAGAATGATGCAGACGACAAAGGTCAAATTAGTAAACTTAAACAGGATGTTGCTGAATTGACAGAAAAGTATAGATCTCTGAGTGAGGAGAATGCGCTCTTAGAACAAAGAAACAGTGACTTAAAATAAAAACTAGAACAGTTCAAAAGATGATTTAGAACGACGAACAAAGATGAATAACTTGTTACTTTACGGCATGAAGCGTGATGAAAACGAAACGAGTACTGGCTGTGAATATGTTGTGAAAACTATGCGGAACGAAAACATGGGACCGAATGATTTACACTTTGACCGTGTACATCGCCTCAATGCCAAGTTTGATTCCCCTGTGATTGCAGGTTGTGCTTTTTATAAATACAAAGTAACCATTTTGAAAGCAAGATCTAAGCTTAAACGGACTAGCGTTTTCATCGGTGAAGATTTTTCTTGGTCTGTCCGAGAAACGTGCAAAAAACTGGACAAGTTGATGAGAGAACAAAGGAACGTTGGGAAGAACGTAGCTATCGTGTTTGACCACTTGATCGCTGACAATCACGTTTTTTTTTTGTCTCAAGAAAGCCTTCGGAAAGCCAACAACACAGGCTGCAAATAATATTAGGCGACTTCAATGACGACTTCAACTCTCCCTCTAAACACTTTGTTAGATACTCTCAATATGTTTAGTTTAAATCAGCTTACAAACTCAGACACAATGATAACTGAAACTACTAACACCTGTAGTGACTTAGTAATGACACAGAGCACCCAATTAATTAAAAACGCAGAAGTACTTCCTGAAATTTGCAGTGATCATTGGGTACCGTGTGTTACAGTTATCAACAGTATCAACGCGAACTATTCATATACATGAACTATATATAACTATGATTAACTAGACTCTGACCAATTCTGTAATATGCTTTCAGAAATAGATTGGAACGAAAAGATCACAACAGAGAATATACAAAAATGCGCCGAAGATTTCGCTGCGTCCTTCTTCTTATAATAAATATCAGAAGGTCATAGTATTTAGGAAAGGGTTTTCTATATTTACAGTCGAGCTGTATAATAATAATAATAATAATAATAATAATAATAATAATAATAATAATAATAATAATAATAATAATAATAATAATATAGATAGATAGATAGATAGATAGATAGATAGATAGATAGATAGATAGATAGATAGATAGATAGATAGATAGATAGATAGATAGATAGATAGATAGATAGATAGATAGATAGATAGATAGATAGATAGATAGATAGATAGATAGATAGACAGACAGACAGACAGACAGACAGATATTCCTAGTAAGGAACATTTCAAATCGTACCCTAACGCATTCACACACTCATTAAGCATTAGTACAATACATGTACATAAATGTCTCGGAGCAGAGGAAATCAAAGCAGGCTGAGAGAGAGGCTGTAATAATCAGAGTGATTCCCAACACACGCACACAAAAACAGGCATAGATGCTGTAGGATGTCGGTGATGTGTAATGGTTAGGACACATTCACTCCAAGGGTTCACTTGATAAACAGGAATGCCAGACAATGGTGAAAAGTTCCCAGACTTTACTGACGCAAAGGGAAACGTCAAAAGGACAAAACAATCCTGAAAACAAAATAAAATCTATAAGTATTTAAATCTCGAAGTAATTCGTTAAATAAGTAAAAGAATTATTAAACTGCTTCACGAGAATTATGTTAAAAATCAATCAGATTATATTCATATAAGACTTAATAAATAAATTGAGCAAGAATACGTTAAACAAAAGATAAGCTGACTTTCGTTTCCAAACATGGTAACAAAAAGGTAAACAAAGTAACTTGCGGGAAACATCACTTCCGGATTCGAAACAAGACTATATAAATTCCCAAAATGAGTGACATATTTACAGATAAAATTAAATATGAAAATATGCGTTATTTCTCTGTTAATCAATTACAAAAATATTAAATAAACCTATAAAGATCCTGACATCTTTTATCCAAATATTCAAAATAACAAAGACTAGGTCTTGACGAAAATTATGACTTTATTAAACTATTTCTGAGAATATAATTATTTATAGAAGATTACCTTTAATTCAATAAACAAGATTAGAATATTAATGACAAGAATAAATGACAAATAAAATGAATTATAAATATCTTATCTTTATCTCTATCATCATCATCATCATCATCATCATCATCATCATCATCATCATCATCATCATCATCATCAGATAATAAATCATCAAACAAGGCAAATTATGTAAATACCACGTCAGTGTGATGTAGGTCACAAAATAGTTGACAAATCACAAACGTCCAAAATTGAAATCAAATGGTGGCTATAAAAACAATGAAAGTCTAGCACAATATTAATTGTCTTTTCACAAAATCGGAATAATCCTGATAAACTGCTAACTGGAGAATCAATACTATGCTACTACTTTGACTTTGCTATGTTGCCTCTTTGACGTCTAAATAAGGAGTGGCGCAAATTCTTCAAATTATTATTATTCCAAAACCATAAAAATAGAACTCATCTTACTTATTATACAAATACTCTAAAATACTGAAAAATACAAATCTTATGAAATTATACTTCGTGTTTGGGTTTTGTTTCCTGACGACATTTGTGTGCGGTTCGCTGATGCTTTGTGGATGTGAGTGAATGAAGAAATTGTTTTTAGGTCCCGAGCTAGTCACGGATGTCGGGACCAATTGTGTTTTTAATTGTTATTGTCAATGATTTATGCCATTCCCAGACGCGCAAAGCAAATTCTTCTGTGTGTGACATTTGAAGCGAATAAAGAATCTTATGTCTTATGTCAAACATGTATGGATGTAAGAAATTTACTAAAACTACGCCTATAAAATAAAATAAATGAATATTGAATTATTAAATCAAACATACAAAATCAACTCTTTTACATACACACCCAAAAACACACAAACACACAAACACACACACACACACACACACACACACACACACAAAGGATGAGGCAATATGGAAGAAGCAGTTTGAAGACAGAACAGATCAGGAGAGGACGTTCGAGAATAAATGAGCTTTGAGATTTGCTTTAAAGGTGTTGATATTCGGTATGCAGCGGATAGAAAGTGTTAATGAATTCCAGGCAGTTGGTCCAATGACAGAAAATGATCTAGAACCAACAGAGGACAGTTTGTAGCGGGGACCGAGAAGGAGATGGGTGTGACGGATGAAGAGCACAAGTTGCGAGAGGGAGTGTAGCGTTGGACATTATGGGCAAGATATGAAAAAACGAAGCAATGGATACACTTGTAACAGAAAAGACAGATTTTGTAAAGAATTCTTTGCGTTGTGGAAAGCTAGTGGAGTGAGTGAAGAAGTGGAATGATATATACAATTGATGGCTTTAAATTGCATCATGACAGTAATTATATAATTATTTCGCATACTAGTATGTGTTGATTCAAAAGCGGTTTTCAATGCAGGAAAACAGTGGAACTGTTAAGTTAGAAGCGAGTTTAGATAGGAAATTAAACATATGATACAGTGCATGTTTTCCAGGGAAAACAAGTTTTAATTAAGCTGTGTTCCATGATATTGTGGAATTAATTGGATTGAGATATGTAATCTATTAGCCAAGAAGGAGCACAAATGACGTCAGGTTCTCTAACTATATCTAATTTGAATAGGTGCAATCACGAAATGTATTCATTACTAGAAAATGCAGCTCACCATGGTAACTATCATAAAAATGTAACTATACTAACATGTTCAGAAACAAGTTCTGTTAATATATAAATTAAGAATGAATGAATGGAATACTAAATACTCAGCAAAAGTTCAATGTATGTCATACAAGTGAAACCTATCAAATTTTATTTGAATGCACAGTTTTAATTGAAATGTTTGAAGAACATGAACATGAAATAATTGAATATGGGCATTCTGTAGACGAAGATTTGTATCATCCAAATGTTACAAGAGTTGTTAAAAGTATTGCTAGATCTCATGATGGTACACGTTTATAATATAATTGTATTTTTTAAGTGATATAAATGTTTAATTTTAAATGTCTAATATCACCTAAATGTGTGAACAGTCATTAATAAAAGATTGATTTACTGTAAAACCTTTCCAGTGAAATTTTAACTTAAATACCCTTTTCAGCAGAAGTAAAATATTTAAGAAAATATTAGCTAAAAATCATTTAAATGTTCTTAAGAACCTAAATAAAGAAGAAAAAGAAATAATAAATGGTAGTAGCTATAAACATTTTACATAACTTCTGCGGGGGTAGGTTGTGTCATCTGTGAGCAGGTTGTGTCTTTTTGGAGCAGGGTGTGTTGCATCATTACAAAATCTTTTAAGTCAACACTCTGGGAGTCTTTCTCCATTGGGATCCACTGAAAATGTTATTCTACTGTAGCCATTGTCTTTAGCAACAATGAACACAACTTAGAGAAAAAGTGAAAACTAAATAAACAAAAAGCTTTCCCATGGCGACATTCATTTATTTTCACTACCAAAATCATCTACAGTTTCTCCTTCTGCAGGTTCTCACAGCAAAGGCCGCAAGCAACATGGACTCATGCGTAAATGAACATAGGTAAATGAATGCGTCTATAAACCAAAAATAAGGCAAAAACAGAGGCAAAATAAAAATAAATATTGTTTTGGGGGGAGACATAAAATACCCCATGGCGCAAGAAGTCCCGAGCTACCCTAGATATCTGTGGCTCTGAAATGAGTGCAGCATTGCATCATTGCTTTGAACTTGAAATTACTTTAGCTTAAAGCTACCATGCAATCCTATCTCATCTGTCTGTCTGCTGTCTCTCGCCTGTTTGTCTCTGTCTGTCTGTCTCTCCCCGCACAAAATACTGTACAATGTTCATCGTATAAATTCAATCATGCTTTAAACAATAATACTATTTTTAAAAATAATAATTTTACTATCTAAAAAATTCAGTATAATATACGGGGACAATGGCAGGGTTTGAATATATTATCGGAATTCAAATTTAACCAATTTAATTAAATCCAGTGTACTTGCCTTGAGGTGGTTGAGAATGCATATTTTTTGTACTCGGTTTATTTATTTATATATTTATATATTTATTTATTTATTTATTTATTCGATCTTTTATTTAAACAATGTATACAGTTTCACTCTTTTCTCGCAGTATTATAGTTTTAATTTGCACGCATTTTGAAATGTCGGATTTTCTGAAGATAATTCAAAAACGAATAGATATAAATCATGCCAACTAGCACTTACATTTTACGCTGATTTGCCCCTCGAACGGTATTAAAAATCCAGAGATTGTGGCATAGTGCTTCTTTCGCTAAGCACATTAAAATCGTGCTTGTAAACTACAGCTATTAGGTACCCAAAGACAACAATGCAAAATAACCCGACTATGGCTACAATTCATAGCCCTTGATATAACAGACCAAAGCAGGTGGTATTGAAAAAATAATTATTGAAATGCAAAGCGAGGAGAGATCAAATACAACTTATTTCGTTGGCGCTTGTTTATGACACGTGTCAACCCTTTTAAGTATCAATGCGCGAACCCCAGAACCACCTGGAACTATATTCACAGTTATATGCTAATTCGCATTATTATTTATATTTGCTATGTGCAGTGTGTGATTCAAAAGTCATGTCATACTACAAAGCAAGCTAGTATAGTGCTAGACACTGATAAATGACAGTGAAAATATGTTTTAAACAGAGTTTCAGTCATACAATGTGTTCATACAATAAAATATTTATGGAGTGTTACGATCGGAATGAAACACATAGCCAACACTAACAATAACAGTGTTGATTGTAATTTGTGAGATGTCAGATGTAGTGTACACAAGTGCACGCCCATCTTCTCGCTACCTGGAATCTTTCAAGTAAAACGTTCATGTGTTACTTGTAGGTTGTTAGTCCAAGAGGATGTTAAATCTTGACTATCGTTATTCGTGATGATGATGATGATGATGATGATGATGACGACGACGACGATTATTATTATTATTATTATTATTATTATTATTATTATTATTATTATTATATTATATATTATTATAATATATTATTATTATTATTATTATTATTATTATTATTATTATTATTATTATTATTATTATTATTATGGCGACGACGACGACAACAGTGAAGAAGAAAAAGAACAATAACAACAACAACAACAATAACAACTACAACAACAACAACAACAACAACAACACCACAACACAACACAACAACATGACACAGAGAGTACAAAAACAATGGGTTTTCTTCTTCCTCCAATAATATCCAGGATCAATTCGCTGATCCGTTGCTGACATTCTTCTAAGAAACATTGATTCTTGCACACCTGCTGATTCTCAACGCACTCAAAGTCTTCACGGCTGAAACTTTCCGGCCACCCTGTCACAGTGCCGCTGGGACGGGTCCGCCTCTGGGTGGCAAGCTACCCGTGTCAAGAGCGTGTCGAATCGGCTCTATCCTGCTTCTCTTGTTGGTAGACTGGCCTGACAATGAAGTGGTTAAAAATGATGGATAGCATCGTCCATCATGTTACCCGCTAGCACACGTCACACCCCTTGACTGCTCTAAGAATTTTTTTTTTAATCGGTTAAACTACCTTAAGGGGTCTACGACAAACAATTTCAGAAGAAATTGACACACCAGGAAAGGTAAGAAGAGGGAAGTGAGGAGGAGTTGAGA
This sequence comes from Oncomelania hupensis, assembly GCA_036898135.1. Classification (NCBI taxonomy): domain Eukaryota; kingdom Metazoa; phylum Mollusca; class Gastropoda; order Littorinimorpha; family Pomatiopsidae; genus Oncomelania; species Oncomelania hupensis. The sequence goes on from CM072512.1 coordinate 44,691,399, forward strand.
TGGGAGTGGGAGAGAGGGAGGGGGGGTTGAGGTGGAGGTTTGTGCCGTGCTCGACATTTCAAATAATAATCATGTAAAATGTGTAAGACATTTTTAGTGTAGTAAAGCGCAGTTGTTACAATGAAATTGAACGGGAAAAAGCCTATTTAAATAAATATATAACGAATGCTTGTAAGAAAATTTAATGAAAGAGTAGAAAGAAAGAAAGAAAGAAAGAAAGAAAGGAAAGAAGAAAGAAAGAAACAAATGAACAAATTAAGAAACAAAGAATGTATTTAACTATTAACAAGAACTTCCAAAATACCATATACAAATCTGACAGCATTACATTAGAAGTTTTCCAGCGTTTTATTGTAAGGAACGTCTTTCCAGAAATCGGTAAATGTGTTACCGTGTTGTTAATGGACCAAACCCAATCCTCATCCAAATTAGTATTTATTTTTTGGTGTTTTTGTCTTTGCCTGCAGATTATTTTATACATGTCACAGCTTCCACCATTCCTTCCTCTTCATCCTCTGTATTTTATTCCACCATCGCCTCTCTTTGTCACGTTGACTGTCGATGGTATTTTGTAGTGATTTGCCCCGATGGAAAGAGGAGCAAAGAGTTCTACAAAATGGTGGTGGTTGCACTAGGTGACTCTTTAAGGCGACGATCCCTTTTCATCAGGTTGTGACATGGCAGAGATTGATGAACCAACCGAGACCCACTCAAACACCCTGTTGTCCCAACAAATAATAGGAAAACTACCCACCTTTTTTCGGTGCTTGTATTTTCTTTCTCGTCTTCTGTTTGTGAGGCGCTGGGTGGAGGGGAGCGCAATAGTTTCTCGTGTGTTTCACCGGTTCATCGTGCACCCCCCCCCTCCTCCCATCATCCCCAACCACTTTCCTCCCTCCGACCCCTTTCTCTTCTCTCTCGATCCACGATCTTAAAACACCTTTCTCCGACACACCTCAGTTCCTCAGCTTCTTTGAATCCGTCGGGGGTGGAGCGGAGATCTATAGTGTTGAAATAAAATCCCTTTAAGCTTGACTGGCAGGGTGAAAGAGTCTTTGAATTAACCATCTAAAGACATAACACCTTTCGTCTTAGGGTTTTGGGGTCCTGTCGCCCCCGGTTTAAAAAAAAAAGAGCTTGAAGCTGGTTTATTTGACGTTCAGTTTTGTAGCTCAGGTGGGTAAAATTAGGAGACAGCACGGGCATCTTCATTGCAGCGCCATTGGACCCACTGAAAGAATTGTCCAATCCCGTAACTACACCACCAGATAATTCTCTAAACCTTACGTGCGACTTCGTGTAGCCATTTTATGGCACGAACATTTAGTCGAAGAAGATCTTCCTCATTTAACTGTATCTTTTATGACTTTATAATGTACTCATGTCCTTAATAAGTGACGGAAAGAGCCCACATTCAGTATTCTCTATGAAATAATGTTTCTCTACAAGACTGCGCTCTTTCCGTCTCAAGAACCCAGTTACCTTCCTGGATTTTCAAATTGTATAAAACTAAGCGAGGCTGCTACCCGGCGTCAACAAACGGGTCGAAAATATTCTGAAACAAAGACAGACAGTTGACCTAGATAAAAGAAAGTTTGATCTAATTTGTCGCCTAGAGAAGCCGAAAGCTGCATTTCAAGAAAGTTTTTTTAACCCGGTTAAGTTGGCCACTAAGTCGTCATTTTCGGGAATTCCCTTTGTTTTGTCTATCTATCTATCTATCTATCTATCTATCTATCTATCTATCTATCTATCTATCTATCTATCTATCTATCTATCTATCTATCTATCTATCTATCTATCTATCTATCTATCTATCTATCTATCTATCTATCTATCTATCTATCTATCTATCTATCTATCTATCTATCTATCTATCTATCTATCTATCTATCTATCTATCTATCTATCTATCTATCTATCTATCTATCTATCTATCTATCTATCTATCTATCTATCTATCTATCTATCTATCTATCTATCTATCTATCTATCTATCTATCTATCTATCTATCTATCTATCTATCTATCTATCTATCTATCTATCTATCTATCTATCTATCTATCTATCTATCTATCTATCTATCTATCTATCTATCTATCTATCTATCTATCTATCTATCCTAATCTAATCTAATCTAATCTATCTATCTTAATGAAATATACTGGAAGCGACGAGGAGGAGCGATCCCGGATCAGTCTCAAATGCTCCACGTATGCATTCCGTGGCGTGACTGGGTGCAAATCGTTCTATCTCTATCCGCTCAGCTCTTTTGACAGAGTTGTGAAAGGCCTCTACCACCACAATTGCTCACGTAAATGCCTCCGTCGATCCCGTCTTCATGACTTTTGTGCTCACCTGTCAACGCCAAGGTGCTTTTTCTATCGTACTACCCCTCCTCTCGGTCGTTCAACCATTGTCACCCGGCCATGGAGACTCGTAGAACGCCTGACAATACCCCGTCTTTTTTTCGTTTAACACTGTTATCCTCACCCACTACCCTCTCTCATTTTACTTTCCATTTCAGTTGAATGTGTGTGTTGTGTGTATGTGTGTGTAGGGGTGTGTGGGTGTGTGGGGGTGTGGGTGTGCGTGTGTGTATATGTGTGTATGTTTGTGTGTGTTTGTTTGTTCTTCGATACTTATGAGAAAGTGATGAAAACTCGTCCCTCAATGATTTTACTCTTATTTTCACATCTCCTCCTGCTTTCTTTCAATCTTTCTTTCTTTTGTTTGTTTATTGTTTGGTTTGTTTCTTTCTTTCTTTTTTCTTCTTCGCGGGCTGTGTGAGTAACGGAATGGGATTTATCTTTGAAAATGCTGCCACTATTTCTTACTCCTATATTCTCTGCTTTGCCCCCCCACACCCACCCTCACCCCTATCGCACAATTCTTCCTCTGTCACCTTCCACCTCACCTCCACTTACCCTTTCCCCAGGAATTATCAACTTTTTCTTTCCATGAGGCGATCGTACAACGAAGAATACAAAGCATGGAGATGAGGTGCTACAGAAGACTTCTGGGTATTTCCTATACCCAACGCATCACCAACGACGAAGTCCGACAGACCATCACACAAGCCATTGGACAACACGATGACCTGCTTTCACAGTGGTGAAAAAACGGAAACTCCGATGGTATGGCCACGTCACCAGATCATCAGGTCTTGCAAGGACCATCCTGCAAGGCACAGTGCAAGGAGGTAGAAGAAGAGGGAGATCGAAAAAGAGGTAGGAGGACAACATTCGAGAATGGACTGGTTTGACACTGAGCGAAACAATCAGGGTTGCTGAGGACAGGGAAAGATGGAGTATGCTGGTTAAACGATCATCTGTGGTGCCCCTACGACCTCCGAGTTGGGGAATATGATAGGATAGGATAGGATAGGATAAGATAGGAGGCGATCGTCTCTATAATAAATATATCGATTTCCACAAGTGTCTTACATTTTCATTGACCAAGTAGAGTGTGCCTAAAACGGATATCGCGAGGTAGGTTAACTGACCAATCACATATGGCAATGTTTCATGCAAAGCTTGGAATATGAAAGTCGTAAGAATACTTACACGGACTACTTAGCATACTACTGTTGTCCACGAAAAAGAGAAGAAAACAAATTGTCGATCCTCTATGTATCGAAGACGAGCATACAGATTTTAGACTTTCAGCCAAATGAGACCATTGATGAAGACGCATATTTAATTCCCGACAATTTGTTACATTTGTATGTGCTATTTTTGGCCTTCTAGTAAGAAGGCCAAGAATAGCACATACAAATGTAACAAAGGTATAATTATCTGTTTCGTCGTCGAATGAAATCAAAAGTGCACGCCCACATTGTTTGGAACGCATGCCATGCCTTTCGGCTCAGTTCATAAATCTATGATTAGTGCAGAGGACAGAACTATGGAATTTCCTTTGTAAAACATTTATTTGCGATATTTTTTTGTGTTTTTTAACCACTTTCAGCTAAATAATCTTTATATAGAAACATTTTCTAAATAATCATTTTTATACAAACAATGTAAGATTTCTCTAAATAATATCTTTTCTCCATAAATAATTTATTATTTACTTAAACAATACGTTTTTTACGTAAATATATCATGATAAGGCATTGTTGCTAAATCAAAATTTATTTGGCATTTTTTAGCAGATCGTGTTAGATAATGTATTACTTAGAAATGTTTCTAAAAAAAATGATGATTTGTGTTTCTATATAATGCATTATTTAGCAGAATTTGTTAAATAAAGTATTATTTAGAAGATATTGCTAAATGATGCATTATTTATGTAAACAATCACAAGTATATCAATGAAACAATCCATTGTTTAGGGACTGCAATTCTCTTTATTTAGAGGATTCCAGAATTCGCTTGAAAACATAGTTTTTATAATTTTACTGCTTTCTATAAGTAAATGCAAGGTCTTGTGTACGTGCGTCTCGGGCGACAAATTATTATTTAGAAAATATGCTTCTAAATTAAGAATTCTTAGTTGAAAGTGGTGAAAGTAAATATTTTACAAGGGGAATTCCATATGGAACTGTCATCTTGCTACTATTTACTTTAGATACTGATAACTAACATACTAGATCCGATGGAATGTCAAAATTCTTACTTTGGTGCTGGATGCTAACAAAAACATTCTCCATATAAGTGGTGCCAATTTTTTTTTAAATAGCGAGGTAGTCGACGTCGTCAATTTCCAATCAGTATAACACTGTAGTCTTTTCGTCAAATTGATTGCATCTGCCAAGAAAATTTCAGTGTTTATATAAGGCGTGAAACTCGATCTGTTCAATGTTTTCACGCCTCGCCTTCGGTTCGTGGAAACACTGATCTCGTTGGACGTATCTCATATTCCACGTCAACAGGCCAATAACGTATAAGGCTCTCCTCCCTCCCCTACATCCTTCCCCCCCCCCCCCCCCAAAAAAAAAAAGTCTTCTTACGGTATCCCCACCGACCCTAATTTTTTGGCCCGACCCTAAACTTTTCTGGGAAAAAAAACGAAAACAGCCAAAACAATCGCACCCAAGACGGAAAAGGTTTGAAAAAAATAAATAAACAATGAGCCGACCTACCTATTTTTTCCCTATATTACCGTAAACATACATTTTATTTTGTTGGCCTAATTCCTGTCTCATGGTAAAACAATACGATAGTGGTGCTAGCTGTCCATCCGACCTTCTAGTCACATTGTCACGGACCGGTTTTAAAGTTATTTGGGTCCGATGGCTTTATATTATTGTTAGTCTGGTTTTTGTGGGAAGATATTGGTAAATTTTTATGAGAGCTAAACTCTGATTGGTTTAGTTGGTCACATGACAGTTCACTAAATGTCACCCCATATACCTCTCTCTCCTCTGTGACGGAACCAGTGCAGCAATACAAATTCCAATTTCATCCATATCGAATACAGTTCACCACATAAACACAAATTCTACAACTATTTATAACAACTGATTATTACGTCAATATCACCAATTAATTTCATTCATACAAATAAACTTAATACTTTACACTGCTATTGAAGTTTCAACTTCAAATCGAATAATGATCCGAATTCAATTCGTTATTCAAATACTGCAGTGAACCACCATGTTCGTCGACGTCTCCTCCCCACTCCATCCTTCACACTAATATCAACATTATTTATTATTAATTTTATGACATAACAAATATTCAAATAATAAACAATATATACCTGCAGACACAGCTGCGAGAAATCCAGGACACACAATCTCTAGTATAGTCAAGAAAAGATTGAATATGTTTTTGAAAGCGCATTAGTGAACCGTCAGGTGACCAGCTCAACCAATCAGAATTATTTAGCTCATAAAAAAAAATCTTCTCACAAGAAACAGGCTAACAATAATATAAAGTCATTGGACCCAAATAACTCCTACATGTTGTTTTTTTTTTTTAAATCCCGACTGCAAAATGCGAGGAGTCCAAGTCCTTTGCAAGGTGTTCATGTTCAGAACGCAAAGGCAAGTATTCAAGATTCAAATGATCTTGCTGTTTTGGTAAAACACACACACACACACACACACACACACACATGCGCGCACACACACACATACACACACAAATATTTGTTGAGACGGCGTTGTTATGACACTCATGAAACGCCACATTCGTTGTGCTGACAATGGGTCATCTTTCGTCCCCTTTTTAACGGTAATTTTAAGTGATCTAACGCTAATCCTAACCTTTACCCTAACCCTAACGGATCATTGTTTTGACGTCAGCATAACGGGGACAATTGAAAACGTATGTAGATTTTCAAGTGTATGTCACAAGAACGCCGTCTAAACACACACACACACACACGCACCCACACACGAACACACACACACACACATCAGTTTGTGGAATGAGATAATATCTATCCCTGAGCGAAAAACGTTTGCATCCTGACAACTAGTTAGTCATTGTTTAAAAGGTCCAGCGGACTGCAAAGAGCCGAATCATGACCACAACGTGGTTGAAAGAGGATTCACCCCCGATCCGTATAAAAGATCTGTTGAAACAACCCTAGTGGCAACACTTAAGGCACACCACCAGCCCGTCACTTTACAATAAAGTCATCACATGCAGGGGACGCTGAGGCTATACATAAACACACATTTATCGAACCCCCGTTTACAAAAATAAAATAGAATATAAGCACCATTAAAAAATATTAACAAAACACCTTGTTACGTTTGAGACGCGCACGACAGGTCCGATCATTTTGTTTTGCAAAGCATGCAACGGCAGGGTGTATTTACCTTTGATTTGATTTTGCGTTGTTGCTAGAACAAGCTTTGTATAATGTTGATAATTTTCTTCGGTCGATATTGTTGAGAATTTTCTGGGATTATTTGTTTACTATCGACCGAAATTTCGAGATAAAACTGGCTAAGCGATTCTCCTAACATAATGATGTAAGACAGTGCATAGTTCCGGTGACGAGTTTTATTTTGATTGGGTGTTTTTGCGTCATGCTGGAATGTTCGAACTTTTTTTCGATTGCAGAGAGGCTTTATAAGTAATGCATCGTTTGCTTGTGGTTTGTTTGTGGCTGCTTGTGATTGATAGAGATTGATGATGATTTTTCATGATGATCTTTGAAGTGATTTTCGGAAAGCGATCTTGTATGCAGTTGTTGATGTTTGCTGAATACATTTGGAAAACTTTATACGACGATTCCTGCCTGGTTGCTGAGTGAACAGGCTGCGTGGATAAACGAATTCGAGTTACACTTATCAAGATTCAAGCACCGGGGCTGAATTCCTACCTTGCTAACTACTAAATACGATAGAAAGCCCTAGTGATCATTTGGCAGAAAGCGTCCAATATTACCAAGCTGAACCAACTGACCTCATACACAAATGAGCAGTTTTGGGAGAGTTTTGAAGAAAGAAAGGTAGGTGACGGGTCTAGCGAAGAAGATAGTAGATTGATAGAACAGAGTAGGAATGAGAATGACAGCAACAGTGGGAATTGAAAGCAATAAATTTCCACAAAGTGGGGATACTAATTACAGAAACCCCCGGCACCCTCACGGGGGAATCCTGTCAAATAAATGCATACAGAAAAGATCCTGAAAGGGCATTCAGATCATGTAGCAGTTACCTTTGTTCACAGTGGTTTGTCACTGCACCATTCTATCCTAAAGAAGGATGCGAAACACACTTACAAACACATACACACGCATATACACACAATTAAACACTAATAAAATTGTTTTCGATGAAAAGGACAGACCTACCTTTCTTTCTTTTTCTTTCTTTCTTTCTTTCTTTCTTTCTTTCTTTCTTTCTTTCTTTCTTTCTTTCTTTCTTGTTTTTCGTTCTTTTGCTTCTGTTTCAATCCTTTCTTCCTTCCTTCTTGTATACGTCTTTCAACATACGGAATTTAGCACCTTGCCGTGACAAACACCTATCGTTTGAAATTGCCACTTGGATAAATATATCAGACTTTTCTAACGTCGCCGCTTCTTTGTAAGCCATTCTTTCCTAATACCTTTAACAACAAGAGCCTTTCTGCGACCTGATACCGCTAAAGGTTCCGTCAGGTTTAAAGATTCAAATATTTTATTTTAAATATTTTTTCCCAAGTTATTTTTTAAAATCTAAAACTAGAAAGATATGCGAAAGGAAAATTAAGGTACCTTTTTTTTCGAGCACTGGCTGCTTGAGATAGATCCTGTATCGGCGGCCAGTGCTTAATCAAATGTTATGCTAGTAAAGCACCTCATTAGTATAATTATAATCATATAGAATAGGCTAACTGCACACAAGAAATTGTAAAATCTAGAGCTTAGAAGACTTTTTTTTTTCTTAAGATGCGGGAAATGGAGAAAATTTTTCATTCGTTAGATGACGTTTAGAAACAAAGCATGAGGGCGAGTCAAAAAGTAGGCTAATGCCCTTTTTTGAATTTCATGTGAAGTTTTGTATTTAAAAAATACCTTGAAATTTTCGCAGTTATAAATGATTATACCATTTACGTTATGAAATATTTTTTGTTTCTTACTTTGCAGAATCGCAAGGAAAATTCAAAATGACTGCTCTTTTAGAGTTGCGTCAAAAACAAAGAGCAGTGATTGAATTCCTTGTTGCTGAGGGGAAAACCTCTGACATTCACAGACGATTACAAAATGTGTTTGAGGACAATACTTCAGATTATAACAACGTATGCAGGTGGATCCGTCGTCTGAATGATTAAAAGTTGGGAACTGTGAACATAGCCGATAAACCCCGTTCTGGCCGTCCGTCCTCTTCTGTGAATCCTGCCAGTTAACAAAAAGCAGATGCTGGGATCTGAGACGACAGGCGCATAACTCCTGATGAGTTGGCAGAAAACCTTGCAGTGAGACATTGAATTGCCTACAACATTGCGAATCACATGGCTTCTCAGAAGTGTGTGCCCATTGGGTATCGAGAGAGCTGACTAGAGCAGTCAACACAATTTTACGAGTCGGGGACACATGCCCTCATTCGAAGGTGGAACATTGCTATTGAGAGAAACGGTGACCATGTTGAGAAGTAGGGATGTGATCCACAGAGGACCAGCTTCGTTGTGATGTATGATACATGTTCCTGCGTTGATAATTATACCTGTCCTAAAGAAAATGGCATGACGTTTTGACTCATCCTCGTCATTTTATAAATTTGATTAGTTTGAATGTTTCGTCCTTTAGCTGAAAATGTTTATTTAAAAAAGGTAACATCAATTCTATCGATTTCCATCATTTCAATCAAGACATTGAATAATACCGTATTAGCGATATAATAAAGTAAAACTTTGCAAAGTAAAGCATTTCCTTTAATGTTTCCTAAGGCCAACTAAATTTATAGTAATTACATTATAGTTTAAATTTCAAACGAAACGAAGAAATGAAAATCTAAATAGTGCTAACGATGTATGCACTTGTTAACCTTGAACACTCGTTAACAAACGTTACCATCTTTATGCCGTATACATGTAAAAGCGTGTTAACTAGCAAATTAAAAAAAAATTCTATGTATTTTAACCTTTGTCCTGGCGCTACATTTGGCACATGAAGTGGGCGCTTGAAGAGCGGTTATCCCTCTTGCCTGCTTTGCATAGTCTAGCGCATTCAGACATTGTCCAAACTGCATATAAAATGCAACGTTAAATACAAATTAATAGAGATTAAGTCATTCGCACTCGGGGCGCATCATTTTTCCCTACTTTTCATTTTTTGACACGATAGGCGTACCATACTTCAACGCGCCAGCCAAGCATAAGGGGCGAAACTGCGACAGGTAATACTTTGTATGGCGCGCGGGAGGGGACAAAAGAGTGATACCAGTGGTTGAAGAAGAGAATGACAATCTTAATGTGAGATTTATTGCCGACTCTTTTATCGGGGGGGTTACTCCGTCCGTTGAGAAATTCAACGACCTTTTTGCTCCACACAGGAAAAGTGGGGGATGAGTGTGGGGGAGGGGTCGAAGGAGAGAAGAAGGAAGGAAGAAGAAACAAGTCATGGAAGTGTGAACACTTTCATACAACACAGAACACTCCCGACGGCAATCAATTTCTACAAACCGAAATTAATAAGTTAGGAAAGGCGGAAAAATTAAATTAAAAAAAAAAAACAACTTTCAACCGAAACCAAATGTTTACAATAATTACTACAACTGAGTTAATACATATTATTTATTATATGCTTGGACACAGGAGGAAAAATATTGTTCTTTAGTTCTTCACTTTCTTCTTCCTCGTTCTTAAACCCTAGTCAGGCTGAACCCCGAATAAAACAAAAGCCTGCAAAACGAAATAAAAAATACAAACCAACGTAGTAAACTCCGATGGTACGGCCACGTCACCAGATCATCAGGTCTTGCAAAGACCATCCTGCAATGCACAGTGCAAGGAGGTAGAAGAAGAGGGAGACCGAAAAAGAGATGGGAGGACAACATTCGAGAATGGACTGGTTTGACTCTGAGCGAAACAATCAGGGTTGCTGAGGACAGGGAAAGATGGAGTACGCTGGTTAAACGATCATCTGTGGTGCCCCTACGACCTCCGAGTTATGGGATAGGATATGGTGGGGAAATTCGTTTGGAAAAATCTGTTATTTGGAGGGACACCCCCTTCCTTCCCCCCCTCCCCTCCCCATCCACTAGAATCAAAATCAGAATCAGAATCTTTATGGTCTCAACAGCAAGGAAAGCAAGAAAAGTCATTTCGTACAACAATTAATGACAGCCACGCTCACGCAAAACAGTCAGGATAGAATAAAACATCAATTCATAAAAGCAAGTAGCAGCAAACTTCCATTGAACCATTTTCATCTCAGCTCCAAAAGCTCGAGCATTTAACCTCTAACCTTCCTTCCTTGCACACTCCTCACCTCACCCCATAACGTTTTCAAGCCACGGCACGTACAACCACCGGGCAAAGTTCAGAGTCCCAACCCCTTATTCAAATTTGTCATTCGCGTACCTACCTCTGTCAATGAAAACTATCCTGTCCTATCCTATCCCGTCACTCGAAAGTCGCTGGGGCATCACAGATGATCGTTTAACCAGCGTGCTCCATCTTTCTCTGTACTCAGCAACCCTCATGGCTTCGCTCAGTGTCAAGCCAGTCCATTCTCGAATGTTGCCCTCCCACCTCTTTTAATGTCTCCGTCTTCTTCTGCCTCCTTGCATCGTGCCTTGCAGAATGGTCTTTGCAAGGCCTGATGCTCTGCTTACGTGGCCATATTATATGAGTTTCGTTTCGTCACTGCTGTGAGCATGTCATGGCATTGTCCAATTGATTGTGTGATGGTCTATCGGACTTCGTCTTTGGGGATGTGTTGGGTATGGGAAATGCCCAGAAGTCTTCTGCAGCACTCTATCTCCATGCTATGTATTTTACGTTGTAGGTCTGCTGTGAGGGTCCTGGTTTCGCAAGCGTATAGGAAGATGGAGATGACAAGTGAACGCATCAACTTTACCTTGCAGTATAGACTGATGATCCACTCTTTCCAAATGGGCTTCAACCTTGTCAGGGTAGCAGTTGCTTGTGCTATCCGGGAGAGGACTTCCTGCCGGGACCCATTGTCTGATACAATAGCTCCTAAATATTTGAAGCTGTGCACCGTGTTGAGGGACTGGTCTTGGACTTTGATGTCTGTGTTGATGCCATTGATGTTGTTGGTCATCATTTTGGTCTTCTCTGCACTTATTTTCATTCCATAGGCTCTGGAGGTGGTGTCAAGTCTCTGCACTAGCTGTTCAAGTTCTGGTTCCTATTTAGCCAATCCATCAATGTCATCCGCAAAACGGAGGTTGCAGATTGCTCTACTCCTTATGCTGACTGTGCCTTCCTGATCTGCAAGGGCATATGAGGATATTGAAGAGCTTGGGAGTTTCAACCTGTTGAGTATTGTCTTCAGATGGACTTTACTTCATCTAGGAAAACAACAGTAATTAAAAGCAAAAACGCAAAAATCAAAAAGTATTTATAATGATAATCATAGTATAAAATAAATATTGTTGAAAAAGAAACTAACTCACAGTTCCCAATGAAGACTCCCCTTTAAACTATATTATATACAGTAGTTCATTTTTCTATATATAATAATATGCCGAGATCAGTAGCATATTTCTAACTACCAAAATATTCTTTTAAAAGAGCTGATGGATGTATCCGCAGGCCTCACTCATTCTGAAAAGACCCATTACAATGGATAGTGAATGAAAACTACAGAAGAAAATACAAAATCAACGTTCAGGTTAATAACTTCAATCCCACCTCTCTCTCTTTATCTCTCTCTGTCACGCTCGCTCCTCACCCACCCACCCACCCACCCACCGTCACTCTCCCTTGCATCCCCGTCCCTCCCCGTCATTTCATCCCCTTTTTCTCCATTTGCTCTCATCTCGCCTTCATCTCAGATGCATGTTACAACTGGAAGAGCAGAGTTTAGAGGGCCAAATTGGAATGATACGTGGATGGAAGCATAGAGGTAAAGTAAATACGAGGTAAATTAATGGTGAGGGAGTGAGAGGTGGGGAGGAAGGGAGCACAGGGGAGACAAAAAGGGAAAGGGAAGTAAATACGATTTCAGATAGAGGCTAGAGGGAGGAGATTGTGAAGAAAAAAAAAAGGGTGGATGGGTGGATGAATTAATAGATAGACGTAGGAGAGGGAGAGAGAGAGAGAGAGAGAGAGAGAGAGAGAGAGAGAGAGAGAGAGAGAGAGGCAGGTGGGGTGGGCGGGGGTAGGGGAGGGGAGAGGGGTCGAGAGAACACACATGCAGAGGCTAATAAGCGGTGAAGTTGAAAGGCAAAGGAAACAATATCAAAGACTTGAAACAGCTCCGACATACCCCCACCCAAGTAGAAAGCAACATCAAGCGCCTTCGTCAAAACATTTGTTCCCACCCTCAAAGACGCAGGCTGCTCAGCTTGTTTCTACGCTGTTTCTGAGTTGAATGTTTCTTCTTCTTGTTCTCATTCTTCTTCTTGTTCTTCTTCTTTCTTTCTGTGTTTTTTTCTTGTTCTTGTTTTTCTCTTCATCTTATTTTTATTTTTCTTTATTGATTTCACTTCTTCTTCTTCTTCTTCTTCTTCTTCTTCTTCTTCTTCTTCTTCTTCTTCTTCTTCTTCTTCTTCTTCTTCTTCTTCTTCTTCTTCTTCTTCATGCTGTAGACCTAATCTCCTCCCACACCCTCTCCCTTTAAAAATGCCATCTTCATTAAAAAAAAAAAGTTCTGCATTTCTCAATGCCTTCATTTTTTGAAGCCGTCTATGTTTATACTTCTTCTTGCTCTTGTTTTAGGTGTGCATCTACCGCTAACATTTTCGTATTCATTCATTTAATATGTTGTTCGCCTTTTTTTTCTCCAATCCAATGTGTTGTTCTGTTGTTGTTATTGTTTCTTCTTCTTCTTCTTCTTCTTCTTCTTCTTCTTCTTCTTCTTCTTCTTCTTCTTCTTCTTCTTCTTCTTCTTTGTCCTCCTCCTCCCTCTCTTTCTTTCCACATTTCCTTCTTACGACGCTTCCTCTCCACAGCTCTTTTGTCTGTGTCTCCCTCCTCCCTCACCCTCTCTTCTTTTTTCCCTCCTTCTCCCGAGCACTCTCTTCGTCTGTCTCCTCTCTGTATTTTCCCCTCCCTCCCCCCTCTCTCTCTCTCTCTCTCTCTCTCTCTCTCTCTCTCTCTCTCTCCCTCTCTCTCTTTATTACAGATCTCCAATTATTGCTCGGCCACCACAACCACCACCGCCACCACCACACCTCTCTCTCCCTCTTATCTTTCTTCCCCCTCTCTCCCCACTCTCTCTCTCTCTCTCTCTCTCTCTCTCTCTTTCTGATGCTTGTTTTAGCTAACCCCTCACTTGCTCCCTTTAAAGCGAATCCGGTCTTTTGAAGTGGGTGGTAAGAACACAACAGAGAAGGTGTTTAACTCAAACACACTATTGATGAAAAAGCACGAGTGAGTTCTTCAGAGAGTGGGGGGAGGGCGAGGGGTTTGGGCATGGGGGTGGGGGGTGAGTGAGTAAAAGCATCATAGGCGACGGCACAGAGAGAGAGAAGAGTAGCAATTAAGAAGGACATCTGGACACCTCTGAACGCCACCGGGATTGTTCCGTTGCCACCCGGGTTGATATTCATCCCAATCTTTCTTGTGGTTGGTGGAGCTTGCGATGTGTGAAGTGAGGGAAGAAAGAGAGAGAGAGAGAAAGAGAGAGAGAGAGAGAGAGAGAGAGAGAAAGAGAGAGAGAGAGAGAGATTGTTCTGGTTTATTCATTTCCAACTCTTAGCAGGTAACGCTTTTTTTTTCTTCCCCTCATGACAATTAATAAAGGGAAACAAAATGATTGAAATGAACAGGAGAGAGTTTATTTAAGAGAATTTAATGCTGCATTACTATTTTTCATGTTTTGGAACGTTTAATTGTGTATGTTAGGCCTAGAAAGCGATACAGAAAAAGCAATTGCCATTGCTGGTTGTCATTTCTATTAGACTATTATTATCTAATTAAAAGAAGAAGAAGAAGAACAACAACAACAACAAGACCAAGAAGTACACACATACACATGCACACAAACAAACCCACATACACACGCACAAAGATTTTTTTGACGTTCGTTCGTTCGTTCGTTACGTAGATTTCTGGTCCCCGGACACTATAGCGTATAGGGGACGTGAAAATGAATATCATCAGGAGTGGGCCTATTCGGCGCAGGTTTCATAACGACGAGAGTGCTGCCAGGACGGCTGGAAATGAAGAGCAGAAGTCTAGGTAAGGTGCCTACTCGCAGGCGGGAAGGATGTCGTTGATTCAATCGACGTAAGCGTGGTGAGATGCCTGCCGCCCAAAGGTGGATGGTCGAAGAAGAAGAAGGGTGGGAATAGCCCACAAGCCAGCCAGATCTGCAATTATCGGACACAGTGGCATATCGGGGGCCAAGGTAAAAAAGGTATGAATAAAATTTTCAGGACCACGGTTAAAATCGATGATGAAATGAAAATACTGAACAATATTAGAAACTATGCGTAAGAGGGGGCCAATAAGAGTTTAGGCTAAGAAGAGATAAAAACTGGTAATAAGTATATGCAGTCATGCAGTTAATGATCAGATCATAATGTATATATATATATATATATATATATATATATATATATATATATATATATATATATATATATATATATATATATATATATTTATATATATATATATATATATATATATATATATATATATATATATATATATATATATATATATATATATATATTCGTAGGTGGTAAAATAAGGTAAAATCAAGTTAAAAAGCGTAGCATAAGGAACAGGGCGCAGGGATATGGCCGTACCTAAGTAGGTTAAGATTCGTTTGTTAAGTAAAATGTTCAAAATAACACGCAATTAAGAATAAAGACAAAAAAGCAGAGGACCAAGCATCCCCCAATGCCATCGGCAACTTGGCCATCGGTAGGCAAGGACAGGGAGCCGTCAGGTCAAAAAAAATTTTTTTTTGACACTTTATTGTCCCTTTTTATCGGGAAATCCTGGGCCGCCTCCCTGGGGGAAGGCGTTGTCGCAGCTTGCGGCGCGCCAAAACCCAACCTACCTAATGTTAATTTGTTTTTGATAAATTTATTAGTTTTTTTTTTTCAATTTGAAATTGTTTTTGGTATGTTACTGGGCTAGCAAACCGGAGTATCCAGAGAAAACCCCCGAGATGTTGCCCGAGTCGAAAGTAAATAATATTCGGAGAAACATAACGCCCAGAGTCGGGATCAATCCCACACCTGTCAGGCGCCATTGGTTTCGGGCTTGTGGACAAGGCAAGTTAGTCCCGCCTTAGACCATTAGGCCACAATGCTCGCCTAGAAGAAGAACAAGAAGTGCAACAACTTTAATTAAAATTTAATGAAGAGGAAAATCGCTCCTTTTTCCCAGTCCAATTTTCATTACCACATCGAAATTGATTTCAATAAAAGTGAAACAAACGCAGTACTCATCCATATCTTGAAGCCAAAAGGTTCATCGTTAAGTAAGCTATACAGTAAAAAAAAAAAAAAAACAACAAAAAAAACCCACAAACACCAGTTATTCCGGCACAAACTCGACCATACAAAAAATTGTTTTATTCAATGATTCATCCGACTAAAATAACATGTGGCCGAAATATGTCAAAATCCTATTTAATTTTCTCTTGGAACAGCCTAGCCTAACAGCCTACCAAAAGTTGTCTTATTTAGAATGTTATTGTCGCCAATTTGATGTGAGCAGGTTATAAAATAAAATTTTTCTCCCACTGACTTTACTTCGCTTCGTATACAAAAAGATTCATCCAACCCTTCCGCAAGACCAATTTTGATGCCCGGCCGAACTAAACCGACCCCTCCCTCGCCTTCAAACCGCACAAGCCCCTTTCGGCGGATTATGTCTTGTTTATGCTCCATATTATTGTTGTGAAAAGCATAAAAAGGTGTTTATGTATCTTAATATTGTGGCGGAGGGCCTATAAAAGAAGTGCAGACCTTATGTTAGAGAGCTGCGTATGAGCGGTATCTTGCAAAACAGGGTTGATCTCAGTGAGAGAGAAGTGCGTGAGAAATGACGCATCGTTTATAGGGAAAGAGTAGAGAGATACGTCTTTTTGCAGCGCACTTTGTGGACTTATTTGTCTGTTGTGCACGTGTATGTTGCACCAGACGACACCGTGTTCGTCCCTTTGATGGCCCACGGTTGCTTCCCTTCCTGAAACTCTCCTCGATGTTTGAGGTGGGAAAAGTCTCACCAAGAATGAGAGAGAGAGAGAGAGAGAGAGAGAGAGAGAGAGAGAGAGAGAGAGAGAGAGAGAGAGAGATTTATCAGCCGAATTTATAAATATTTCTGTCTGCATAAAAAAGATTTTTTTTTTGTTTTGCTATCGTTCTTCTTTCGAACGATTGTTAATTACATGCAGCTCACTGACATGAATGTCAAGCACCCATCTGTCTATCGTGTACATCATTGAATCGTGGTTTCTCGACTTCTTTATATCTTTTGACGTTTCGTGTTGATCACCTACAAAGAACAATGTGCACTTACAAATTAGGTTTGCTCGACAGTATTCGTTTATTTTAAACTCGTTCATAAAAAAAAAACACACGTGCTTTTACTAAATAATTGTTAGTATCCCAGTGTATTTGTTACACCACCAACGGTCGATTCAGCCCCAATGCTTGAATCTTGTGTAACCCGAATTCGTTACCAACGCAGTCCGTTCACTCAGCAACAAGGCAGGAGTCGTCGTTATAAAGTGTTCTAACTTCAGTATATATGTGTATATATGATTGTGTTGGTCATGCAGGATTGCTTGTTTTTATTGTGTGCTTTTTCTTCTGTATAAATATAAGCGAATTACATATATAGGCCTACACAACTGGGTACCCCATGCGCACCAAGATTTCTTCGATGTAAAAAAAGTTGAAGCGAAATAAAATGTCTTATGTCTGTGCGTCTCTTCATTCTGCAAACATCAACCACTACATCTAAATCGCTTTCCGCAGGAAAAAACAAAACTCTCGCAAGCAGACAGTGCATGACTTATGTAGGCTCTCAACAATGTAGAAATATTTAGAACATTCCAGAATGACGCAGTCAACACCCAAACAAAATAAAAATCGTCCCACGGAATTACGCACTGTCTCACATCATAGAATGTTCCACAATTTACAAAATAGGACTAGCTATCGCGATATAGATCTTAAACATTCAAGCGATAATAAAGAAGTAGCCTACTTCCAGAAAGTCCGCAGCACTTCTACAACAGTATCGACCGACGAAAATTTTCAATACTATACGAAGCTTTTTCTCGCAACAGCCTCAGAATCAAATAAAATGTAAACATGCACGCTAGTATAGCGCGCTTTGCAAAACAAAATCTTCGTAACCATGATGCGCGTCTCAAGCGTACCATTATCATCATCATCATCATCATCATCATCATCATCATCATCATCATCATCATCATCATCATCATCATCATTATCATTATTATTATTATTATTATTATTATTATTATTATTATTATTATTATTATCTACATGTAGTAAGTGTGGTCTGGTAGTCTATGGCCACCTGTGAATACTGGAGGACAAAGTTCGATGTCCAACTCAGCTCAGCAACAATTTTTTGTTTGGAAAGGGGGTGGGGGTGGGGTGGTGCCATTTTATTTTATTTTATTATTTTATTCTTTTATTTTGATCTTGATTTTGTTTCATTTTATTCGTACATTCTGAATGGAAGTCGCCAGCATCCACACACCCAAGTTACCAGAAGCTGCGCTGTTGCGCCTAACCGGCGGGCGCCTCGGGTGGCGTGAGTTTAATCTTGTATCGACTAGCGCTTTGAGCAGTTTTCGAGCTGGAAAAGAGCTATATAAAAGTAATAAATACCTAAAATAACGGTCCCTAAACCTTAATTTTAGTTGTAAATTTGGTGACAGTGTGAGCCAGCTCTGCCCATTAAGCAGATGAGCAGATACTTGCGCTGGTGAGGGCGCTATATAAGCTCGGAGTCGCCTATGATATAGCGTTGGGGCCGGTTGGTAGAGCGGCTTACTAATAACCGAAAGGTATCTGGTTCCAATCCAGGATTTGTCAATGTGTGTTACGTTGAAACGCGCATGATGGTGCGTGTGAAATGCGCACGATATTATGTGTGAAGCGCGCGCGATAGATCTGTTCGTTTTATTTTGCAAAGCATGCAATAATAGAGTGTATTTATGTTTGATTTGATTTTGCGTTGTTGTTAGAAGAAGCTTTGTATAACGTTGGTGTTTTTAGTCGGTCGATATTATTTGAGAATTTTCGAGAAGTGGTTGTTTACTATCGATCGAAGCGTATGGATAGTTCTAGTAGTAACCATGGAAGCTTCCATTCCAAATAGGGTTGTATGACGTGAGACAGTGATGATGAAATTAATTCTGATTGGTTGAGGTGTGTCAAGTGGGGGGTATTCTCGCTCTTTCTGGAGTTTAGAGAGACTATATATATATAGTGCCGCACTGTTTCAAGAGGTGGTTTTTTAGAGAGAGTTGACAGTAGAGAGAGCTGTTGTATTAGAGTTGAGAAAGTTGTTAAAAAGTGTGGAAAGTTCAAAGTTGAGAATTGTATAGTGGAAAAAGCGATTGAGCGATGGTATGCAGTTGTTGATGTGTGCTGAATAAAAGTGGAAAACTTCATACGACGACTCCTGACTTGTTGATGATTGAACGGGTTGCGTGGATAAACGAATCTGAGTTACACCTATCAGGATTTCAAGCATCGGGGCTGAATCAACTACTGATAGAGAAAACACCAACATCGAACGAGTGTAACAATGTGTGACCATATCATTTTCCCCTTACCATCAACTGGTTCGCTGGTGTCAGAATAGTTTGACCAGTAGTCGTCTATACGCTCCGGTGTCGCGTGACTATAATCTATAATTAACCTTTTAATATAGAGGCGTAGAGGTCAGTTTTACAATGATCCACACAGATCGGGGCCTTCAGCAGTTCTTGGAGACTGTATACCCGCAATATAAAAACAATGTACTGGATTGTGCGTGACTGTTAGAAAGGTCAGAGGTCAACTCTAATACTCAGTATTAACTGATAGTTTGAAGAACTCGCCGAATGGTGATGATGCATTTCTTGAAAAAGACTTACAGTCATACACTATACATTCACAGCTGGGCTTTATTCGCAAATTTAAGTTTCGCCTACAAAGTTCATTGTCAGATGTAGTCTTGTCACCTGCGGTCCCGTCTCAAGTGACAAAGTAGCACACTGTGCGAATACACAGCTGTGTTAGATCTACGTATACTGTGGTCTTTTTAAATAGCTTTTTGTAAGCGTAAAAGACAACAACCCTAAACTTTGGCAGCGAACAATTTAAACGAGAAGCAAAGAAATGTGTGCTCTCGGACGCTGAGCTGATTCTCCAGGTACTCTACACCTACCTACCTCTCTGGTGTAGCCTATGACCGCGTAGTTGACCCTGACGAGGCTATTCCTTACATATCCCTACACTGAACATGGACTTACAGGAATACATCAGGCTCGACTACGCTGACTGGGCGTGTAGCCCATGACCCGGCTGTTTGAAGAGCGCAGCCAATGGTGACACATGGCATAGATCAAAGAGAAAAGAAGCTGGTCGCTGGCAACATGTGGAAGGAAGATCAAAAGACTCAGCCTGTGCATGTGCCTTTGGTTCTGCTTAGAGATGCTGTTATTCACTTATTTTCAGCAACGCTGTGCTTCATATAGGCTACTGTGATTTTTTAGTGAAGTTTTCGTAATAACCCTTTTTATTAGCTGTTTACATAGATGCAGTGTATATTTGATATTGTACTGTTGTATTGGCACTGTACCTTAAACACACACTCACACACACACACATCTAGGTTTCATAATGACAGTTTATTAGCTTCTAAAATAGCTGGGATGCTTGGTACATATTTTACGTAAAATAAATAGGCTATTTATATTGCATGGTCATTGATTCATCAATTAATTCATCCATCTGTGCATATTTTACCTCACTGTTGTATTGACGTAACTGATTGTTTGACTCTTTGATTACACATCTTCTTCTTCTTCCTCCTCCTCCTCCTCCTCCTCCTCCTCCACCTTCTTCTTCTTCTTCTTTTTCTTGTCCTCAGTAATATCATATGAAAGAATGGCAGCTAATTACTTTGTTTTTAAATTGTATAGGTGGTATTTGAGATTTAATAACAAAAGAAATATGGAAAGCAATATAATGGTTTTTAAGGGCTTGATTGTTTTTTGGTTGTTGTTTTAACACGTAAATGCTAATTAATTATCAATATTGAAACAAGTTTCAGAACACAGAATCAGAAAGTTACGTACAGAGAGATTCGGTAGGTCTGTGGTATGTTTTGATCAGGCATTCATATAAACCCTTTATATTTGGTCAAAACTTTACCAAAACTAGTTGGGCAGTCAACATAGTCGCAAGTCTCAAGACTCCCGTGAAACTAGAAGCGACGGGTGAATTTAAGCTGTCATCTTTGGTAAACTACGTAGTCTACGCATAACTACTGGAAAACTTTGATTAACAGTTGCAATGTTGACGGATTTTCAAAGGAAATCAAAAGGATTTGAAATGCTTATACAAACGTCAAGAGACGACGAGAATGAAGGAATGTGGCTTGGAGTTTTCAAGGCAATTCCGGTCCATAACATTGATGGGACAAAAAGAGGGAGGGGATATAACATACAGCGGCGCAACGAATGCATAGTCCCCTTTACGCTGATGTGTTGGGGACTATAATCTATATAACGTAAACTTAAACGGATGCAGTGTATCTGAATGCAGAGACAAGTTTGTTCCAAAGTTCGGGGAGGGGATCTTGGCAGTTTACACAGGCGATATCACAAAGATGAGAGAGGATGAGAGAGAGAGATGAGAGGACCAGTCAACCGACACTTATCAATCAATCTCTCCGTCAACAAGCGCACTTCTCTTTCATCCAGGCACTCACTAAAGGCTATCGCTATCTGTGAAACACCATACAGACAGTCCGGAATATTTCTGCATGATGTTGATGTGCAGGTTTTAACACTGAGGACGTCCAGGGACACGTTGCAGCTGTTCCTGATGGTATGTAGTACTAGAAAGAGTGAGTGTGTTAAATTTCATCAAATCAAGGGCCCGAAAACATATAATTTATGAACCTATCAACGATTGAACAAAGCAGCAATGAGGAACTTCGATTATCGACCTCTTGCTATCTGTGACAAGAACCTCGCTCCTGGCAAATAGTTGAGGGGGTTTCTGCTCACACCGCACGTTGCGATAGCTCATGTTCGAGGTTCACGCAGTTCCTGGCTTTCAACGTCCAATCGTTGACGCGTGGGGTTTGGACCTTAAGAGAAGTCTGTCCAGCAACACACGCACGTTCCTCTCGCACTCAATTATTCAAAAGCATCCGTTAGCCCTTAAGACCCCATACTATCACCAGGGCACCGAGGGCTTCAACAGCCATAGCATTCCTCAACGTCGCAGATCCGTTTAGTGTTTCTTGTCTATGCAATAGTTAGTTGATTGTCGTTGGCTGTTACCTGAGACTTCAGATATAACTAGCAGTTATTACCCGTCCAAATAAATTTTTGATGACCCATTTGCTGGGCCTGATGTTATATGCCCGTTTCAAAAATTTTCCTGGAAGTGACTTTTTTTGTGCATTCTGCAGCATTTTGTCATTTTATGTTTGTTTTTAATCTGAAGAAGAGCAAAGCACGAAAATTCATTTGTCTTGTATTGTTGTATAATTAAAAGTATCTATTATATTTTGTTGTTGTGTTGCTGATTTTATGCCCGTTATAGGTTATCTTTGGGTGTCCAAGCTGTCAGCCACTGAGTGAAGTCAAATTTATTTGAGACTATAATGTTCCATTGTAGCCTACATAGTGTATAGTTTATGTTGTGGTGTTGGTACAATAACTACATGTAGGAAATATCAATTGCCTGAAAGTGGAAGAAATTGTAAACACAACAGGAACTGCTAAGTATTTTGAAAGTAAAATACAATTATATGTTTATCTTTAATCTATGTCTCTTTTTAGTGATTCACCACTGACAGTGCACTTCAGCCTTCCACTTCCAGAATCATAAACACAACTAAAATATACAGTATATCAAAGATACTTTTAATTAACATTAGCTCGAAAATTAATTCACATTGTATAAAAGTATCTTTGATATAATAATCTTTGTTGTGTTTATGATTCTGGAAGTGGAAGGCTGAAGTACACTGTCAGTGGTGAATCACTAAAAAGAGACATAGATTAAAAATAAACTTATAATTGTAATAAAACACAATAATCATTTATTTGAGGAGAACATCATTACTGATTTATTGCACATGCATGTGATTAAAACAATAAGGCAATGCTATCACTGCATGCACAGAACTTTTTTCCTTATAATACATACCAATGAAATACCAAATTGAGGCAATCATTAAAAAAAAGCACCAAGCCATGTATGTAAATATGGACCTTTAGTCCCTACAGATATTTATTTGGGAACAATTCAGTTTTAATTTAGATTCTAAATATTTATTTTTAATGTAAAGTTTGCTCTTAATTTAATATTTTTTTCTGATGAATCGAATGACAATTAATTATGCTATGAAATTTACAATAAAACTATAATGTTATTTTCTAAATGTTTTTTTTTTAAACAGACCTACCTATACCTAATTTTTTTTAAAAGCATAAGATGTTAAGTGTTCTAAGAAGTACACGCATCATGGATAAATGAAAAAAAAAAGAATATGAAGCAGTTATTAATACCCGTGCTATGATTTTATTTTTATTTATATATTTATTTATTTTTTTTTTTAGCATTTTACTTGCACCTCGTTTTGTTTTTCAGTTGCCTCTGTTCCGCTCTTTTTCTTTATTATCTATATCTCTCTTATATCTCTCTCGCTCTGTATTATTAAATTTAATTTAAAAAAAAAATAAGGACCAAGCGAGATTCGAACCCGGGTCTCCTTATTGACAGTCAAACGCCTTATCCATTGAACCGATTTTAGGTCCCATATCATAAAACATGTTAAACCCGTCGATTTTAATAGTGTTATAAACTTGAAACTGGATTAAACAACAATATAGCGAACGCCGATCGATTAAAAGCGATTTGGAATAAAATACGAAATCCTTGGTAGAAATGGTATGCGGAAATGATGGCAGGGCTAAGGACAAAAATGATTGGTTCTAAAAATACCGTCTCACACATGTGTTTTTACAGTGTTTTTGGAGGCAGTAAAATGCAAACTAAAGCCGTTTTGCGATCGAAAAGAATGTTAAGTTTCGTTGTATCGGCAGCGGGTGATCGAGCGCCGAATGGCAAAACTCGCGTGGAAGCAATTATATGGACAGTTCAGCTGTAATCTGTAAAACTTGGAGCCAACTGAAGCTCGAAATTAACTTCACAACAAAGCCGCTGGTTGGCTAAAACGGCCCCTCGTGATCTGAAAAGGCTGCTCGATTAATATATAGATGGTCAACCCTCTTTGCTGCACAATGCTTTGAGCATTACTTGATAACTCTTCCTCTTCCTTCTTCTCTCCAACCCCTTTTCTTCTTTTCCTTCTCTCCTTTCTTTTGCAAGTTATTTATATTTTCCTACTCCGCCATCTCCTTCTTTTTCTTCTGTCCTTCTTCTTCTTTTGGGTATTTTTTTCTTCTTCTACTTCTTGTTTTTGTTTTTCCTTTTTCTGTCCTTATTCTCTAATTAGTCTAAAATCGTAATCACAAATTTTTAAAAAGTTCCAAACGTATAAAAAAAAGTCTTTCATTCTCTCTCTCTCTCTCTCTCTCTCTCTCTCTCTCTCTCTCTCTCTCTCTCTCTCACTCAGTACAGAAAATACATCTGTGGAGAAAAAGGAGTCAGTAGAACAGGTTAGAGCAGATGTTGAAGAAGGACGAGTGTCGGTCAAAATAACGAGGAAGTAGAGGAGAATCAAGAGGGAAGGACTTGGGAGACGAAAAACATGTCTTTTGTTTCGTTGTGTGTGTGTGTGTGTGTGTGTTTTATGTCCAGAGGCATAAGTCAACAAACTTTGGAACCGACACCGTGTAATCTCAGTGGTTGTAATGCGTGACAATGTGCAACAAAATACACGACTATAACTCTGTGTCAAATGTCAACTGAACACCATCAACAGGAAAGTCAAATCTTCAGGGCCAATGGCAACAGTGTCCCATACTACACTGCGTATCTGAAGCTAGCCAAGGTTAACATTCACCAGTGGAGAGCCTCGGATAGTCCCAGCTACTCAATGTGTATCCCATAATTTTAATAGATTTTAAAAATATATAAACTCGGGTAAAAATCTGTTCCCCTCTTCTGAAACTCAGTATGACTCAAGACCTCGCCTCGCGGGGGGGTCTTTGTCTACTTACGTCTGAACCACATCCAGCACACACGGCCCAATTTGTCATTCCTGTCTCCGTCCTTTCGTCACAGTTTGGCCAAAGCGCGTGGACAGTGTCCTCAGATGTTGAAAAGACTGTGACGCGGGTTGGGTCAAACTGACACCTCAGCAGACGCACAGCCCTTCTCCAGCACAGCAGCCAGTTTGTCGTTGCAGTCCAGAGCTCCGGAAACTGGGGAAAACTTATATCAGTCTTGGTCTGGCTTGAGGTTTGGATAGAGAGAACAGGATTAAGAGATAGAGAAAGAGTATTGTAAAGCTGCATGGGGAACCAGAAGTGTTTGCATAACACAAGTAGAAATGGGACTAAATTTGGGATTAAAGATGGGACTAAATCTTGAATAAAAAATTTTTTCCGGGGAATGATAAGAAAGATATATCTCCCCCTCTCTCTGTCAATGGTTTGCACGCGCTTGTGGATTGTTGCCGTAGATACAGAGGGTCATTTCCCTGTGTCCTCAGCTCGTCGGCCTATGAACTAGGCTTGCTGAAAATCAAGTGACTGATTTTTCAAAGCATGAGAAGAGAAACAAAACAACAAAACAATACAATGTAAAGATCTTGTAAGTACCCGCAGTAATACTAGTCTTCATCTGCAATCAAGCTGTTCTCGACTGCCCTTCCTTCTCTGATCTCCAGAGTTGTATCCCCTGGATCCAGCGAGATGGTGAAGCAAGTCCTCTCCAATACATGGGTAAAGAACTTTTTAACCTGATGTATTTTTAAAAAAAAATCTCTTTTAGTTCTTTGTCTTCTGGTTGCTTTGTTTAGAATTCTTTGCGTCTATGTACAATTAGAAATGGTTCAAATGCAAATACCATGTGCCAGGAACATTTCATTGAAGGCAGCTAGTGAAGATTTTTTCTTACAGAACGTTCCTTCTATTATTGTGAGTTTAAGAGCAATCTACCCTAGAGATTATATATAAATCTGTGGTTCTAATAAAATAAAAGAGTTTTATCTCTGCCAAAAATATTTTTGAGCTAGGAACAGTTTTCCTGTTTGTGAGTATTTGAGTATGCAGACAGTAAAACACTCAAGCTCTTACGAATGCCATAACAATGACCAATGTTGTCTACCTAAGACTTATTTGTAACCAGCTTCTTGTTCTTCTAAAGTGTAAACTATTTTTACAGTGATTTTATCTTGTTTTAAAACTCTTTGTTGTTTGAACCAGATGTATAATTCCGGACATTGGGCTCGTCTCTGTCGTAAGAACCCTGCAGTCGAAGCTCGAGCTTGCCCGGCGCGCGGTCGCCGCGTGCTGCCGTCGTCCGGGAAACGCGTGCCGGATCAGTTGCCGCCCCTATCTGTCCACCCGATTACGTCCCTTGAACCGCCAGATTAAGCAGGTCGGCTTAGATGTCGGGCCCTACAAGGTGGCGCTATCTTGTCGCGAGGGTACGGCAAAGGGTCCGTCAGAGGACTCCGTTAATCCTTCTATCGCATTACGATAGCGGTCCCTGTTTAATTCTCGTCGCAGGTGGGACACATTCTAATAGAGATCTGTAGAGACCTATGGGGTTTTCATACACACTTTCCAGCTGAACAAATTAACTAGGCGAGCTCTTCAAAGAGCCCTTAAGATATCGCTGACTACGGAGGATCAGTAGGTGTTCTTTAAGAACGCCTTCACATATTTTTCTTTGACGACGACAACCTAAAAGAAACAATTGAAGATAATTATACTTTGATTTTTAAGAAAAGTCACTTGTGCAAGTGTAAAATAAGATTGCTTTCTGAGCACGCCATTCTTGTAAAAATTAAAACTAAATCTCGTTCAAAGCGTTCTCATCATTTAACCGACTATTACAACTGCTTGAGATGGTTTTTTTGGACGTTCCTTGAAATCAAATGAAGATATTTTTTTATTAGAACATTCATCTACATACGACTGTACTGCCGAAAGAACATAACACATTATTGACTGTAAATGAATTAGGAACATTATTTTATAATATAAATGAACAGATTACGATCACTAATTATATAATTTATTTTATGAGAAAGAAAACTAACAACAACAACAACAACAACAACAAAAACCACACCAAAAGTATGAGACATGGAAAAATTGCTTTTGTTGGTAAACAAATATACAGTTAGTGCCAACAACCGTGGTAATTTAATGCAGAAGAAGAAGAAGAAGAAGAAGAAGAAGAAGAAGAAGAAGAAGAAGAAGGAGGAGGAGGAGGAGGAGGAGGAGGAGGAGGAGGAGGAGATGAATAAGAAGAACAAGAACAAGAACAAGAAATAGGTTAAAGAAGGTAGCTAGGTTATGCTTGATTGTTGGATTGTTTAGCAGATTGATCCCGGTGCGACGCATGGCGTTGAAAGAAGAAGAAGAAGAAGAAGAAGAAGAAGAAGAAGAAGAAGAAGAAGAAGAAGAAGAACAACAACAACAACAACAACAACAACAACAACTACAACAGCATCAAGATCAACAAGACCAACAAGTAAGCAATGCTTATCAGTGCCCCTTACTACAAAACATGACCATTAGATCATGTAGTAATATTAGTATCATTATAATAACATAGCCTCCCTGCCTCCGTAACAGTGTATCAACATTTCTCCTTCACTCAGTACAGCAACTGAGGCCACACCATTTATAAGCGGGACTCGGTCCTTGATTACGCAGAGAACTGACAGTGGTTGGAGTCCTCGATGTTTGAAGTTAGCTGCAAGATTCGACACCTGGGGTAAATTATATTGACAGTCGCAGACAAGTTTATTTGATCAGAACCATTGCTTACAAGCAGATAGAGGAGTTATCGAGAATTAAGTATGTGTTATTAAGTTTATTTAAAAGGAATTTATAATACATAAGAGCAAATTTGAGGGTTGTGAACGGGAGAAGGAGCAAAATTAATAAAATAATGATGAAGAAAAAACTAGTACCAATGCTTACACCCATGGAAAGAATTGTGGCAAATTCGGAGTAAGTTTCTGTTAAAGAGTTTGTACAATATATATAATACATTATACTTGAGAATTGTACATTGCAGAAGAAGTAAAATTATAAATAAAAATAAAATGGTTTTTTGATTAAGAAACGGAAACTCCGATGGTATGGCCACGTCACCATAGCATCAGGCCTTGCAAAGACCATCCTGCAAGGAACGGTGCATGGAAGCAGAAGAAGAGGGAGACAAAAAAGAGATGGGAGGAAAACACTGGAGATTGGACTGGCTTGACACTGAGCGAAGCCATGAAGGTTGCCGAGGACAGAAAAAGATGGAGTACGCTGGTTAAACGATCATCTGTGCCCCAAAGACTTTCGGGTGACGGGATAGGATAGGATAGGATAGGATAGGATAGGATAGGATAGGATAGGATAGGTTTTGATTAATGAAGCCGATAACAACATTGATGTTTTATACAATCATACACTTATTGAAGAAAACTTGCCAATGAAGTCACCTTTAAAGTTTGTATCAGGAACACCAGGCCAAGATATTTTACGGGCAATGATTGCAAGGAAATGCGAATTATGAAGAAATGATCTGGAGTTCATTTGATTTAATTAAGCAAGTCCTTGCAGCAGGATTTTTTCTTCTTTAACATCCCACTACTCCCCCTCCTCACCCTCAAAGAAAAAGGAGTTTAAATAAAAAGAAGTTAAGTTGTTTTTGTTTTTTTTTCTTCAGAAGAGTTTGTAGGCAGTTCAATCCAAACATGGCAATTTCTTGAAATAATAATCATAGAAAATGATATATATTTAATATCACAAAATATAAATAATTAAATAAATAAATAAAAAGTAATGAAATTATTTTTTTAAACAACGAAAAAGTGCAATGTTTTTTTAAATTTCGTGATTTTGAAATTATAAATTTGACTAGTGCACCAAGGTATACAATCTGTTAGTGTACATGTACATGTTCTTTATGTAAACAATTCATGCGCGAAATACATTCTAATTAATTAATTAACTAACTTGCTGTAGTAAATTTACCATGCACAATATATCCCCAACCCCCCTCACCTCCCTCATTTATTCTCTAATTAATATACGAGCAATAGCAAGCAAAATTTGTAAAAGGCACTAGTTAATGTACGAGCAATATAGAAAGCAAAACTATATAAGCAATAGCAAGCAAAATTGCAAAAGAAACTAATTAATATACGAACAATAGCAAGCAAAACTTGCAAAGTGAACTATTCTATATACTAGATGATAAACTAATTTTCAGCACCACTCAAGCGTCCCATTACTTGATAAAAATTTTCCATTACTTATTTATCTACATATTTGATTTACAGCTAAATACTTGATTCTTCTTTTTTTCTCTCAATCGTTTGTAATTAATTATTACCTGTTATTCTGCATATTCCATTTAATAATTCACTAAACCTTTTAAAAATAGTATTTTTATTTATATGTAATTATTAGTTGCCTGTCACTTAAATTATTATGTTGAATTTATTTATACAGGGCGGTGCTTACATAAGCTTGCTTGTTGCATATCCTGAAAAGCATTGTTTGTTTGTCATTATGTGCTTTCTTTGAATAAAATATTTGTTTAAACCAATATACAAGCAATATAGCAAGCAAAACTTGCAAACAGAACCAGTTAAAATATGAGCAATATAGCTATAGAAATAGCAAGCAAAATTGCAAAAGGCACTAGTTAATATACGAGCAATATAGCAAGCAAAGCTTGCAAGAGGAGCTAGTTAATATACGAACAATAGCAAGCAAAGCTTGCAAAAGGAACTAGTTAATATAGCCTACGAGCAATTTAGCAAGCAAACGACCAATAGCAAACAAAACTTGCAAAAGGGACTAGTTAATATACGAGCAATATAGCAAGCAAAGCTTGGAAGAGGAACTTGTTAATATTCGACAAATAGCAAGCAAAACGTGTAAGACGAACTCGTTAATATACGAGCAATATAGCAAGCAAAACTTGCAAGAGGAACTAGTTAATATACGGTCAATAGCAAGCAAAACTTGCAAAAGGAACTGTGCTCCCTTCATCAGGTAAAGAAAGGCAAGACACAAAACAAAGCTGTTAATAATAGTACATTTTCTCACTCATTCATTGAAACTATATATAGTAGTATTACCAACATAGTAAGTACAATGATGCTCTCACAAAGGGAACTTGCACCGCCTTCATCAGACGGAAAAGACAGATCCTCCGCCCCAAAATGTCGTGACTCTTTGAACTGTTTCTGGCATTACTTTGGCGATTATTGCTACCAAATCTCATTGTAGTCTGGACACCTCCTCTGCCGTGCAGGCAGCTACAACATAAAAGTGTCGTTGTTATGATGATTTCAATTAGTATTAATTAATTCATTCATTCATGGTTTTGTGTGTGTGTATGTATGTATGTATCATACATGTAACCTTTTAATGTCTTTTATACGACTGATGTTCATTCATGTATTTATAGTATTTGTTAATCAAGTTATTTATTTATTGTTTAGCGATTTCCTTCATCTTATGACGGAGTGTCGATCTAGTTCATTGACATTTCAACGAATTATGAACCATTACAATGAACGTATACCGTCATTATCGATATCAGAAAGTAACATTCTGCAGGAAAATGTCTTCCGCAAAAAGTGTGTCTGTAGGGTACATTTTAATTGACTTTTTGTAAACGGACGCGAAATAGATTGAATTAATTAATTTATTTAATTGCGAATAACATCACTTACAAACACTAACAGGATCAATAGTTTTCAATTTAAATGACCGATTCAACGAAACTGCATTCTGGGATATCAGATACAGCTATCAGTATGAGATCCAGCAGTTGGGAAACAATAAGCAACAATTCTTCTACAGCTCACAATACAATGATACTTACTAAAAACTGGATGCACGTGCACAGTGTCAGTTTTTACTGCCTGAGTGATGATCGTGTAACGCTGATCTCACTTCAAAAGCCTGCCTCGCGCCGCGGGACGTTCGCTGCGCAGAGTATGAAAGACTGGCGGATTCGTCGCTGAAAGTGATACGCATATGATACCCAACAGTCGCAAGCCTGGGAATCCCCATACTAACAGTTCCCCATGCTCAGAAGACGGGGGAGGGTGGGGGGGAGGTGGGAGGGAGGGGGGGAGAGGGGAGGGGAGATTAATGGCAGTACTAAAAAACGAATGAATTGATGCAAAAATGGCAGAATGAATGAAAGAAGGATAGAAACAAAGACAGCAAGAAAGAAAGAAAACAAAAGGAAAGAAGCAACTTAGAACGAAAGAACGTCATGTAATATGTTTCTTTTTCAACGGTTCGTCTTAAAAAAAACAACGACATACATACAAACAAACAAAACAACACACACAAAATTAAACTTCAAATTAAATAATTGACTAAACGTGAAAAAGTCCAATTAGAATATCAATATGTTTAAAAATATTTAAAATAACTTAAATGGTCTTGAATTTCATCAAACGTATTGACAATTAATTAACAATAACTGAATGATTAAAACAGCTAAAATAGTCTTGACTTTCATCAAACGTAGTGACAATTAAAATTAATTAACAAGAACTGACTTTGGAAGTTAGTTAGTCATGTGTTTAGTTAGTTAGTTAGTCATTGTTTATAGGGGCCAGCGGATTGCAAAGAGCCGAATCATGACCACAACTTGGTTGAAAGAGGACTCACCCTTGATCCGTATTAAAAAAATCTGCTAAAACAATCCTAATAGTAACACCAAAGGCACTCCACCAGCCAGTCATTTTACAATAAAGGTAACCCATGAAGGGGACGCTGATGCTGAACTCTTTATCGAATCCCCGTTTACAAAAACAAAACAGAATATAACATCATTATTAAATATTAACAAAACACGTACATATAAAATGCCTAAGTAATAATACCATAGAAAGCCCTAGTGACCATTTGGCAAAAAGCGTCCAATATCCCCCAAGCTGACCCAACAGACCCCATACAAAAATGAGGAGTTTTGGGAGAGTTTTCAAAACAAAATGTAGGTGGCGACTGAAGGTAGCGAAGAAGATAGTAGATTAATAGAACAGTTTAGGAACCAGAAAGAACAAACGAGAATGACAGAAACAGAGGTAATTTAAAGCAATACATTATCACAAAGCGGGGATACTATTTATACAGAAACCCCCCGCACCCCAACGAGAAGGTAGGAGACAGTGTGGGGGGGGGGGGGGTTTGTCCAAATCAGAAGAAGAAAAAACAAGAAGTCCAAATCAGAAAACCACGACACAAGCAAAACAAGGTAACTCTAAATAATGCTTGAAAACACACAAAACAATTTTATCTGGTTCAATTATCAATTTGTTTGTTTTAATCACATCACACTTGCAATTTATGTATCACGGTTCCAAAACGAAAACATAATTATTATTTGAGAGCATGCCATTTTTAGGAATATGACACATTTAAAGGTTCACAAAGGGTCAGAAATGCTAACCATAAGTTCATGTATTCGTCTACTCAATATGAAATATACAGTCACACACCTTGTTATCGATGGGCAAACATCAAACTAATGATAACAAATGTTTTTTCATATTAATTTTCGCTCCCTAGATTCCTTTAGCAGGAGATCCTTAATTTCCATGCCTTTACAAAATACAGCTAAGTAATATAAACACCATTGATTGTCAAACGGCAATAATTTTTGCAAGTGCAATTCATTGTAATCATTTGATTGGAAGGATTAAAAATCGATGGTCATATTCAATGAAACATGGATATGCGCATACAGTACATGCACGCTTACATAAACAAACATAAAACGTTTAATTAATTACTTGACCGAATGTTAAAAATATATACCAGCATCATTTATAGCAGTAGAAACTGATACATTTTCACTAGAAAATTTATAGTAAGTTTTTTGTAAGTAGTTTTTCCACTATAGATGTCTTAGTTGGCTGATTTATTAGATAGCTGGTTGGTTGCATGCGTCGATGGTTAGTTGACTTGATGTTTGATTGTTTTGCTTGATTATTTAGTTCCTATCCTATCCTATCCCATAACTCCGAGGTCGTAGGGGCACCACAGATGATCGTTTAACCAGCGTACTCCATCTTTCGCTGTCTTCAGCAACCCTGATGGCTTCACTCAGTGTCAAACTAGTCCATTCTCGGATGTTGTCCTCACACAGTGTGTAAGTTCAGTACAAATCAAATGTCATTATGATTATCCTTGGCTATTAACTACAAATTTAAAATCAACAGAAACAATTAATCTAATAATAAACAGTTTCCTAACGGTTTACAAATGACTTAGATGTAACAATTAATTTTATTAAAACACGAAAACGTGTCGTTTAATTTTTAGATCAACAACGGCTACAACACTAACAACAACACAAGCAGCACCAACATCACCAACAATAACACTAGGTGTTTTCGAATTGCGACATCTTCATAAACGGACAGTTCGTTTTATTTTTGTAGATAGTCTATACATACAGTATCACAAGAAGACAACCTTTTGTTTATAAACTTGTCTAAACCAAATATGACAAAAGCAACAACAATTCGGATTTCTGAATACGAAATTTTGATTTCTGAATTCTTACAGACACTTATATTTTCTGTTCTAAAATGATCTTAAATGAACAGTAGCAACAACATAACAACAATAACAATTTTGTTTTCAAATTAAAGTTGGATAACATTAAGTAAACCTACATAAAATTAAACGGATCTTGTTGAAAGGACATAATAAATATTGTCTTTATCACTCCTTTTTCTATGGGCTCTGATCATGCCATAATAAAATAATAAGCGCTTTACAAGCTAACTATTAATGAAATCGATCATGTATGTCGCCATCTTGCTTTCTTACTTATTAATAAATCATCAATAAGCAACAATAGAATGTTACTAAATATTTTTACTGCTATATTAATTTTTTTCATTTTATTTAAGTTATTTTAATTATTAATAAATAAGCAACAATAGAATGTAGCTAGATAATTATATTATTATATAAATTTTTGTTAATTTTAGTTAATTAATTTTAATTTTAAGTTAATCTGTTTATAATTAATATGCTGTCTAATACCATATAGACGTTAAAATAAATAAATAAAATAAACATGAAATCGATCAATCATTCAGACATATCAATCGATCAAACAAGATACCAGATTCAGATATTCTTGCATTAAATGCAATCACTGGGATGAATAAAAAATCCACCGTTTTGTGCAAATGAGTTATTAATTCAATTATATCAATTAAGGTCTATTGTGTACATGAGTTTTAAACCTGCCACCCCCTAAAAATAAAATAAACTATTCATTATTCTTAATCATATATTATACTATCGAAAAGCACCTAACAGATAAATACATATTGTTTATGTTGTGTTTTTTTTTCCATTTATTTCATTTGGTTTATTTCTGCCTGTCTTACTGTAGTTTTTTTTCCTTCATTTTTTTTCATTATCATTATCATTTGATATTTTCTTTATTTCAGTCTTGAGTGTTTTGTGTTAAGTTTTGTGGTGAAGTTAAAGATCAAATTGAAAACTAAATTTTAAAAATCTCTTTTTATGCGCACTGCTTCTAATTTAACCGTCGAACGCATAAGGAGATGAAGAAGCAGAAGAAGAAGAAGAAGAAGAAGAAGGGTTAGTTAGTTATTCATTGCTTACAGGATCCAGCGGACAGCAAAGAGCCAAATCAAGACCACAAAATTAAGACCAAAACTTGGTTGAAAGAGGACTCACTCCTGATCCGTATAAAAGATCTGCTGAAACAACCCTTGTGATAACATTGAAGAAACTCCACCAGCCGGTCACTTTACAATAAAGGCGTCCCATGCGCCATTCTCTAATTTATGGAACCCCAATTTACAAAAACAAAATAGAATATTATTATTATAAAATACATGCATATAAAATGCCTACATTGGTAAATAATAATATCATAGGAAGCCCTAGAGACTAGAAAACGTCCAATATTCCCAAGCTGACCCAATAGACCTCCCTCATACACTAATTAGGAGTTTTTTAAGAGTTTTCAAGAAAAAAAAGTAGGTGACTGGTCTAGCGAATAAGATAGTATAGTAGATTAATAGAACAGAGTAGGAATTGTCACGTGGGGTTTATGGGCTCTGCACAATGGAATTATGGACCCTCACGTTTATTCGGTGGGAACTGCTAGTAAGTCACCCTATGAATTACTTTAATAAATTTATTTGTTTAGCTCGTTCTGTGTTAAGGTTGGGGTACAGAGATAGATAGAAAAATGGTAAAAGATTACTGTCACACTAGCTTTCACACGGCTATGAATCATATGTAGTCCAGCCACTTGATAACAGTTAAAATCACACATTTATTTCTTCTACTCTATACAAGATTCTCTAAGTACTAAGCTAACTTAAAAAGTCTCAGTCACTGCTAATAGTTCGATCGCTGATAGTCTAGGCAGCTGTTTTTCTTCCTCGGGCACTTGCTATAATATTTCATGTAGATTTGGACTACTGTGGTCCGTTTTACAGTTTCTGAAGAGTTGGACTACTGTGGTCCTGCTATGATCAGTTTAAGTGCACCTTCGTGTTATGCACTTAACTCATGAGTGGGGGTTCGAAGTCCTTCTGTGAGGTAGCTTCTGGTCCACCTGTGTCGTTGTGTAGTTGGGTTCCCTTGCCACGCTGTGGGGTCTGACAGGGAGTTTTCCGGGTAGCTCTTTCCGTCTTGTGCGGTAGAGGATACTCCGCCAACTAGTCGTTTCTGTGGAGTGGTGCGCACAGGATAGCTCGGGATAGCTCGCCTGCTCGTCTGTTTGACAAGTTCAGGCCCGTTGTGACTTGATAGAATTCTATGCTTCTAAGTCCTGCTTCCTGGTCTAAGTGTGTAGAGATTTCTCTAGCTATCTAGCTGTTCACACTTCGGTGTATTCCTCCCAACTCACCAAAGATAAGCTAGGTTTGGACCCAGTCAAACTGGCTCGAACCGCTTTGCGTAAGCTCCCATTGGTTAAAATGTTTACGACTCTCGTAATTACGATGATGTCATGGCCTCAGCCAGCGTCAACTATCACTGTGTGTATGATCGGCAGTATGCTACCGCTACGCTTGATTACTTTCATCGTCTGCTCCTAACTTTGAAATTCTAATATTATATATACTAACCAAGCTAAAATAAGCAGAGTTAATACTAGCCAGTTCGTGACAGGCTCCCTCAACTGAAAAAAGGCGATGACTACTGGATTCGACCTTTTTCTACTACAGAGCCTAGTTTAACACTGCACTATCCTAGGGTCCTATTTACAAACTACTTAAGTTGCTCTACCTGAGCTGCAATGCTGTGCCAGGTAGCTATGGACATTAGTGACAGGGTATTACTGGGCGGGGACGAATTCTGGTGCTGTGGCCCTTAGTTGTGTTGGGTGGGCGACAGCTGCTGTGTCCTCCACGAGATGGCGACTGAGGTAGTCGGCTCCGTGGTTCTCTTTACCGGGGATGTACTCGATTTGGAATGAGTACGCCTGAAGGGTGAGTGCCCATCGCATCAGGCGAGAGTTCAAAGACTTGGAGGCTGCCAGGAACGATAGGGGTTGGTGGTCCACCTGAACTGTGAAGTGAGTCCCATACAGGTAGAGTTGAAATTTCTGTATGGCCCAGACTAGTCCAAGACACTCTTTCTCCGACGTGGCGTAGTGGGTCTCGGCGGGTCTCAATTTTCTGCTGGCGTAGGCGACAGGGAATAGCGTCTCCGCATTCTTGGGGTCGCGCTGTAGCAGTACTGCTCCGAGGCCTAAGTCGCTTGCGTCGGTGCGAAGAACGAATGGCTGAGTCAAATCGGGTAGGTGGAGTACTGGCGCCGATGTCATTCTGTCCTTGAGTGTTTGGAATGCTGTCTCGCATTCGGCTGTCCATACGACTTTGTCCGGGGCGATTTTCCGGGTTCCATTTGTCAGTGGTACGGCGATGCTGTTGTAGTTGTGGATGAGCTTCTTCCGCGATGGCGATGGCCATCCATGTGTGTGTGCTGGGGGTCGCTGGTCGGTCCGTGTATTTCTTGAGGAGATTGATGTGGTGGTACCGGGCTCTCCCGTTTACCTCTACTTGGTAGACTGTCTTGGATTTCTTGGCAGTCACCCGGTACGGTCCTCTCCAAGCGATGTCCAGCTTGTTGGTTCCACTTGGAAGTAAGAGTAGCACTTGATCGCCGACTTGCAGTTCTCTGTCCTTCGCGTGGCGGTTGTAGTACTTCGCCTGACGGGCTCTTGCCTTCTTCAGTGCTTCACCAGCTTTCTTCCACGTTGCTTTGAGGGTTTCCTGCAGGTCTGCGACGTACTTGGTGGCACCTCTTGGTGTGTCGTCTATCTTGGCTTCCGTCCAACTTCTGCGTAGGGCTTCTAGCGGTCCGGCTAGAGGTCTGCCGAATAGCAATGTTGACGGGGTGTAGCCTGTGGCTGCATGGGGCGTTTCTCTATATGCGAACAGTGCCGCATTCACGTAGGTGTCCCACGCTTCTGGATTGTCGTCGGCGACTTTCCTGAGTATGGTGAGAAGGGTTCCATTCAGTCTTTCTACTTGTCCGTTGCTGGCGGGGTGGTATGGTGGTGTGCGAATGTGATGAACTTGTATCAACTCGAACACGTCTTGCATCAGGCGGCCGGTGAACTGAGATCCGTTGTCCGTTCTAATGCTGTCCGGGAATCCGACTCTGGTAAAGATGGCAATGAGTGCATCTGCAATCTTCTTGGTGTCGATCGCTGGCAACGGGACTGCTTCGCACCACATCGTACATGCGTCGACGAGTGTGAGTAGAAATCTGTTCCTCTTCTTGGTCATGGGCAGTGGTCCTACTATGTCTACTGAGACTTGCTGGAATGGCACGCCGACTACTACTGATGGTCCTAAGGTAACTGGTACGGTGTGATGTCGCGGGGAATATCGTTGACATTGGTGACAAGATTTCACGTAGCGCTTGACATCCTCCGTGATTCCTGGCCAATAGTAGTGTGCGCTGATTCTCTGCACTGTGGCTCCAATTCCCATGTGTCCGCTGAGTGGCATGCTGTGGCCTAGTTCTAGTACTTGGGCTCGAAGGGTGGCTGGTAGTACTAGTTGGGTGTGATCTCCATCTCCTTGTCGATGTAGAACTCCCTGTTCCATGTAGAAGTCTCCCTTGTGCGGGGGTGTGTGCGCCTTGGGTAGCTTCTGGAAGCACTTCGCTATCGAGGTGTCTTCTTTCTGTGCTGTTTTGATCTCTTCGAGTCCTGGATTCGGAGCGAACTCGGGCTGGGGTGGTTGGGTTTTAGCTTGGGCCCTGGTTTGCACTGCAGCTATCTCTACAGTTTTGGGGGGCGTGCCTAAGAACACATACCTACAACCTAGCACTAGATCATACAGGGGTTTCTGTAAAACAGCTGCTTGGATTCGTCCTGTGACGTACCTACTCTCTACTTCTATCCAAGCTATTGGGCAAGTAGTCGTCGGTTTCGTCAAGTCTGCTCCTTGTAAGTCGACTGTCTTGTCTGTCAAGTCCGCGCGCGATACAAGAGATTCGCTAACTATCGCGTCGTATGATAGACCTGTGTCATACAGACAGTTCGCTTCTTTACCGTTGACCTTGACCGTGTCTGTCACCGATGGGTGATCTCCGATAGTGTGTGGCTTGTTACCGCTGCTTTGAGTTAGAACTCTGTGCGCTGGCCGGCTTTCGCGCTCTTCCCTACGTTGTGCGGCCAACTTGAAACATTCTGCGGTGGAGTGATTGTTTCTGTTGCAGAACGAACAATACCGTCTCTGTTCTGCGGGACCTCTTTTCCCGAATTCCGTGTTGGGTCCTTTATTTTGCCCAGGTCTGGGGTTATTCGGCTTATTCGCGGTGCGCTCTTCCCGGTTAGGGCTTCGTTTCTGTGCCTCTTTCCCGTTAGGCTTTAGGTCTCGCCTGAAGCTCTTGGCTTCTCCGTGTGCGGCCACGTACCTATCTGCGACCTTGACCAGATCTTCCAGTCTTTCCGCGCCCTGCTCTACTGAGAATGTCCTCAGCTCGGGGGTCATGGTTTCCCGTAGCTGTTCCCATACTAACAGTTCTGTCAGTCCATCATACGTCTTAGCCGTGGCTGACTGGCTAATCCACTTATCCAGCGTTGTGGACAACCTATCCGCGAACTGCGCATAGCTCTCTCCTTTCACTCTCCGATTGGTGCGGAACTTTTGCCGGTAGCATTCTCCTGTTAGTTCGAATCCCGTTAGGAGTGCCTCTTTTACTTTGTGATAGTCAGTCACTCTGTCAGTCGGTAGCTTACTGTAGATGTCATAAGCCTTTCCTCTAAGCCCTTGACTAAGCTTAAAAGACCAATGAGTGGGATCTAGTTTGTACTCTGTTGCTAGACGCTCAAACCTAGTCAGATAGAGATCTAGACCTTCTTCTCTCTCATTGAATGTTCCCAGTGGAAATGACATTCCTTGTACAGGGTTGGATGCTACCTCTAGCTGATCTGAGTGGGGAGGGGTTGAGGAAGAACTTGAAGCTCCTGATCCCAATCTTCTTAGCTCTAACTCATGCTGTCTTTCTTTTTCCTTTTCTTCCCTCTCTTTTTCTTTTTCTGCCCTCTCTTTTTCTTTTTCTGCCCTCTCATACTCCCATCTCCTAACTTCTGCTTCTCTCTCGGCTGCTACCTTCTTCTGTTCTGCTTCTAGCTCTAATTTCCTTGTTTCTCTCTCTGCCTCTAATTTCTTCTGCTCTGCTTCTAATTTCTTCTGCTCTGCTTCTAATGCTAGTTTCTTCTGCTCTGCGTCTAGTTCTAATTTCTTTTGCTCTGCTTCTAACTCTGCTTTTTTCTGTTCTCTCTCTGCGGCTCTCTCTGCCGCTTCGAGTTTCTTCGCCTCTCTCTCTGCTGCTCTCTCTGCCTTAGCCTCCTGTTTCTCTACCTCTGCATTGATATACGCAATTAGGTCTCCCCCTGCTAGGTGTAAAGCTTCCCCTAATTCTTTGAAGCGCAATCTCAAGGCCACTGGGTCCGACATTGCCAAACGTGTCTATGAACAACCTCTGAATCACGTGGAATACCAAAACACTAGCAATATTGCAATTCAATAACAACAATGCAAAGACAATCAAATTCGTAATCAATAATAGAATACAACAAGAGTCAAATGGCATACACCAGTTATTTAAGCAAAACCTGCAAAAGAACAATGCAACATACAGGCACAAAAATATTTGAAGCAAAAAAGTTTTTAACTAAGGAATAGTGCACCACAACTGATCAGTGTTATACCCTTACACTATTCTAAGTTATTCTACTACTGCTGTTATTTAATTTTATTGTACTTAGATCCGGTTATACCCAATTCCTATTATCCACAGATCCTAGCTAGGCTCGCCAATTAAAGTGTCACGTGGGGTTTATGGGCTCTGCACAATGGAATTATGGACCCTCACGTTTATTCGGTGGGAACTGCTAGTAAGTCACCCTATGAATTACTTTAATAAATTTATTTGTTTAGCTCGTTCTGTGTTAAGGTTGGGGTACAGAGATAGATAGAAAAATGGTAAAAGATTACTGTCACACTAGCTTTCACACGGCTATGAATCATATGTAGTCCAGCCACTTGATAACAGTTAAAATCACACATTTATTTCTTCTACTCTATACAAGATTCTCTAAGTACTAAGCTAACTTAAAAAGTCTCAGTCACTGCTAATAGTTCGATCGCTGATAGTCTAGGCAGCTGTTTTTCTTCCTCGGGCACTTGCTATAATATTTCATGTAGATTTGGACTACTGTGGTCCGTTTTACAGTTTCTGAAGAGTTGGACTACTGTGGTCCTGCTATGATCAGTTTAAGTGCACCTTCGTGTTATGCACTTAACTCATGAGTGGGGGTTCGAAGTCCTTCTGTGAGGTAGCTTCTGGTCCACCTGTGTCGTTGTGTAGTTGGGTTCCCTTGCCACGCTGTGGGGTCTGACAGGGAGTTTTCCGGGTAGCTCTTTCCGTCTTGTGCGGTAGAGGATACTCCGCCAACTAGTCGTTTCTGTGGAGTGGTGCGCACAGGATAGCTCGGGATAGCTCGCCTGCTCGTCTGTTTGACAAGTTCAGGCCCGTTGTGACTTGATAGAATTCTATGCTTCTAAGTCCTGCTTCCTGGTCTAAGTGTGTAGAGATTTCTCTAGCTATCTAGCTGTTCACACTTCGGTGTATTCCTCCCAACTCACCAAAGATAAGCTAGGTTTGGACCCAGTCAAACTGGCTCGAACCGCTTTGCGTAAGCTCCCATTGGTTAAAATGTTTACGACTCTCGTAATTACGATGATGTCATGGCCTCAGCCAGCGTCAACTATCACTGTGTGTATGATCGGCAGTATGCTACCGCTACGCTTGATTACTTTCATCGTCTGCTCCTAACTTTGAAATTCTAATATTATATATACTAACCAAGCTAAAATAAGCAGAGTTAATACTAGCCAGTTCGTGACAGGAATGAGAAAGAACAAAGGAGAAAGAAAGCGACAGTGGGAATTTAAAGCACTGACCTTCCAGATAGTGGGGATACTATTTATGCAGAATCCCCCGGCACTCCCCGGGGGAGAGGGTATGAGAAGAAGAAGAAGAAGTTTCTAACAGAGTAATAAACATTATTTCGAGTTACGGGATAGGGTAGGATTTTGGAAAACTTGCAAGAGATTTTAAAAAACAACTGCTCCTCCCCTTCACCCGCTTTAAGGGAAAACATAATTTTGATATATCTTAATTTGTCGGAATACGTTAACATAAATTATGTTCTTAGTCGAAGCAGAAAGCAGGCTACCTGGTTATGGTACCTAAAAAAATAATGATAAAAAATGATGTACAAATCCAACAATGTGGTTTAATTATTTTAGTGGTTCGACGCTAACACGTATTGTTGGCAGCATGTCGCTCGACATTACTTAAGCTAAAGACTCTTAAGAATTTAACAAAAAAGGTTTGTAAAAAGCAGCCCACAGCGCTGAACAGTCTAATTTTACATTGGTATTCAAAAAACACAACCACAAACAGTATTTGAATCGAGAACGTCAGATATCAGGTAATCAATCGCTTCAACAATTCACCCTAAAATCACACACACAAACTCCACAATACAAAATGTTCTTATCTATTCATCGAAACGCTTTATAAAATTAATAATTAAAGA
The DNA here is from genome assembly GCA_036898135.1 of Oncomelania hupensis. Taxonomy (NCBI): domain Eukaryota; kingdom Metazoa; phylum Mollusca; class Gastropoda; order Littorinimorpha; family Pomatiopsidae; genus Oncomelania; species Oncomelania hupensis. Next base: position 44,733,467 of record CM072512.1, read on the forward strand.
AATTTTTAAAAGGTATAAAACACAAAGGAAATATGATGCATGTTTACACTTTCGTCAAATCTGGCATACACATTCTGAAGAACTAACAGAGTACTCTATATCTCACTTTCCCATGCTGGAAAAAAGAAAGAATTATTTCAACGGTCACAGTGTTATCCACAGTCCACAAATATATCATCTACTGAAGAAGTCTGTCCGTATTATATATGATTGTCGTATCAGAGTTTAAAATAACAAAAAATAACATTTCACAAACCACCAAATCCAAGTACAAATATGCAGATTTTGAAGCATTTGTCATATTACATTGCATAAATTCTCAATGAATTCACGAGTCTGTCCAATATCGATATAACTTTGCATATATAATATATATCTATATTGATGTCCACACAAAACAGGTGTTCAACTTTGTTAAAAAATAATTGATTAGAACTATTTTGTCAGCAGTTAGAATACGTTTTGTATGAAATTGCAGAAAATAACATGTGCGAACAAAAAAAATCACAAATCACAGTAATTTATTGGATTTCAGATGAATTCAAAACACAGAGCTTCTCTATGCAAGTGCATGGTCCGTGAGGTTAGGTTAGGTACAACCACAGAATAGAAAGGGTTAGAAAGCTTATATTTAGAATAGGAAGTGTTTATAAGTCTAGAAAAGGAAGTACTACAATGAAGATCTGTGTATCGCTGCACTGCAGCTGCCGTGCTTCCACGAGAAAAGACTGTTTGAATTTCAACTCAAGGTGACAAATAATTATGTTTCAAACTCAGAACAGAAAAGTACACGCACGGTGAAAGAGACACACGTTATGGGGGACACGCATTTGCTCATTTGCTCAATCACCGTCCACCACTATGTCTTCGTCTTCACTGGCGGGTTCTTGGGGTCTCCTGCCTTGGTGAGTTTTCTGGTGTTTAGACAGATGGTCCGACCTCATGAAGCTCTTCTCACATGTCTTGCAGCGGAAGCGTTTCTCGCCCGTGTGCGTCCTCATGTGACGCTGCAGTTCGTCCGATCTTGTGAACGACTTGGCGCAGAACATCCACACACATACGAAAGGCCGGATGCCGGCGTGATTCCGCAAGTGAGCTTTGAGATGCGACGTTTTCCCATACTCCTTGCCGCAGTTCTTGATGTGGCACACGTGCATGCGCTTCTTGCCCGGCTCCCTGTTAGGCAGCTTACAGTTCGGGCACTGGCACTTGGTCGTGCTACGCCTCGTGGACGTTATCGGACCTGGTCGGAAGCCCGCGCTGTTAGGAACTAAGGGTAAACCTGGAATAGGGAGCCGCGTGTGGCCCACGGAACCAGGATGAGGCGGATGTGGACCAGTTGAGAGCCACAGGGGATGGCTGGAAGAGGGAGGGAGGTGGAAAACGTTTGGATGTTGGATGGGCGGAGGGTGAGGCGGTAGAAGAGAAGGAGAAGGCAGAGGCCCTGTGGGAACCGTGAGCCTAGCTCCTAAAACGGCGTGTCGGGAGTTCCGGGTCCACCAGGCTGACATATCGGCCTCGCTGGCGGGTGGAGGGGAGATCTGCTGGCCTTGAGCTCCCATACGTCCACTGATGGCCGCTGCTGCTGCCACAGCTACCGTAGAGGGAGCATGGTGAGGAGCATTCAAGGCCGGTGGTGGAGGTGGGCGATGGAGTCCTAGGGTCACAGCCGGAACCCCAGAGAATGGACCTGGAAGGGGCTGCGACTGTGGCGGTACAGCTCCTGAGAAAGCTGCAGAACTGCTGGACGATAGGTGAGGCGGTGAACCGACACTCCTGCCAGCAGCTAGCATGTTCTGTTGCAGAATGTGAACGTGAAGCAGGTCTATAGGAGAAGGGGTTGACCTTGCAGCCCCTTGGACGCCGATGCCGCTGTTGCTGAGTCTGCCATCAGGGAGCATCGGAGGCGGCAACGACCCCACCGGCAAGCTGTGAGGAAACAACGCTCTCCAGCCCGACGGCGCCTGCGGATGCTGAGGCTGAGGTCGGTGGATGGGTGCGGATGGTGCTGTCGTCATGGTCATCATGTCCTAAAAACACGCAGCAAGCAAACCATTATTAGCATAATTATTTTCTCAATCAGCGCAGAAGAGATTGTCATCATCATCATCATCATCATCATCATCATCATCATCATCATCATCATCATCATCATCATCATCATCATCATCATCATCATCATCAATCTTTCAATAATGTATTATATGATATCGATAAAAATTTAAGGAAAAATGATGCGAAGTGCTCTTAATAATCATCTGAACAGGAGAGATGAGAAATTCACCATTTTAAAAAAATGTAGAAGAAAGAAAGAAAAGAGTATACAAAGTAAATAAATAAATAAGGAAAAAAATAAGTAAATAAACAAATAAAATAAAAACAGGAAAACATACTACTATGAAATGCTACACACATACACACACACAAATTGAGTCGCGCCGCAATTATGATGTTGAAAGGCACTCGACTATATTTATCTAAAACCATTTAATCAGTCAATCAACCAACCACTCAAACAATCAATTAATTAAATCTATTTATCTATATGTATCAGTCAATACATGTATGTCTTCTGGTACCAGCAAATACAACGACCGCGTTTTACATTGTTGAGCATCTCCATTTTGAACCAGGCAGCAAAATCTTGTATTTAAAGCGCATCTCTCGCCTTTTGTTCACCTACATCCTATCCTATCCCGTAACTCGAAGGTTGTTGGGGCACCACAGATGATCGTTTAACCAGCGTACTCCAGCTTTCTCTGTCCTTAGCAACCCTCATGGCTACCTACATGCATGCACCATAATGAGATTTGAATTTCTTAAAATTTATTGTGTTTTATGCGGACTACGCGTGCTAGGACAAAAAGACATTTTTGATGCGCTTAATAGTATTATCAGGCAAGCAAGCAGTTGCAGCGAAAGGTTACCCGTACGTGCACACAGGTAAGGACTGACAAGCAACAGAGAGAACAGTGTCAAATGCACCAAGAGAGAGAGAGACCAACATACAATGCAATAAAATGAAACAAAAAAAACGCGATGAGAGGGCTGCAGGCCGGTGTCACATCCTTCAAGTTCCGGGTCTCCTAGTTTATCCAAGCGCCTTTGCGCATGCGCCAGGTCATGTCGGGCCGGCTTTTTCACGAAGTTCTTAGGCGTCATAACCCTAACCCTAACCCAAACCCTAACCCTAACCCTAAACTCTTAACTCTAACCCAAACCCTAACCCTAACCCTTACGAAGACTATGATAGCACTGTGCGCATGCGTCGAATTTTGTAACGCGTCGACCAATCAGAATGCTCCCATTCGCTCCCAGCCCAGCTAAGATACTAGGAACTGTGACGATGTCACACCGGGCTTGAATGAAAAGAAAGACAGTGAGAGGAAAGGGAAGAAGAAAAAAAAACAAGAAGGAAAGAATGAACATTACAGAGAGCGCAGAGAGAAGGGGAAAAAAGGGGACATAATTAGACTTAAAGACGGAAAGACCAAAAGGAGAAGAAAGGGGAGAAAACTCAAACAAGGTTTGCTGTTTAGCAAGACTTTAGAGAGGGAGGGAGCCGCAAAGAACATCAAACGATCCCAGGACCTCCCGATCGTTGTTTGAGGCTGTCTGTCACCTCCATTGAAGGATCTCTCCCATTCCACCCCACCCACAAACTCCCCCTTCACGCCCTTACCTTTACCCGCGGCCCCCTCTCGCCCACAATTCTCTCTCTCTCCAAGAAATGCACAACAAATGTGCCACCACCACTCCCACACCCGCCCCCTTCCCCTCCACCCATACACACCTTCTCTCTCTCTCTCTCTCTCTCTCTCTCTCTCTCTCTCTCTCTCTCTCTCTCTCTCTCTCTCTCTCTCTCTCTCTCTCTCTCGTGTTTCTGTTATATTATGAACATAATTAATTATACAATTACACTTTTCGGTCTGTGTACATTTTGATAGTTTCACAATACAAATTCTAAACTCTCTCTCCCCTCCATCCCTCTCTCCCTTGACTTGCTTGTGTCGTAATTTTTTAATGAACTATACAAAATACACTTTTCAGTCTGTGATCAGGTTCACGATCTCACAATATATTCTCTTTATCTTCTGTCCCTGTTGTATGTTTTCAAACGTATAACAACAGATTTCGTCCAAAAACATTTAAAGAGGTGAATGTTTTAAATCAGAAAATACATTTTGTTCAGATAATGGCATGCATGGATGGAAGAATCGTCAGGCAGACTGCATGGTTTATTTACAAATGTGTCCAAAGGACAGTAAGTTATTCATTGCTTACAGGGTCCAGCGGACTCCAAAAAGGGACAAGAACAAGAATTAGGCAGCAGGTTGTTGAAAATAAATATTTGTGTTTGGAAATCGTGTGTGTATACGACGTCAATATGTAAACATGGGTTTGGCAAATACGTGAATGCATTTTAAAAAAAATAAATAAATGAATTAAGTAATAAATATTGAGTTTGTATTTGCATAGTAAAGTGAATGAGATATATATTTTAAATATCTGTCTTTATGAACATAAATTCATATATTCATAATAAACATGCAAAATATATGTCTTTATTATTTTGATTGATCTATTTTTTTCTTAATATTTCCATTGTATCTCCAATCTCACTGATATGAGCAAATTGCTTTATTCAATAAAATTGATATGAGCAAATTGCTTTATTCAATAAAACATTCTACAGTATAAAGTCCCTTCCCTCTCTCTCACCCTATCTGTTGTTTATTATTTCCCCCTCCCTACCTCCCTCCCTCACATAGTGCTCTATTCCCTCATTCCCTCTCAACTTCCCGTTCGCAGAGGTGAACGCAGGCAACGCGTACTAAAAGACTCCTAAACAAAATAATCATAGTAAGTTGTTTACGCTAATCTGTAACCAGGCGCAAGCTGGACGAGGTATTATGCGCTTTTTAAAGTCAGTGTTACACACCCACACAAACAATAGTACTATATCTTTATTAAAAAGTCCATAAAACACTGAAGTCAAAGAGGACTAAAATACCTTGATATCGCTGGGGGTAGCTGGGGGATTTAAGAAGTTTATACAGAGACACACACAGAGGTAAATAAAGAGTAATAAAATTGTTTTAAACAATGGTTTATTCAGTTAAATTTTCTGATCTGACAAATACATAAATACAGTAACAGGAATACACAAAAGAGTAATAAAATTCAGAAAAGTTTGTCTGAATGTCATACATTTGCAATTCCTTTGGAACTGAGACCATTAGCGGGTAAATTACCCATGTATTCCATGAAACAAATTGATTTATTGGCAGCACGGTGTAAACTTATTACCTCTTGAAGTCTTCTCGCAAATAAAGCCGAAATTAGGGTTAGTTTGTATTATTTGATAGGTATAAACCATGCCCCTATAAGACATAACCAAAAACAGCAACTGAATCAAACATGAATTAATTAAATGGGGTGGGGGTGAGGTGTGGGGAGGGGGGGAAGAGGAGAAAGAAGGAGGAAATAGAAGGAAGTGACTGAATTTGAATTAAATAAGAACGAAAGGCCCCTCTCTCCCCTTCGTCCCTCACACACAACACACATACACACAAATTCCGGTGTGCACACCTCCGTGCACAAAATTTTCCCCCGTGTGCTAAAACTGTGCAGGTCTTTGAAGTCCGGGTCCCAAAGTCAGAGAATCCGACATGAAACGACGCGGACCCGTCACACCACAATACATCAAACACCACTTCCAAACAAAAAAGCTCGCTAAAAGGGGACTAACTCTCAGCTAACAAGAAGGAGAAGAAAGAGCGACCTGCGACAAACGATGATGAAAGGGAATTATGAGAGGAAAATTGGAGGGGGGGGGGTGAGGGAGGGTGGAAGGGAGAGAGAAGACAGAGAAAAGAGGGAAGGAGAGAGAGAGGGGGGGGGAAGAAAGAAGGAGGGAGGGAGGTGGAGAGAGAGAGGGAAGAGAGCGGAGAAGCGGGGGATTGTAGAATGGCAATGTTCATTAGAAAAATATAAGAAAGAAAAACAGGGTTCCATCAATTTTTAAAAATGGATCATAACAGAGGGCAATAATAATAATAATAATAATAATAATAATAATAATAATAATAATAATAATAATAATAATAAAAACAACAACAACAAAGCATAAAAACTCAGTAGGCCTACTATTGTATACGTGATAGTTGGTGAAATATGCGAGTGTGTATGTAGGTAAAGATCACCCCGGTTTCAGTCTGAATAATAATTTGGAGAAAAGGGCGTGCATAGCAACCATTATTATTATTATTATTATTATTATTATTATTATTATTATTATTATTATTATTACTAATACTACTACTATTATTATTATTATTATTATTATTATTATTATTATTATTATTATTATTATTACTACTACTACTACTACTACTACTACTACTACTACTACTACTACTACTACTACTACTACTACTACTACTACTACTGTTGCTGCTAGTATTACAGTGCCAACTTGTAAAGTCTGACTAACAATTTCCGAGTCCAACCTGATCTCTTTGCCAACTATTCCACAAAGGTTACCGGAATCGAACCACTCAGAAGCACAAAGGTAAATTTAATTGCAATATATTATTTACGATCAAGAGAGAAATCAAAGCGATGTCATAGCACCTCTCTCTCTCTCTCTCTCTCTCTCTCTCTCTCTCTCTCTCTCTCTCTCTCTCTCTCTCTCTCCCCTTCTCTCTCTCTCGCTAGCGTCAGATCAAGGGAGGTAATAATTTATTTTTACAAACCTCATTGCCATTGAAAATGATAGGCCATAAAATACTAGTACCTCCTTTTCGCTTTCACAGAAAGGAACTTCACAAGTTTACTAAGTTTACACTAACGTCTTTAAATATCTACAAAGTCAACAAAGTGATTTTTAAAAAGGATCTTTCTAAAGTATACAGAATTTATTCTATGTGTACAGTACAGACTGATATACTGTAATTTAAAAAAATTAAAACAACCAGTATCACTCTTAAATAAAAGCAGACTCTTAATGTTTTCAAAATGGGAAAACGATTTCAAAGTATTACTTTTAAAGTTGTCTTGTAAACGTTAAACGTCCGCAAAGTGAAAAACTTGACAAGTATCAGTATTTTACGTCTACAAAATGACAAGTATTAGTATTAGTAGTAGTATTAGTAGTAGTAGTTAGTAGTAGTAACTGGAGGGTATTTGTTTTTATGCCTCCTGGTCTATTCCACTCTTCTTCTTTCAACACTTCTGTGCTCGGGCCCACCGCCGTAGCTCAATTGGTGGAGCGTTCGCCTGGCACACCGATGACCCAGGTTCGAATCCCGTGGTGGGCGATATAAAATGTGGTCATTTTCACTGTCCATTTTAGCAGTATGATTGCTTTGGTGGTTCAGTGTTGATTCAGGTCCCTACCCCTCTTTCCCTGGGATGGTTATCCCCGTCTGCCATATCGCCAATGGTGGGTGTAGACGTTAAACCTCAATGTTCGACTTCGACTGTGCTCGGGTCACTTACGAGCGCAATTTTGATGAAACCTGACATGTAATCGTCATATTCTTAAAATGTATCAATAAATTTTGGGTTGCTATCCAGAATGTTCTTGAACGAGTTTTCAGCGAATTTCATGCTAATTGGGAGAGCATTCTAGTATCCCACTACCTTACATGCATGTGAGTACTTTCAAATACTATTCGACTATATTTAACCAACAAGAAAGCGAACATTGACTTAATATCAATGTCAAAGTATCTCGCATTTTATGTCTGCAGAATTTAAAAAAATCGATTTTAATAATAGTTTATGTCTAGAAAACATGAAATTGTGAAAAACACCGTTTAAAGTATCAAGCGTTTAATGTTAACAAAAATGTTTTTTTTTTATTGAAATTAATAATAGTTTATGTCTACAAAGTAAAATCGGAAAAAACATAGTTTAAACTATCCAGCGTTATATGTCTGCAAAATTTAAAAAAATCCAAACAATTAATGGTTTATGTCTACAAAGTAAAATCGTGAGGAACCTTGCGTTTTATGTCTTCAAAGTAAAACATTTCGAAATTAATAATGGTTTATGTTTAAAAAAAACTTTTTCAAGTGTCCAGTGTTTTATGTTTTGACATTGAAATCCATCAAAGTCAACATTCAAAGTATCAAGTAAATGACCTATACAAAATGAAATTGTTCGTAGTTTTACGTGTCTGAATAATTTCAAGATATTGCCAAAATGAACAGTAAATGAAAGCAGGTGGGGGTTATCATTAAAGCAAACGATATTCCCGAAACTCGAGCCTTTCAGTTTTTGTAATCAATACAGCATCAAACAGATTTGAGTATCCTATCTGCCACATGCAGATGTGTGAACTACGTGTAAAAGGTGTGAACCTGTCTTAGAACTACTGTAGAAGAAAACATATAAGCCATAGGTGTCACAAAGAAAAAGATATAAATCCTGTATTCAGGTTTTACAAAAAATAAAATACAAAGTGCGAGGAGTTAGATCATGCTTCATACAAACGTTGTAACTAATAAGCGGTTCACATATTGTTCAACAAATAAAATGAAAAAAAAGAGTTGATTATAACAGATTTTGCTTTGATACAAGCGCTAAATCTCTTTGAACAAAACGCCAAACAACAAGCATTTAAATCCTGTTGTGGATGTTGCAAAGAGAAGGAGAAAATAATACCAGGATTCACGCGGGCGCCTTAACACTCTAATCAGTCTAATGGAAAACAATGTGAACAATAGTTTTGTCTTTGGATTCATTTATTAAACTCAAAACGTCTGTCTAAAATCCGCGGCTTAGATCTCTTGTTTCCAGCTTTGAGCGTATAGAACTAGTTAAAACCATTGTTTATGCTATGAGATATACATTTAGAGGGTTGCCTGATTATCGTAAAACTAGCTAAACACCGCTGCTGAAAAATATGATTGTTTATTTGCTTTGTGAGAAAAATTTTAATCCAGATTAAACCTCTGAATCTCATAGCATAATAAACACGCAACGGATTTGAATGCATTACAAAGAAACTAGTTGAAGCCTTTGACATCGTTTTGTTTTTCTTTTGTTGTTGCCGATGAAAAATTGGAATGTTTATAAAATTTCCTTGCTTTGTTAGCCCAAACTCCCAAAGTAGTGAATCTGTTTTGCAAGTAAAGAAACAACAAAAAAGTAACAGGTTTTGAAGCTTGTTACGAAAACTTAACACCTTGTCGCGTTTGTAGTGGAGAGGTGGTCTGCAGTTATCGCCTAGTTGTCTTGTCGAATGTTGAGAGCAGTTTAAATCTATTGTATGGCTTAAAGACGAAAACTTTAACACGTTGGTTTTTTTGTAGTGGTCGGGGCTTTTGTAGTAGAAGGGTAACACCTTGACACACAAGGGGAAAACCTGACAACAATCAAAAGCAGTAAGACTCAACACCTCTGTTCTAAGACCATCAACAGGATTAGCTGCTCCTCCGCGAAATGTCGCACCGCACTATCAAACGGATTAATGCTAATCCCTTTCCGCCCGCTTTGTTTCGCAAAAACCACCTACTTGAAAAGGGGCGGCGATGGTGTGAAATACGTAACACTTGGATTTATCTAGTTTCTTTCTTCAACTAGACCGTAACCTCCCTCTCATTTTTTCTACTATCTTATCGTTGTTTTTTGTTTTCTTTCTATATCCATCTCCTGCACCCGTATAGTTCTACCCTAAAAGGGTTGCGTGATTTGTGCGAGTTCGCCAGGTGGCCCGATCATACTGAGTTACTGAACGGATTGCAACAGTGCCAGACACAGGCCAAAAGAGCACAATGTGACTAGAATGAAAAACAAAAGGATGACCTTTAGTTTTGCAAATCTTTTTTTCTTTAAGGTCTGTCCGCCCACGTCTTATTTAAAAAATAAGTAAACAAATGAAAACAGAAATAAAACGACTATAAATAAATAAATAAAAGCAGTAATACATACTTCCTACTTTCCAGTAAAAAGGAAAAAGCCAACTCGGAAAAGCATCGCTCAAACATTTTCGCCCAGCGTAATGATTGATTGATTGATTGATGGATTGTTGCTTTAGGTCCAGCGGACTCTTCCGAGCCAAATCAGGACCGGACAATCCCCAATCCGCATAAAAGATCCATTAAAACAACCCTAGTGGGAAAATTGAATGCCCTCCACCGGCCAGCCACTTTACAATAAAGACATCCCACGCAAGGGACGGCTGAGGCTTTACCCCAACTACTCGAACCCCCGGTTACAAAAACAAAATAGAATACAAACATCATTATAAATCATCAACAAAACACCTACATATAAAATGCCTATAGTGCTAAATAATAACATCATAGGAAGCCCTAGTGACCACCCGGCAGAAAGCGTCCAACACTCCCAAGCTGATCCAACAGACCTCATACACAAACAAGGAGTCTTGTCCAGGAAGAGTTTTCGAGAAAAAAGGTAGGTCATTGATCTAGCGAAGAAGAAGATAGTATAGCAGAGTGATAGGACAGATCAGGAATGGGAAAGAGCAAATGAGGAAGACAGCGACAGTGGGAATTTAAAGCACTAAATTTCCAGAAAGTGGGGATACTATTTATACTGAAACCCCCGGCACTCCAACGGGGGTACTGTTGCCGCAGTGAATCAGTCATGCCTACAAAGGCAAGACAGGTTTTCAACTGGGGCTTTCACTTTTCCCTTTATAGGTTAGAACAATCTACAGTGGCAAAATTGCTCATGACCCCAAGGGGTCCAGCGTAATGAACTTGTCAAAAGTTCGTATCCCACTACAAAAGATGGATGCACGCAAAGTCCTCGCAATGCTCGTAAAAGTGCAAATTGAGAGGTCCCAAAAGCCTCACCTCAACAACAGCAAAAGGTTACGAGGGAAAAGACAAATGTTTCTATCTTAAATACTACATAATTACATTCGTATATGTTGCAATGTTACATTAATGTTCCCAGACTTTATACTCCTTTCGTGGGGTCCTGTGAGCAATCAGTCATGGCGCAAAAAGAAAGATTTAACAGCACCCACGTGTCTTTACTCTGCCTCGTTAACACTATCTGTGCATTGCTTTGTGTCTTTAAAGTGCATTTCTTTGATGTGAAATAGAAGAGGATTGGCACTAAAACATTATATTAAAAAAAGTATTGTTAGTAAAATTTATAAGTTACTGAGAAATAAAATGGAGGAAGAGGAGAAGAAGAAGAAGGAAGAGAAGGAGGAGGAGTAGAAGAAGAAAGAAAAGGAAAAGAAGGAAGAAGAGGAAGAGGAAGACGTACAAGAAGACGAAGACGAAGACGACGACGACGACGACGAAGAAGAAGAAGAAGAAGAAGAAGAAGAAGAAGAAGAAGAAGAAGAAGAAGAAGAAGAAGAAGAAGAAGAAGAAGAAGAACGCAAATGTTGACTGGAGGAGGAAGATATGAAGCAACTGACAGAGCTTTAGCAAAAACCGTATCCACAAAAAGACCTGAATTACATTTGAACATTCTGTTGTAGTCAAATTTACCTTACATACTTGCATCAGGTTACTAAAAGGTGACTATTATTTGCATTGTGCCTCAAACATGTTCACGAAAACGCAAGGATTAGCAACTGTTACCGAAGACGACGGTACCAAATTTGATACCTTTAAACAACTATTCAACACCAAAATGTTAGTTTTAATAATTGTAGCCTAATGCGACTTTAACAAGGAAGGCATAGCATCTATAATCAAATGTGATGTTAACAACGTGTTAGTATTGTGTTCTGGCACGTTAAAGAAATATTAGCATTGGCATTCGGTTAGCCTAAAACAGCCGGAACACACAATGTAAGTTTTCTGCCAAAAGGGGTTTTGCTTACCACTAGCAATGCAGCTTAAGCCTACAATTCAATTTCATTCAGTTCAGTTAACGTCTGTTGACAAAGTAAGTGATACTTAAATTCAATCAAATTAATGAAATTGGACTAAATTTTAGTATTATAAATTGTAGCCTAACATTTTTTTTATTTAAGAAATTCTGGAGTAAAAACTTGTAGTCTCACTGTAGCTAACAAAAGAGTCCTGTTCATTAGTATCTTAACGCAACTCAACGTAAAAAAGGAGTTATTATTAACACACTGTAACCTTATAACCAACAACATGGCTTTATGGTCAAATGTTAATTGGTATCTTAACACAAAACCTTAACAAAGAGTTATTAACACAATATAAACACTATGTCCATTAACATGACTTTTTATAGACAAATTTTAATTAGTATCTTAACACAGCTCAAAGTAGAAAAAAGTTAACAATTACCTCACGATAACATTATACATACACACACACACGCACACCCACGCACACACACACATATATATATATATATATATATATATATATATATATATATATATATATATATATATATATATATATATATATATATATATATATATATATATATATATATATATAATCATCACTCCAGCTGCTTGCGCCACACAGTCGAGTTTTTATCTCTTACATATAGTAATATACGTCAAGGTGACTTTTATAAGCATCATGTTAATTAGTATCTTAACACCCCTCAAACTAAAATAAAAAAGTTTCCATTAACAACTATAATCTTATACAACCCTTATCGTTACCTTTTTTGTTTTCAAAAATATAAACAACATGTATAACGTTCTGTTGGCAGTGCATGTTACAATAAATTAGTATTTTAACGAAACTCGAAACTTAAAAATCCCATCAACACACTATAATCTAATACCAGCCATTAGCATGACTTTATAGGCAAAACTGTTAACATTCTGTTGTAGTCAGTGGTAACCACTAGTGGATGTGATAGGGTGAGTGAGTTGCCTGTGTGGGGGGAGGTTTTACCTTTGTGAGTCATCTCAAATAACATCAAAGACTTCGGCGGCCAAACAGTCGTTTGAGAGAGGGCCTGGAATTGTTGAGTAGCTGTATGCACCCGTCATAGAAAGGAGAGCAAACAGCCTCGCAGTAAGCATAAAGAATAATAAAGATACGTAACTTAACTAACATGCAAATGTCCTCAATACAAGTGATAGATGTAGAGTAAAATCCAGATGTTTTTAAACAGCACTTGAAACATGTTTTACCTAGGACGCGCGAAAGATACACTGCTGTACTCATTATATTATGAGTACGTTAAAATTAAACCTTAATTAAAATAATAATAATAATAATAATAATAATAATAATAATAATAATAATAATAATAATAATAATAATAATAATAATAAATAATACGGACTTAATTTGATTACATTTCGGTCCTTTTTCTCCTCGCATAATAAAATTAAGGTATTCAGATCTTCATACATTAATAGTCTCATTCTTCGGCAATAGTTGTTGTTTGTAGTATTGGAGAACACCCTCCTCCCCTTCTCTCCTCCTCCCCTTCTCTCCCCCACCTCCTTTCCCTCCAAATGCCATCTCTCCTTTGTCTCACTCATTCCAGTAATCTGACGCTCTTAAAAAGGCGATTGTCAAAGTCACTTAATTTTAAGCTTACTCCGTAGCCGAAGAAAGGAAAAATAAAAGCCCAGCAAATCGTATTACGATCTTCCAAATTTACTCCTACAGATTTTCAAATACACCTGGACTACCAAAAGCGCCCAAAACTATATTAAGAAGCAGACGCCTATATAGTAATGATCAAAACGCAATGCAACGCAACACAAGCCTAAAACCGAAATCCTATACTAAAGCAATATTGCAGTCAGCAATAACGATGTTTTAATAACTGGAAATCAATGTTCAAAAGCGGAATCTTCATCTATGTAGTAACTTAGACTAGGTCTTAATGTGCAGCACAACACTTTCAAATCACCGCCCAAGGGCTAAGGCGGGTGGACTACAAAACAACCTTAAATGTAGGGAATAGGTAAAGTATGATACCCAGGAGGAACACTATAGACGTTGGATAATGCGGTAGAGCCTGGGTGATGTGATTGTGACGACGGTAATAAAATTATGACCTAACCCCCAAGGCTGTAGAAGGGCACCTCGAGTGTGTTAAGCCCGATTCGTCCCATATACGCTTATGTGTCCGGGACATTAATCTATAAAACTAAACTAAACTAAACTGTTAAGCCCAAATTTATGACGGTCTACTAGCGCCAAATTCGAGAGTTACCATTATATTACGAGATAATTGAAATTAACACGTGTTTTGTGTAATTTACGGTATTCCACGGTGTTAATTATTAACTATCAGTATTTGCCACGCCTTCCTATCACCAAAACCTGATATTTACAAATATCATGATATAATTGCAAATATCATAGGAAAATTACAATTATCAAGGGATAATTACAATTATCAATGAAAAATTACAAATATCTTCGCATAATCAAGTTTGATTTTCAGTTCTAGCTCTAACAATCCGTCTGGAAATGGGCCAAAACAAACAATTGTAATTTTAACTTGATAATTACAATTTTTACGTGTTATATGTAAATATGTCGTTGATATTTGTAATTATCTCATGATATTTGTAATTATCACTTTGTTTGGGCGCTAATAGGCCGTCATAATGAGAATTACACAGAACACGTGCATTACAAAACGGGTGGGAATAAAAACTGTACAAATACTGAAGTACGGAGTTCGATCAGCCCCGCGCAACCCGCTCCTCAAATCTGTGGATAAGAAGTGAGCAGTGTCTGTCTGTGGGGTAAGAAGTGAAAATTGTAATTATTACAATTGCTAGAGACAAACCTGAAAATTAAACATGATCACTACTGGATTGGGGCTTTAAGCATTATAATAGTATGTGAAAAAAAAGAAGGTCTCCTTCGTTCGCTGTCATGCGACTTAACAACCTACCACAGAACCAACGCAGCAACCCTCAACACCTCTGGGTCTCGTTTCGTTTCGTTTCGTTAGGTAGATTACCGTCCCCGGACACAGAAGCGTATAGGGACTTGTATGGAAGAAGGTTGTCTCAAGATTGCGGTTTATACGACAGATTGATCGACTCTTACAACACTTTTCTAGATGATTGACTTGAGCGATCTGCGAGTACATGTATAATCTAAGGGATGATCGGTATCAAAAGCTAAAGAGGCATCTTTGTTATACACGATCTGATCTGCGATAGCTTTCTAACGCTCCTGCCGAACTATAATTGCTTAAAGCCTATATTTCGTTATCTTGAACCAAAGCGGGAATCCTGCCCTATTGTGTTTACCGTGTTTTGTATGCGATGAGACTACCGCGCCATTGATTGCTGAACGAGAGTAAGTGGGATTTTTAAATTGAACTTCGCCCTCTTACACCTATTGAGCGAAACCCGAGGCTTTGACTTTCTTTTCATTCACTGTAATACTGACAATAAAGTCCAGCTGGGGAAGTGACCCACTAAGCCTTCGGGTACAATAAGTTCTCACGCCGTTTTCCCAGTGGACACTGGGTGGACTGATGACCACAAGGACTTTCAAGACCACCTGAGAAGTTGACCATATGATTCACGTTGTAATGGAGCCTAAGCAATGCAATGATGACTGTTAGCACAGTAGCTTGCTTGCCTGACGTGCTAAAAGTCTCCGGTTCAATATCCTTCTATCCCCACCCTCATCCTCCCCCAGCTCCTCTTCAACATTCAACATTACTTGTTTGTTGTCGTCATTTTAAAAAAAAGGAAATCTTCCACAAAGGTCGACTCTTTGTAAATGGCACTATAGTATTCCCCCTTCTCTCTCTCTCTTTCTTTCTCTCTGAGAAGACAGAGAGAGAGAGAGAGAGAGAGAGAGAGAGAGAGAGAGAGAGAGAGAGAGAGAGAGAGAGAAAGGGTTAAGGGATTACAAACTGTTTCACACGTGTAACAGAAAATTATTGACCAATCGCAACAACAACTCTAAATAAACCACAGCAATTCCAGTTGTGGCCAAGTGGGCTAAGGTGGGACTAACTTGCCTTGTCCACAGGCCAGAAACCAATGGCGCCTGACAGGTGTGGGTTCGATCCAGCATCTGGGCGTTATGTTTCTCCGAATATTATTTACTTTCGACTCGGGGGTTTTCTTCGGGTACTCCGGTTTTCTCCCCCAGCAAAATGTCAAAATCACAACTAATGTTAGGTAGGTTGGGTTTGGGCGCGCCACAGTCTGCGACTACGCTTTCCCCTGGGCAGGCGGCCCAGAATTTCCCTATGGAAAAAGGGACAATAAGGTAAATAAAAGAAAAAATCAAATTGTTTAAAATAACCCAAACGCGAATAACTGATATATTAACCCAACAGTGATAAACCGGATATAGAGAAAAACAAGGCCACACAAAAAAAGTTTCTTCACGAGGTATGCGGTTTACTGCAATTAAAGTTTATTGAGTTCAGAGAACGAAGCGCCTAACCCACTGAGCTATATGGCCTAACCAGTGTACGCAGTACATACTCACCCCACCCCGTCTTTCTATTAACATTGAGTCGCCACATACACTTCACTTTAATCCTGGATGGAAAGTAGAAGGCCCCGTCGTCTGTGAGGTGAATTACATATGTAGAAAAATAAACGAGGCGAGAAGGACCGCTAGGTAAATATCAATGAAAGAAGTTAAAACCTACGTTTGCCAGTTACCACACTGAGGGTATATAGCTACGAACCTCGACCTACGACACGATTTTTGCTGAAGACAGCATAACCTGATAACATTAGCATATACTTAGCAGAATCGCAAAGTAAATGTTAGTATATGAAGCTAAAAGCTGATTTCTCCTGTTATCTTACGATGTTGTTCAGATTTTGCCCCGGGACTTGACTTTGGAATTAGAATACCTATAGGCCTACATGCAACTGAAAATGTAAACGTCTTTGATTTCAAATTAATGAAGTGAATCTGCATCGATTACGAAAGTTTCCTAAAGAACCTCCCCCATGTGTGGGTGTCAATAAAATAAAACACATTAATTAATGAAAGCATAATAAATAAAAACATAAAATAAATTTAAAAAAAAAACTGTTTCAAATGTAGCACGCAAACAAACGCTGAACAAAAATAGAATTTGTGCCTAACCAACCCTTTTGGCATTGCTTGTTTTGTTCCTATTTTATTTACTAAATACAGGTCATTTAATGAAGCGCATACATCTAACAGCTCATACTGAATGTGATAGGTGCATCGAGGGCACTTAGGAAACATGCAAAATAGTGCAATCTTGGTCCTGCACAAATTACAATTCTGTTCCTGGGTTCGACTATAACACTCAGCCATGCAAATAACCTGCTCATAATAATAACCGCAAGTTCTTATATAAAAACCCATCCATTCCATACATTAGCTTTAGGGGCCGGGTAGCTCAGTTGGTAAGAGCGTCTTGCTAGTAACCGAAAGGTCGATGGTTCGAATCCCGGATTGGTCTACGTGTGATCATATTATTTTCCCCTTTACCAACAACTGGCCCGCTGGTGTCAGTGTCGCGTTAGGACTAGTTTTAACTCTGCTTATTGACTATTTAGCCATGTGTAGTATTTGTAACAGTAGAGAAGTTAGACTATTACACAGCAGCAATTAAATTACACAGCAGACAGCACACTGCGAGCCTGAGCCACACACACAGCGCAGTGACGTCAGCACTTAAGTTTTGAATCGGACCGTTGGAACCAATGGGAGAGCTTAGGCAAAGTGGTTGGAGCCAGTTTGACTGGGTCCAAACCACGCACAGTTTTGGTCAGTTGGGAGGAATACACCGAAGTGTGAACAGCTAGATAGCTAGAGAAATCTCTACACACTTAGACCAGGAAGCAGGACTTAGAAGCATAGAATTCTATCAAGTCACAACGGGCCTGAACTTGTCAAACAGGTAAATGGACACCCTTCTGTTTCATCGTGATATATTTATATTATTGTTGAAATTATGTTTGTGGAATTTGCTATGCATAAATGTGAATTGTTAATCCGAATTTGCCGTACCACGTGGACGAGCCGAGCACGAGGCGAAACACGACCGGTTGCGCCGCCATGTTGTATCCCGTACGGAACCACTGTTGTTTAACTTATATGTATGTTTGCAGACCAGTGGCTGTACCACTGAATGTTTATA
This sequence comes from Oncomelania hupensis, assembly GCA_036898135.1. NCBI lineage: Eukaryota > Metazoa > Mollusca > Gastropoda > Littorinimorpha > Pomatiopsidae > Oncomelania > Oncomelania hupensis. The sequence continues at coordinate 44,751,485 of CM072512.1, forward strand.
TTATTATTAATTCTGTATGTGTATAGTTAGACACGATTTATATTTATGTATGTATAGGAATTTAGAGTGAGATTCCAGTGGAACCCGGAAGTAGCAGAATGTTCGTCGCTTATGTATAGAGATGTGGAGCTATCACTGAGGGCTACTTGGCTTTCAGTGAGACGCTCTGCACAAACCGATTATTCAGGGTTGTGCAGAATTTCGTCTCTTATATTCCAGACGAGCAGGCGAGCTATCCCGAGCTATCCCGAGCTATCCCGAGCTATCCTGTGTGCCCCACTCCACAGAAACGACTAGTTGGTCGAGGAGACTCTCCCGCACAAGACGGAAGGAGCTACCCGAAGAAACACCCTGTCAGACCCCACAGCGTGGCAAGGGAACCCAACTACACAACGACAAAGGTGTACCAGAAGCTACCTCACAGAAGGACTTCGCACGCACCATCTAGCAGTTAAGTGAACACGCCAAGGTGCACTTAAACTGATCATAGCAGGACCACAGTAGTCCAACTCTCCAGAAACTGTAACACGGACCACAGTAGTCCAAATCTACATGAGATATACTAGCAAGTGCCCGATGAAGATAGAACAGCTGCATAGACTATCAGCGATCGAACTATTAGCAGTGACTGAGACTTTTTAAGTTAGATTAGTACTTAGAGAACCTTGTATAGAGTAGAAGAAATAAATGTGTGATTTTAACTGTTATCAAGTGGCTGGACTACATATGATTCATAGCCGTGTGAAAGCTAGTGTGACAGTATTCTTTTACCATTTTTCGATCTATTTCTGTACCCCAACCTTAACACAGAACGAGCTAAACAAATAAATTTATTAAAGTAATTCATAGGGTGACCTACTAGCAGTTCCCACCGAATAAACGTGAGGGTCCATAATTCCATTGTACAGAGCCCATAAACCCCACGTGACACTTTAATTGGCGAGCCTAGCTAGGATCTGTGGATAATAGGAATTGGGTATAACCGGATCTAGGTACAATAAAATTAGATAACAGTAGAAGTAGAATAACTTAGAATAGTGGTAACAAGGACTGATCAGTTGGGTGCACTATTCTTTAGTTAAAAACTTTTTTGCTTCAAATAATTTTGTGCCTGTATGTTGCATTGTTCTTTTGCAGGTTTTGCTTAAGTAACTGTTGTATGCCATTTGACTCTTGTTTTATTCTATTATTGATTACGAATTTGATTGTCTTTGCATTGTTGTTATTGACTTGCAATATTGCTAGTGTTTTGGTATTCCACGTGATTCAGAGGTTGTTCATAGACACGTTTGGCAATGTCGGACCCAGTGGCCTTGAGATTGCGCTTCAAGGAATTAGGGGAAGCTTTACACTTAGCAGGGGGAGACCTAATTGCGTATATCAATGCAGAGGTAGAGAAACAGGAGGCTAAGGCAGAGAGAGCAGCCGAGAGAGAACAGAAGAAACTCGAAGCAGAACAGAGAAAAGCAGAACTAGAAGCAGAGCAAAAGAAACTAGCATTAGAAGCAGAGCAGAAGAAACTAGCATTAGAAGCAGAGCAAAAGAAAGCAGAGTTAGAAGCAGCAAGAGAACAGAAAAAAGCAGAGTTAGAAGCAGCAAGAGAACAGAAGAAATTAGAATTAGAAGGAGAACAGAAGAAGGCAGCATTAGCAGCAGAGAGAGATGCAGAAGTTAGGAGATGGGAGTATGAGAGGGCAGAAAAAGAGAAAGAAAGGGCAGAAAAAGAAAAAGAGAGGGAAGAAAAGGAAAAAGAAAGACAACATGAGTTAGAGCTAAGAAGATTGGGATCAGGAGCTTCAAGTTCTTCCTCAACCCCTTCCCACTCAGATCAGCTAGAGGTAGCATCCAACCCTGTACAAGGAATGTCATTTCCACTGGGAACATTCAATGAGAGAGAAGAAGGTCTAGATCTCTATCTGACTAGGTTTGAGCGTCTAGCAACAGAGTACAAACTAGATCCCACTCATTGGTCTTTTAAGCTTAGTCAAGGGCTTAGAGGAAAGGCTTATGACATCTACAGTAAGCTACCGACTGACAGAGTGACTGACTATCACAAAGTAAAAGAGGCACTCCTAACGGGATTCGAACTGACAGGAGAATGCTACCGGCAAAAGTTCCGCACCAATCGGAGAGTGAAAGGAGAGAGCTATGCGCAGTTCGCGGATCGGTTGTCCACAACGCTGGATAAGTGGATTAGCCAGTCAGCCACGGATAAGACGTATGATGGACTGACAGAACTGTTAGTATGGGAACAGCTACGGGAAACCATGACCCCCGAGCTGAGAACATTCTCAGTAGAGCAGGGCGCGGAAAGACTGGAAGATCTGGTCAAGGTCGCAGATAGGTACGTGGCCGCACACGGAGAAGCCAAGAGCTTCAGGCGAGACCTAAAGCCTAACGGGAAAGAGGCACAGAAACGAAGCCCTAACCGGGAAGAGCGCACCGCGAATAAGCCGAATAACCCCAGACCTGGGCAAAATAAAGGACCCAACGCGGAATTCGGGAAAAGAGGTCCCGCAGAACAGAGACGGTATTGTTCGTTCTGCAACAGAAACAATCACTCCACCGCAGAATGTTTCAAGTTGGCCGCACAACGTAGGGAAGAGCGCGAAAGCCGGCCAGCGCACAGAGTTCTAACTCAAAGTAGCGGTAACAAGCCACACACAATCGGAGATCACCCATCGGTGACAGACACGGTCAAGGTCAACGGAAAAGAATTGATTGATTGATTTATTGTTGCTTTAGGTCCAGCGGACTCTTCCGAGCCAAATCAGGACCGGAACGGAAAAGAAGCGAACTGTCTGTATGACACAGGTCTATCATACGACGCGATAGTTAGCGAATCTCTTGTATCGCGCGCGGACTTGACAGACAAGACAGTCGACTTACAAGGAGCAGACTTGACGAAACCGACGACTACTTGCCCAATAGCATGGATCGAAGTAGAGAGTAGGTACGTCACAGGACGAATCCAAGCAGCTGTTTTACAGAAACCCCTGTATGATCTAGTGCTAGGTTGTAGGTATGTGTTCTTAGGCACGCCCCCAAAAACTGTAGAGATAGCTGCAGTGCAAACCAGGGCCCAAGCTAAAACCCAACCACCCCAGCCCGAGTTCGCTCCGAACCCAGGACTCGAAGAGATCAAAACAGCACAGAAAGAAGACACCTCGATAGCGAAGTGCTTCCAGAAGCTACCCAAGGCGCACACACCCCCGCACAAGGGAGACTTCTACATGGAAGAGGGAGTTCTACATCGACAAGGAGATGGAGATCACACCCAACTAGTACTACCAGCCACCCTTCGAGCCCAAGTACTAGAACTAGGCCACAGCATGCCACTCAGCGGACACATGGGAATTGGAGCCACAGTGCAGAGAATCAGCGCACACTACTATTGGCCAGGAATCACGGAGGATGTCAAGCGCTACGTGAAATCTTGCCACCAATGTCAACGATATTCCCCGCGACATCACACCGTACCAGTTACCTTAGGACCATCGGTAGTAGTCGGCGTACCATTCCAGCAAGTCTCAGTAGACATAGTAGGACCACTGCCCATGACCAAGAAGCGGAACAGATTTCTACTCACACTCGTCGACGCATGTACGATGTGGTGCGAAGCAGTCCCGTTGCCAGCGATAGACACCAAGAAGATTGCAGATGCACTCATCGCCATCTTTACCAGAGTCGGATTCCCGGACAGCATTAGAACGGACAACGGATCTCAGTTCACCGGCCGCCTGATGCAAGACGTGTTCGAGTTGATACAAGTTCATCACATTCGCACACCACCATACCACCCAGCCAGCAACGGACAAGTAGAAAGGCTGAATGGAACCCTTCTCACCATCCTCAGGAAAGTCGCAGACGACAATCCAGAAGCGTGGGACACCTACGTGAATGCGGCACTGTTCGCATACCGAGAAACGCCCCATGCAGCCACAGGCTACACCCCGTCAACCTTGCTATTCGGCAGACCTCTAGCAGGACCGCTAGAAGCCCTACGCAGAAGTTGGACGGAGGCCAAGATAGACGACACCCCAAGAGGTGCCACCAAGTACGTCGCAGACCTGCAGGAAACCCTCAAAGCAACGTGGAAGAAAGCTGGTGAAGCACTGAAGAAGGCAAGAGCCCGTCAGGCGAAGTACTACAACCGCCACGCGAAGGACCGAGAACTGCAAGTCGGCGATCAAGTGCTACTCTTACTTCCAAGTGGAACCAACAAGCTGGACATCGCTTGGAGAGGGCCGTACCGGGTGACTGCCAAGAAATCCAAGACAGTCTACCAAGTAGAGGTGAACGGGAGAGCCCGATACCACCACATCAATCTCCTCAAGAAGTATACGGACAGACCAGCGACCCCCAGCACACACACATGGCTAGCCATCGCCATCGCGGAAGAAGCTCATCCACAACTACAACAGCATCGCCGTACCACTGACAAATGGAACCCGGAAAATCGCCCCGGACAAAGTTGTATGGACAGCCGAATGCGAGACAGCATTCCAAACACTCAAGGACAGAATGACATCGGCGCCAGTACTCCACCTACCCGATTTGACTCAGCCATTCGTTCTTCGCACCGACGCAAGCGACTTAGGCCTCGGAGCAGTACTGCTACAGCGCGACCCCAAGAATGCGGAGACGCTATTCCCTGTCGCCTACGCCAGCAGAAAATTGAGACCCGCCGAGACCCACTACGCCACGTCGGAGAAAGAATGCCTTGGACTAGTCTGGGCCATACAGAAGTTTCAACTCTACCTGTATGGGACCCACTTCACAGTTCAGGTGGACCACCAACCACTATCGTTCCTGGCAGCCTCCAAGTCTTTGAACTCTCGCCTGATGAGATGGGCACTCACCCTTCAGGCATACTCATTCCAGATCGAGTACATACCCGGCAAAGAGAACCACGGAGCCGACTACCTCAGTCGCCATCTCGTGGAGGACACAGCAGCTGTCGCCCACCCAACACAACTAAGGGCCACAGCACCAGAATTCGTCCCCGCCCAGTAATACCCTGTCACTAGAGTCCATAGCTACCTGGCACAGCATTGCAGCTCAGGTAGAGCAACTTACTTAGCTTGTAAATAGGACCCTAGGATAGTGCAGTGTTAAACTAGGCTCTGTAGTAGAAAAAGGTCGAATCCAGTAGTCATCGCCTTTTTTCAGTTGAGGGAGCCTGTCGCGTTAGGACTAGTTTTAACTCTGCTTATTGACTATTTAGCCATGTGTAGTATTTGTAACAGTAGAGAAGTTAGACTATTACACAGCAGCAATTAAATTACACAGCAGACAGCACACTGCGAGCCTGAGCCACACACACAGCGCAGTGACGTCAGCACTTAAGTTTTGAATCGGACCGTTGGAACCAATGGGAGAGCTTAGGCAAAGTGGTTGGAGCCAGTTTGACTGGGTCCAAACCACGCACAGTTTTGGTCAGTTGGGAGGAATACACCGAAGTGTGAACAGCTAGATAGCTAGAGAAATCTCTACACACTTAGACCAGGAAGCAGGACTTAGAAGCATAGAATTCTATCAAGTCACAACGGGCCTGAACTTGTCAAACAGGTAAATGGACACCCTTCTGTTTCATCGTGATATATTTATATTATTGTTGAAATTATGTTTGTGGAATTTGCTATGCATAAATGTGAATTGTTAATCCGAATTTGCCGTACCACGTGGACGAGCCGAGCACGAGGCGAAACACGACCGGTTGCGCCGCCATGTTGTATCCCGTACGGAACCACTGTTGTTTAACTTATATGTATGTTTGCAGACCAGTGGCTGTACCACTGAATGTTTATATTATTATTAATTATGTATGTGTATAGTTAGACACGATTTATATTTATGTATGTATAGGAATTTAGAGTGAGATTCCAGTGGAACCCGGAAGTAGCAGAATGTTCGTCGCTTATGTATAGAGATGTGGAGCTATCACTGAGGGCTACTTGGCTTTCAGTGAGACGCTCTGCACAAACCGATTATTCAGGGTTGTGCAGAATTTCGTCTCTTATATTCCAGACGAGCAGGCGAGCTATCCCGAGCTATCCCGAGCTATCCTGTGTGCCCCACTCCACAGAAACGACTAGTTGGTCGAGGAGACTCTCCCGCACAAGACGGAAGGAGCTACCCGAAGAAACACCCTGTCAGACCCCACAGCGTGGCAAGGGAACCCAACTACACAACGACAAAGGTGTACCAGAAGCTACCTCACAGAAGGACTTCGCACGCACCATCTAGCGATGTCGTCACTGCAGAGTCCCTGGACACCTTTAAGTCCAGGTTGACCTCCTGCCTGTAACATGATGCTCCTTCCCACACTCCATGCACCCTCTCCTCCCCTATCCTCACTCCCCACGTATCCCCCCCCCTTTCCTGACCCACCCCAACCCCCCAGTCACTGATTCCCCCCCCTCCCCCGATCACCCCTGTACCCTTCCCTTCTCCTATTATTATCTAAATAACAATGCATAGCCTCCAGTATCCTCAAAGTACACCCGACCTAAAATACCTCAAATACAAAGCGCGTCTTAGCACCCAAAAAGCGACAAAATCATCAAAATACTGATGTTGGTCGTCTACAGGAAGAAGAAGAGCAGTTAAGTGAACACGCCAAGGTGCACTTAAACTGATCATAGCAGGACCACAGTAGTCCAACTCTCCAGAAACTGTAACACGGACCACAGTAGTCCAAATCTACATGAGATATACTAGCAAGTGCCCGATGAAGATAGAACAGCTGCATAGACTATCAGCGATCGAACTATTAGCAGTGACTGAGACTTTTTAAGTTAGATTAGTACTTAGAGAACCTTGTATAGAGTAGAAGAAATAAATGTGTGATTTTAACTGTTATCAAGTGGCTGGACTACATATGATTCATAGCCGTGTGAAAGCTAGTGTGACAGTATTCTTTTACCATTTTTCGATCTATTTCTGTACCCCAACCTTAACACAGAACGAGCTAAACAAATAAATTTATTAAAGTAATTCATAGGGTGACCTACTAGCAGTTCCCACCGAATAAACGTGAGGGTCCATAATTCCATTGTGCAGAGCCCATAAACCCCACGTGACAGTCAGTATAAATCGGTCCAGTAGTCACCTATATGCGAAAGTGTCGTGTGACTATAATCTACAAACAACAACAACAACAACATTAGCTCAGGCATTCATAGCTTTCAGTAAAACCCCTTACCGTAATTTTGCAAAGCCCAAACAATGCCGCACAAGAAAGAGCCTCGGAAACGTTGCACATAATTAGTATAAGTCTTTACGCACACCCAAACCTTGTTTCTTTGATAGCTCCTTTACATTGATTTTGTTATGCCATATTCAGCCGAAGCAAAACACAGCTGCGCAATAAATGGTATCGGAAGTCACAGAACGTGTTCAAGACTTGCAGAAGGTCAGCAGAAATACAACCAGAATATAAGAAAATCAGCCTCAAGGAATGTTAGACAACTCTGTCGCGCTAACCACCTGCTGGTTCGAATATCGTGATTAGTAGTTTTTCGTCTTTCTTTCTTTCTTTCTCTCTTTCTTTTCCCTCCCTCTTGCTGTTTCATTTTCTCTATTTCTTTACTTATTTACATTACTTACTTATTTAACTTTGTTAGTTGCCTTCTAGACTTCATCAGTACAAAAGACAGCATTCTCGTTTGATTCTAAGTGCATGCGCATCAGTAAAATTAAATAAACCAACAAAAGAATCATTGTCCTATCCCGAAACTCGGAAGTCGTTGCGACACCACAGACGATCATTTAATCAGCGTACTCCATCTTTCTCTGTCCTCAGCAACCCTCATGGTTTCGCTCAGTGTCAAAAGCCAGTCCATTCTCGAATGTTGTCTTCCCACCTCTTTTTTTGGTCTCCCTCTTCTTCTGCCTCATTGCACCGTGCCTTGCAAGTGGGCCTTTGCAAGGCCTGATGCTCTGGTAACGTGGCCATACCATCGGGGTTTCCATTTCTTCACCTCCCTCCCCCCAAAAAATTCAATAAAATGCTTAAAACACACAGACACACAAACACACACACACACACACACCCACACACACACACACACCTAGTACCTCAATTTCAGAGTTAACCCTCACTCAAAGGCCTCTGAAACTATGGAGCAATACAGCGAGTGTCTCGCTCAACGTCTCCATGAAAATGTGTTTTCCTAACTAACAATAAGTCTGTATTGTTGGAAGTTACACTCTTGCCCCGTTATGGCAGGGAAAACAATAACACCTTCCTCGCTCCATTTCCTACATCAAAGGAGAGGAAACGCTGTGAGGTGTTACAATTACAGAGACATGTTCCATGTTACAGTAATCTTCTTTTGCTGGCGCTGGCCGTACCACAGTGGTGTCGAATGTGATGACCTACTGCTGAGGAATTTACAAGACATACACAGCACATGCATGCTTGATTAGTTGGTAGTCTCGACAGATTTCGTTCCCCCCCCCCTTCCCCTCTTCTTCCGCAGACCCATTGTCCACAGAACGTATGTGGCGATAGAGGAAAGTCCAAATAACGGTGTCTGCGCAAGTATGTGTGTGTGTGTGTGTGTGTGTGTTGACTAGCAAATATATATTTGCCCTTTTGTACAGTTCATTCGTTTCAAGACTTTATCTTCTTATCCTTTTATTGTGATTTGCTGTTAGCTTGTTCACATGTTCTCTATGTTTTATATGTGCTTTTGTGTGGTGCTGCAGCTTTTACCGAATGCATTCCTTGTGTATTATTCACTTGGCAATAAATTATCTTGAATCTTGAATCTTGTAAAACTTGACGTGGCAAAATCAATGGAAACATAGAATGCATATTTAAAAAAAGGAAAAAAAAGAGGCTCAACAAGCAATCAAACAAAATGGCAAGAAGCAAACTCATTATGGACAGAATAATCTTAATTATTCTCAAAAAAAACAAACCACAAAATAATAATATAAAAAATATATATAAATAAAACAATATAAAATAAATGAATAAGTAAATTAATTAATTAATTAATACATTTAAAATAAATATAATGCTTCCTACTTACGACTGTGTGTGGCACATCTGGCTTGGGCGGTTCGAATTCGATCGCGATATGGACCAGCGAATGTGTACTGTGTATGTTTAAATTGGTAGGAGTGCCTTACGAGGACAAAATCGTCCCCTATACGCTTATCAGTCCAGGGACGTTAATCTATTTAACTAACTAACTAACTAACGAGGACAATTCAACTTGGCGAACGTTTGTGCCCGATCCTGATTTCAGCGAACACCTTGAGCAGCCATATTAGCAATAATGGGCTACTAAATCAATCAATCTTTCACTGAATGTCTGTTCACACATTTTGGTGATATTAGACAATTAAAATTAGCCTTTTAAAACACCTTATTAAAAAAAACAAAATATCAAACAGTCTACCAACAGAAGATTTAGCAATAACTTCACAACTTTTGCAACATTTGGGATTATACAGAATCATGTCCACAGAACGTCTTCCCACCTCTTTTTCTGCCTTCTTCAGTTATGTTATGTTTGTTGACTTAACACTGAGGATTGAAATAGAAGGTGATGTACCGATAGACTTGTATATCATACACATTGACCCTCTGCGGAGTAATTAGCATTCCATGCGTTCATTCTTAATTTATATCTTAATTTACAAAGTGGTCCAGAACAATTTAGTATAGATATCTGTTTAATTCTATTATTATTATTATTATTATTATTATTATTATTATTATTATTATTATTATTATTATTATTATTGTTATTATTGTTATTATTATTATTATTATTATTATTATTATTATTATTATTATTATTATTATTATTATTATTATTGACTACATAAAAATAATTATGAAAGTTACCAGTCTAGCACAGAGGAACTTATTGCAGAGAAATCGTTGGTTTAAACAGAATTTTATTATTCACGAGACAAGCAAACAAAGCATGGAGAACATAAAGGGCACACAAAAGCAAAGCTTAAATAAGTGCTACCCTTTTGACAAATGACAACAATGAAATGTCTGGCGAACAGGAGCAAGTACAAAGCAATAAAAACAGAAGCACATTAAGTAATCTTCTCAACAATGAAAAGAAAACAAACATATAACTATAGTATAACAAACGAGAAATACAATAACATCGAACAAGAAAAGAAAAGAAATAAATAAATGAATGAACTAACTAACTAACGAGAAACAGATACATGCACCCAAGAGTAAACTTTACACAATGTAGTAGCTGTCGATTAAAAGGTAAATAAATGCCTGCAGCAATCTAAAACAATGAGAGAGAAAAATCAGTTTGGAGGAGTAAGGAGGGGGGGGGGAAGAGAGAAATCGTTGCTGAGCTTTAGTTAATTGATAGCTTTTAAATTCACTGTTTAATGCCGTATTAGTGTTAATGAAATGTTCTGTTTACGGCAGTCATACAGCATCTATAGAACTAGCAAGCAGTAAGAAATGAGACCGGCCATTATTAACTAACTGCATATTCTTGAGATTTGTATAAGCAAATCGCGGAATCAGCTCTCCTAACCTCATCCTCCTTCATCCACCCACCCACCCACCCAAGCAGCATGTCAATAAAAAGTGGGAACACGCTAATAGCATGGTGTAACAGAGGAATACCAATATCAACAGGAAGAAGGTGTAAAATTTGGGATTTTTGTGAGTAAATTAGCAGAATTGTTCGCGCGATTCCTATGTCACACAGACTGTTCGCCGACCAGTACAGCACAACTGTCTTGTATTCAGTTTGTTTTAATTAGTAACTTGCGGGAATTGTGTCCCTTTTCTGAGACGTGTAGACAAAAGAGTAGCCCCTTTTTAAAATTGCATGCTGTTGCTACTTTCTATGTGTGTTTGTCAATTGTGTGGAAATATTATCCAGAACTTGTTTCTAAACCATACCTTGGGGACCCCAAATAGCAAACACGCTCTTGACATTTTTATGAGTAAATAGCGGGAATTATCGCCCAAACTAATTACCCATTCGTCAGATTTTTTTTTAAAAATGAGTAAATGTCAGTTTTGTCGGCCATGCGGTTAAACAAACCTAACTTGCCTAACTGTTTGTCAATCAAAAATATGAATACTGGCGTCACTTTTCCTGGTGACAGAGTAGGAAATTATAGGACTATATGATAACAGAGCTACATATTTCTGTTAAGCGTTTGAATTCCAGATAACAGAGCTACACATTTCTGTTAACCGTTTGAGTTCCAGATAACAGAGCTACATTTTTATGTTAACCGTTTGAATTCCAGATAACAGAGCTACACACTTCTGTTAACCGTTTGAGTTCCAGATGAATTCAAAAGTTTAACAGAAATCTGTAGCTCTGTTATTATATAGTCTATAATTTCCCTACTATTATTATTTCCGGTGTATGTATTTTGCGTGATTGGAATTTCCAGTCACGAGAAAATACATACATCAGACAAATGTTACAATAAATTTAAAATAATAGTAATAATAATAATAATAATAATAATAATAATAATAATAATAATAATAATAATAATAATAATAATAATAATAATAATAAATTCGCTTGCATTCTGCATAATTAATTCTTTTAATCACATTACAAAATATTTTATATTGACAACATTTTTACATTACAACACAATATACATTTTTTAACACATTTAAATCAGACAAAAACGCAGAAACCATTGCACAAATTGATTCTTTTAGATCAGAAATACAGAATGCAAAATTTATTCAGCCAAATACCAACATACATTGCATATGGAAATTGATTCCGATGTTGGTTAACAGTTAACACACTCATACACAATCCACACTACACCTTTTTAAGACTTTCAATTAAAAGATCTCACATACACAGTTGCAGCAGTACGCGCAATCGCAATCAAAATAATGAAATATTTTACATTGATAACATTTTACATTACAAAACAATAGTAGACTTAAAATAAATACACTAAAGACAAAAAAAAAAACCTCCTGCATGTGGTTGCAGTTATTTCGCGTGGACTTACCCGACTAGAATATACCTTGGAAACTAAACTGCAAGACTGATCTCAAGCGCTTCCCCCATCTATATAATGATGTATACTTTCACTCATTTCACTACTCTCCTGTACACCACGCCAACAGAACTCATATTCCGCATCAAAGCCTTTGATGTCTTTTTTCTCCCTAGTTAAAACAACCTGAAATACTTCAATACTCTGTCCCTTTGAAGTCTTTCTATCTACTGCGGAGCATGTTTGTTTTCCCTCTCTTTCTATCCACTCTCGACATAATATAATAATCGATTTGACAGAAATGAACACAAAATAAAGCAGGAAAAGATATAAGAGGCAGATTGATGGAGAATTAAACTGCGCCCACTGCGGGGTTGGGGGTACGGCGGGTGGGTAAATGGGAGGGGGGGGGAAATAATGTTTTGGGCGATTGTCAGAACAGGATCAAGCATAGCTTAAAATAATAATCACTAGAAAGACTTAATTTAACTTATATTTCATTTATTTAATTTAAAATCTGTACACATAGTGCTAAGTAGTTTAACTTAGATGTAGACAACTTGTTTTGTTTATTAAACGCAATTACATCAAAGGAAAAAAGAAAGAGTAATGACTTTTTACATAAATTTATAACCTCTGAAATAAACTCATAATTATAAAAATTCAGATCAAAAATAATATATTATAAATAAATAAATAAATTTTAACATGAAATAAAACGGCATCTCCTATATAGATACATTTTGCAAATTGCAATGATACAGAAATATATTATTGGAACCACATGCGTTAGAAACCAAAATTAAACATCAATTTAACAATTGCAACTAATCTTGCGGGGGCATTAACAATGAAAAGAAGAAGAAAAACAAGAAGAAGAAGAACAAGACGAAGAAAAGATAACATTACACATCTACAAAAATCAATAGTGAAATAAGTAAGGTAAATATTATATTCGTAGAAATCATTATTCACACCAACACCACACACCGTGTATCAACACTGTTTTGCAATGAGCTTGAAAATAATTATGTTAATATATGATTCATTTGTAATTACTAATTTTTATTTATTATTCATCAGAGAGAGAGAGAGAGGGAGAGAGAGAGAGATTCAAATAGCGAGAGAGAGAGTACGAGAGAGAGGGACATGGGGCGATAGATGAAATCAGAGGGAGAGAGAGAGATCCAGACAAACAGACAGAAAAATATGGATCTACAGACTGAAAAACAGAGAGACCGAGAGAAAGACAGATATACCAAAACACCACATTTTACCTTCGTCAAACAACGTCCATGTCAGAAGTTATTCAATCACAAACCGTGACTCAATCAAGTTCTCCAATTCATTGCGGCGCAGTACTAACTGATTCACAATCAATGAAAATGAGATTGCCTACACGTATACAACAAGCAACACTACAGGTACCGATATCACATTGTTCCCATGCCTCAACGTAGAGTGCCCGATAAGCAGGGAATGAAAACCTGTGCTTGAAAGTTGAAACACGGTTCATTTGACATTGATCTCTCGAACTGCATTAACATCACAGGAGATTTTACTCCAGCTTGCAGGAAACATCACTCACTACATTGAGCTAGATGTCTCAAATTTGTCTTAATATTGCTCATCAATCTAGCCGCTTAAATTGGAATTTTGAGTAACTATGTAGCCATTGAAGCGAGTTTTACTATTTAAAAAAATTGCCACTGCAACTTCTTTTCATTGTAGCTAGCTGGAAAAAAGACAAAGGTTAATGATGTTGTTGTTTTTATTCTTACAAGAGCGCTGCTTCCACCATCGCTCAGTTTTCTGTATGAGATCTCTGTACCAGCTTATTTAGATTAGTATTTCCACAATCTCTGCAGATTATTATACAATCATCACGAGTACCTGGTAGAAAGGATAAAACGAATAAGTTTTAATAAAAAACATCGCTGAACTGGTAAGTAAGGAATGAGAGCTAACATTACTAAACTCAATTTCTCACGCCAGCACGTTTGTTATGAACAAGACAACCTCTGAAGAGATTATCTGACATCCATTCCTGCCAATAACAACACAGTTCATCTTACACAGGACCACCTAAGACTTCAGATCATGGAACGATAACAAACTCACAAGTTGTAACAGGCCAACTGTTTAAAAGCAGGCACGTAAGCTTACTCCTTTCCTCCTTTGTCGCTGGTAGATCATGTTTTAATGCCCACCTGTGCAGATTATTAAACGCCCACGATTAAATACAACTATAATTTACACATTAAAAATAACAACGAAGGCGTTTTCAAAACGGGTGGGAATAAAAACTGTACAAATACTGAAGTACGGAGTTCGATCAGCCCCGCGCAACCGGCTCCTCAAATCTGTGGATCATAGTTTTGATGCTCGCTTCTGTTACATCACTTCTTCAATACACACCTCTGCGGATAATCGTCATGTTTTAAACTTACTCCATAGGCCTATATTTATCAAAGGCGACCAGAACATACAGCGATAAATCGATAACAATTTTAAACAGTGACGTTGATAAGGCTCAAAAGAACAATGGGATACCCCCACAGACAGACACTGCTCACTTCTTAAAAAAAACAACACTACACACATCAACAACTCTAAAACTCACTTCAATGAATCATATTTTAAAGTCCACCTCTGCAGTTAATCTGCACGCCCATTCAAGAGATTACTGTGAGGTTATAACACATCGGTGAACTGATAACAAGGATGTTGTAGAGGACTAGACTGAAAGAGATAGAAAGAGGCCTCCACCGCCCGCCGCCAGGTCTATTATGACATACGACCAGGTGATAAGCATGCAGCTCTCATCAGGGGGACGAGCACCTGAGAACTCGCTTCGATCCCTTGTGGCCCTCCCCCTACTATTCATTCCTACCCCTCTTCCGTATCCTCCTACTCCTCTTGCGTCCTCTCCTCTCCCCACCTATTCTAATTTTTCCTACCTCCTTTCTCCCCCTGTCAGCTTCTTTAGACTGTATATCTTTATCCATACAAACAGGTAACGTACCTACAGCTAGTAAACTAGTGTTACTAGTGGCGCTTCCCTGTTTGAAATTGCGAAATTTGTTTTGACATATATTTGTATGACTATGCGTGAGAGTGTGGGTGTGCTTGATTGTAAGATCAAATGTAAGTGAATGTTCAGAAAGGCCTTAAATACGACGATTGAATTCGGAGTGCGCACGCTATGTTTCTTTTTGGCTCAATTTAAAAGTACTTTTCTCTCTTCATTCAACTCACATCGTTTAAAACGTGTGTACTTTTCTTTTTGTATTCATGCTCCGCTTTCTTCAGTCAATGTTATTGTATGATTGATTGTGGTAATTTCCTTTCATCTTTCTTGTTATTCTTCCTTTCCTTTTTGCTTTCTTCCTTTCATTCTTTTATTTAGTTTCCATTCTTGTTTTCGCGATTTTTCATTGTTATTCTGCGTTTTTTGCTATTCTGCTTATTTCTTCTTGTACGGGTTTTGCCTTCTCCTTCTTCCTTCGTCTCCTCAATAAACAAATGATGATCAACATGCAGAAAATACATCAAGTCCCACAGCAGGATCATTCCTTTTTACGTTGCTTCTTCTTTTTTTTTCTTTCTCTTCCTCCCGTCCCACTTCTGTCCTCTTACCCCTCTCCCCACCCCATTCTCCTCACACACCCACATTCGATGTTCTTATTTCTATCATATTTTCTTCTTACTCTCCTATACTATAATTATAACACGACCCAGTAACATGGAGCAACATACGCAGATTCGCGCAGCAGGATAACGAATTCATCGCTTTCTTCTCGTTCTTCTTCTTCTTCTTCTTCTTCTTCTTCTTCTTCTTCTTCTTCTTCTTCTTCTTCTTCTTCTTCTTCTCCTTCTTCTCTTGTATATAATGCTACAATTAACAAGGACACGGCAGCATGCAGAAAATACATCAGAGAGAACTTCACAGACAAAACTTCACAGTGTGTCCACACGCTTGAGTTGCGAGAGAAGGCAAGAAGCCATAAGAGATGAGAACTTACAGAACATAATAAACAGACCTAAATAACATTAATATATAAAAAAAAAAAAAACAAAAAAAAAAACAAAGTAGAAACTCTTATTACATTGGAAAAACATGTTAAATTTATACGTGTGAATTATATGCTATTTTAATGGCATTGCAACACATTGTTGAAACATCTATGGGTTTATTTAACATATTAATTTGTGTTGATTCAAAATCAGTTCTACAGTCCTTACAAAATTGGGAGAATAATGCTAGATCAGATCTAGTATTTGCGATTAGCTACTTAATACAATATATTATTAGCAGAGGGGTCAATGTTGATTTTTGTTGGGTTCCGTCTCATTCTGGATTGTATTGAAATGAACAGTGAGACAAACGTGCAAAAAGAGGAGCTACAAATATCAAATCGATAAACAATTCTAACCTTAAATTATCTACTCACGAACTCATTTCATTAGTAGAAAGTCATTTTCAAAAAACTAGCAAATAAGCAAAATATTATGTCCTTTTCAATACTCATTTCAAAACTTACACAAAATGCGCTTGGATTCGTGGATTACAAAATATGTATGTAAAAGGCATTACTTGTATATATGCCAGCAACCAATTAATATAAATCTGTTATTATTTGAGTGTACATCATTGTTGCCATTATACACAAAAAAAGATGTAATGTTAACAAACATTGATTATATTAATAATAATATATCGTACAACAAGATAATAATAAAAAAATAGCCAGCATTATTCTTACTACTGATTTAAGAAACATTTTTAACTGTATAGTTTTGTTTTTTTTATATATTATGTATGTGTGTGTGCGCGTGTGTGTGTGTGTGTGTTGTGTGTTTGTGTATGTATGCATTTGATTATGTGTTTGTGATCTATTGAAAGTCTAAAACATGAATTCGCTCTAAAAAAAATAACTGGATTGAACTAAATAGACCCACTGAATTTTCTAATCAATAGCAGAGTATCATACATGTAACTAGAGAGAAAGCACAGGCGCCATACAGAAAGAGGGGAACTACCATTTATACCAAGAGCATAATAACAATCTATCTTCCTATCTAGCTCTCTATCTATATATCTATCTAAATATATAAATGAGATTTAACGCATTAGACTAAAATATCCTCGATCCATACACGTATTTTGTTTCGCAGCGAAGCAAAAACCTTCTTCAGGAGTTTAAAGTCAACTCGATATTACTGAAGTCTTGTTAATAATACGCGTGCCAGAGAATAATGCAATGCAAAAAGAAACAGATAGTATTACCAGAGTATAAGAACTACATACACCTATCCTATCCTGTCCCGTAACCCTGAGGTCGTAGGGGCACCACGTACACCATGAAATATATATTTATAACAATTTGATGGTATACATATAGTTTTCTTATAATTTCTTTAAAGAGAAAATAAAGTTATCTTATCTTATCTGTTTAATAGACACAGAGTTTCAGTCTATAGAGTATCGTCCAATACCTAATTTGCAAGAAACCCCAAACAATATTGAATGCAATCTCAAGGACTAGACCATAAGATGTATAAAGCTTGTGAAGGTGTCCACATACGCTCAGAGTAATCAGGGCAAGGAATTTCCTATTTAGCTCATTCCATAGGGTATTGTCTTGTCAGTGACCGCACAAATACATGTATTTTAACTACACAGCTTTTAGCACGGGACGTCGTTTTACAGTTCCTTAATTTTGCGTCTATTCATGTAATACAACGATTTTAGAAGATCACACACAATCACACACACAAACATCTATGTAATCCACAAAAGATTTTTTTAAATCAGTACATCTAATAATATTGGCTATTTCGTTATATTACTGCTTGATTATACAGTATTATATCATGATGTCATCATTGTTTTTATAATAAATATTTTTTAGCATTAGATTCTTTGTTATGTTCAATGGCAACAATTGCACTATATGCAGTAGCTAATAAAGTATCAGAGGTCTGTTGAGCGTATCGATAGGTTCTCTTCAACTAAGCCTACATGCAATCCATTAATTTAATGGATGAAAATGCCAGAACTTGTTCTATTCTTCATCCACTTTTCCCCAGTTCTTACTCTAAAAAAATAATCTTGTAATTTACCTTTACTCCCTTGCCCATCTTCAAAGGAATTATTGGTGGACTCAAAAACTGCTATTGTTGTTTTTAACTGAAAGTTAATTAATTTATTTAGCGTTATGTACTTACCACTATAAATCTTTTTGCCACTATAAAACGCTGTTGGTTGGTTGTTGTTTGTTTTTTTCTTGATAAAATTGATTTATTTATGTTTGTTTCCAGTATCTGCCTATCACACATCGGTATCTGTCGTCCTACTTACCTATTTCTTTCACTGTCTATTACTTTATTTATTTATTTATTATTCAGTTTATTAATGAAATGATGTATGTGTTGATATATATATTTATTTTAATATTATTATTACCACAATACTTAGAATTTCTGTCATAAAAATAATACTTTTAACTACAGCCTGTGCTTTTAACATATCTGCGTCCTTTTCATCAAAGATTGTATTATAGAAGATAGCGACTATTGTGTGCACGTGTAAGACGCACTATCGCCCATGATAACAGCATGCTCAGGGCGCACTTTGGAGAAGGGTAGGGGAGGAAACATTGGGACTTGGGTGGGAAATGGATCTACTAGCTTTTTATTACTAGAACTTTATAATTTCTAGTTTCCGCTGTCTTCCAACTCACTCTATTATTAATTAAATCTACTAGAACCACCTTCTTTTGTTTGATCGCCCGGAAAGACTGGGACGCATCATAACGCCTAGTGCCAAATTCTAGCTTCTAGGGTTCTACATTCTAGTTTCAACAGTCTTCCAACTAACCCTATATTAAATCTAATAGAACCACCTCCTTTTGCATCATCACCCAAAATGCCCTGGAGCATAAGTCCTAGAACTTCCCAAATTCTAACTTCTGGAGTTCCAAATCGTAGTTTCGACCGTCTTCCAAGCACGGATCTATATTCCAATTATATCTAGACTATATTACCTCTAACAGAAAAAGATCCACACTTCCTCATTCCCTTGTCTTCCATTACCAGAAACGCCTAGGACATAACTCCTAGTTCCAAATTCTACCTTCTAGAGTTCTAAATTCTAGTGTCCACCGTCTTCAATTAAACTAATTCTTTATGACCTCTAATGGAAGACACAAACTTCCCTTTGATCGCCCGAAAAGTCTGAGCCATAACTTCTATAGCTCCAAACTCTAGCATCTAGGGTTCTAATTTCTAGTTTCCATTGTCTTCCAACCATACATGTTATGTTCCAGCTATTTCTATATTACCTCTAAACAAAAGATACACGCTTCTTTATTTTCTTTTTCTTTTTATCTATTGGAACCATTTAATAGATTTTACCTTTTTTCTTCTATATTACCTCTAATAGAAAACAGATACACACTTCCTTATGCTCTTGTCTTGCATGGGCCCAAAACGCCTGGGACATAACTTCTAGTTCCAAATTCCTGTTCTCGTTCTAAACTGTGTGTATTTTCTAACAAATCCTACTACCTCTCCTGATGTTCCGTGCTGGCAAACCGACAGAGCGCGAAGCTGTTTGATGTTTCATAAAGTTCTCTTTCAATGTTCGGTTACCGAATGCAAGAAGCGCGCCGCGAACTTTATGGAGTGAAGCGCCGCAACTTGAATGCACACCACATGCTCAAAGTTGTGCATGACAAGATGGGTGATTTGTATTTTTTTTAAACCAACAAAATATATCTTAGTTACTGTCTTTTTTTGTTCTTGCCTTTTTGGTTTAATAGAGGTGTCTCAACCTTAAAACCCACACACACAGGCAGACAGAGAGACAGACAGATACACACGCTCTCCCCCTCCCAATCTCTTATCTCTCTCTATCATACACACAAGCACACATACACTCAAACACACATCAGTGGTTTCACACGTATAATTTTATCTTCTACCGGTGAACCTCAGATTAATACCATAAGATGATCTCATTATATGAATTGTATGTATTCTTGAGGTATTTCAACTATAAACTTTACATTACACTTTTTAAAACAACAATATTAATATTACAAAAAATAAAATCAATGTATTTGACGGAGTACCTCAAACTCAAGAGACTGTAAACAGCATGCATGTTTCATAAAAATGATTTGTATATAATGGCACTGGGTTATTTCAACCATAGAAAAACACCAGCCTTTCTCACTAAGGGCCTCATAAAGACGATTTGCAAAACTCTTAAATGGGGCTTTGGTTTCATTTGAAGGTAAATAAAGATGATTTGTAAGCTTTATTTTATTTTTTTTACTTTGGTTATTTCAACTGTAGAAAAACCTTATGGATGGTTGTTTCTCAAATAAAATGTGAAGTATTTCATCAGGAGAGCACGAACAAAAATCTTCGTGAAGAACATTGCTATGCAACTTTCAAATGCTTTCTTATTAAGGAAACACGAAATAACCCAAATGAACCTTAAACTTATCATGAAAAAAAGTTAATTGTATACGTGACACTCTCACCCAGGTCCAATTTCTCCCCTAAAATAGAAGTTAAAATAAATTAATAAAATAATTCAAAAGTTTACTACTACTACTACTACAACTACTACTACTACTACTACTACTACTACTACTACTACTACTACTAATTACAATGACAATCGTGACATCACTATAAGGTTTGCATTCTCTATACATAAACAATTAATTAATGAATTAACTAATTAATAATTAAATCTTTGAAACCTGAAGCAGAGAACCCCTAAAAAAAAGCCAAAGCTAAACTGCATTTAATCTCTAAGCCTACCTTTAATTGGTTGCAGGTCAAGCGTGGGATGATCTTTCTTTCGACCACATCATTCAATGTGGAATCCAGCGAAGCATGAAATAAGGCAGATCAGCTACCATCAATCAACCTTTGTAATGTGGAATATTCAACTTAAGTGAAGTAGCTGAAGTCAAGTTCTCATCAGTGATCATATGACAATCCGATCACTAACACTGCTATGATCCACAACGGAACTGAATCAACATACAAGTATCGTAACACGCTTTCCCCCAGCGGAAATAATCTGCTTCAACAGAATAGTAGCAGATAGTAGTCTAACGATGACAATGCCGCAAATCACGCTGATATGTGATCAAAACGGGTTATAAGTATTGAAGTGGCTTTAGGGAACGGATTTACACAGCGGGATAGGATATCGTTTTTGCTGACCGGGATTTCAATAATAAGACGCACTAATGAGATAAGAGATCACTAACACCGATAATGGTCAAAGGACACTGATCACAGCAGCCGCACTGATCACGTAGAAGAAGATGCTGTCTGCCGATCAAGTGTTCAGCAACTTGCTTGTAGATATGCCCACAGTTTTGTCGATAATGGTCTGAAAGTTTCAAGAAGACATGGAGTTGCACACTCCCTGCTGTTCAAGACCCAAAAGCACTAATAGGTTGTCTATACTTTGAACATGATTCGAATCTTTCTTTACTAGTTGAACCTTCGATCTGAATTGGTCTCTTAATTGTTGAGCGTTCAATACTGATATCATCTCCTCCGCCCGGGAAGAGTACACTAGAGCTGTTAACGGTTGAATAGCACCCATATCAGGCGCCACAGGAAAGCTGAGGTATGCAGTTTCCACCTGTTCCGGAGTGAATACCTGGGAAGAACGTGTGAATAGCCTGCGCCCAGCGAAGGGGGAGGTGTTGGATGTCCACAGGTGAGCCGACCACTGTGACGGTGCGGTCAATGAATGTCCACTCAGCTCCTCCCTTCCTGCCTCCTTCTATAGTGCTATGGTGACGATAACGGGGTAGCGAAGAAAAATTGGGCGCAGAAGAAGAGAGAGAGCGAGCGAGATGTTAAAGTAACCACTGTACAACCCACGGTGTGTCGGAATGACCTGCGTAGCGCCCTGAGGAGAGCTATCACTGTCTGCGCTTCATGAGGTACCTCTCACCGCACTACGGAAAGGGAAAGAGGGAGGGAGTGTAACACGACGATAAAACGTAATCTTCTATCCACTCCCTCCCACCAACCACGTTTTTTTTTTTCTTCCCTCGTGCTCACCGACGGTCGGCGACAACTCCACAGTATGGCGTTGAAAAGAAACAAGTTGACTGAGCCCCGGGGCAGGCCGGAGCGCTTGGCGAGTGTCTTGTAATTTCTACGGTTTCTTGTGAAAGGGACCCTGTGCTCTTTACACACGCTCTCGCGCCTTCAGATGTGCCGCCTTCCAATCGCAGTCCCATATTTCCCCTTTGATGTCGGCCGCCAGCCAATTACAGTCAATAGGCGGCGGGTTTAAAAGGAAATTAAATCCTTTCTGTCCATATGCTTCTTAGGGCGAGTTTGTTGACACGCATAATAGGGATGATTACGGTTTGTTATTCCGGGGGCCGGGTTGGGGCGGGCAAGTAATCGCCTTGAAGCGCATTTACACACACAAATAATTGGATTTCCGACTTCAAAGGGGTCCGGGCGGCAGGCCGTGCCAGGCCATTGGCTAAGCCGATCACGTGGCGGTGTAAATCAACCTTTTTTTTTTGGCCGGGCAGGCGCGCCTACTAGCTCCTGTTGGAACGTCCTGCTAATTTCCAAGTTAGGTAACCTTTTAGCAGCCCGCGTCCTCTTATTGAGGGCTGTGAGGTGTAAAGTGACACATACACTCCCTACGCGCCAGGTGGACTTGGTCACCGGCTAAAGGAACACTCAAAACAGTACGGCCACTCAAGCTTGGCCACTCCATAACACCTTAAAAGAGGCCTCAGCTGATCATCCAACTGATGTTTATTGGTGTCCCCTATACGCGCAATGTGTCCAGGGACGTTAATCTACCTAATCCAACTGATCATTGTCATTGATAGACCTATCTTGTAATCTGTAAGCTTCTGAGACCTATCTTGTAATCTGGAAGCTTCCCAACATGCGTTGTTTTTTTTTTCGTTAGTACATACTGACTTGCGATAATGGTCAAGTGATAATGCTACTGTCCTTGTCAGGTTTCTTTTGCTTATGTTCAAGCTAAATTTTCCTTGTGAAAAAAAAACAGAGGGAACGATAAATCATTTTGCATCTTGTTCTGAGATTTCGATTATCTGATCTTCCCCACAGGCCCCTTAGAAAAGTTAAATTTTTCACTGCATGCATATATACCAATTTAACGCAATCCGTGCGGAAAACTGAGAAGTTCAAAAAAAAAAAAGGATTTCAGGAGGATGTATAGCAGCAATGTTTTGTTACATGGAAAACGACTGACAGAAAAACCGTTATTAAAGTGTTTCCTTTACAAGTTTAAATCTTGAATTTGTAAATGGACAGAAGCATCAACAAATTACTAAATATGGCTAATTTCTCTCTCTCTCTCTCTCTCTCTCTCTCTCTCTCTCTCTCTCTCTCTCTCTCTCTCTCTCTCTCTCTCTCTCTCTCTCTCTCTCTCCCTCCCTTTCTCCAAACGGAACGGGTGCGGCGCGGCATTTCTCGGAAGTCTAGTCAGCAGCTTGGTAGTGCGAAGCGCGTTGTGCGCGAAAGAAAAGGTGAATGAGTCCTTATGCATTTCATACAGAGTAGTTTAGACATTTAAATCTGTACCTTGTACTATATAGCCTTTATTGCCAAGAGCGTGAAAACTTCGGGAATTCTGTTTTTATTATTATTATTATTATTATTATTATTATTATTATTATTATTATTATTATTATTATTATTATTATTATGGTACGATTTGTCATACACGGAGATTAGAGCGAAAGAAAGAAAGCACAACTGAGCTCTTCAATTTCGTAAATACGAAAAAGACGCCTACTACTATTACTACTACTATTGTTGCTGCTGCTGCGGCTACTACTACTACTACTACTACTACTACTACTACTACTACTACTACTACTACTACTACTACTACTTATTTATTGTGTGGTCCTGATTCGGTTCTTTGCAGTCCTGTGGACCATATAACCAATGACTATCTTTTAATTATTTATTATTTTTGTTCAGCTGAACTTTGTCCACAAAACACCCGCCTCTTATAATCTGTATGCCCCAGTCTTTTGGAATTCCGATAGTGCCCTGTGAACCCCGCCCCCTTGTCCGTCAGAGACCTCCCTAGCCCTCCTTGTACCCTCCTACCCTTCCAAGATACCCGTTTGATGTCCCCTGCTTACTCCTCCCATCGTCTCCCGGCCCATACCCCTCCTTGAATCACCTTCTTCTGTACACTCCCACCCTTCCCAAATACCTGTTTGATGTTGTCTGCTTCACTCTCTGTAGTGAAGTCGCAGTTCTCTCTCTCTCTCTCTCTCTCTCTCTCTCTCTCTCTCTCTCTCTCTCTCTCTCTCTCGTCCGATCATTGCAGGGATATAATGTAGTACTGGAGCATGAGGTCAGTTTCGAGGGCGCAATATTTTACTACCTATAATTTTGTTCTTTGTGTTCAAGTAACTCAGGGAGGGGATCACCGCTTGCATAGGTGTGTATTCCGATGTAACAACATGAATTAATTACTTAATCCGTTCAGCCTCGTTGTTCTTTCTGTGTCTTCTATGTAAGCCAGAGCTTGAAACTTGCCACTAAAGCAACCAAATCTGAATATAGAAATAAGCTTACTGGTTAATTTTCCACTCGAACTCTTCTTCCTCGACAGATGGCTTCTCAATGTTAAGGGTAAGCCTACTGCACACTGAGTATCACAGTCCATATAGGCTACTACGGAGTCCTTAGTCATCACACTGGCGATACGGGTTGACGGAAGCGCAAATAAAACCACGTACGGTGTCCTGAAGACAACACGAATCTGACTGCGTATGTCTTCCAGGATTGTTCAGTTTTCTGGACTGTTAAGTTGTAAACAAAAAGCAGCAGGTTGACGCATTGCGCAGATTGAGTTAATTCCTGTGCTGGTCAGTGCCTTGAGCAGCTCTTGAGCTGGTAAAGCGCTATCTATAAATGCAATTATAAACATTTAAAAAAATATCGCTTGTGCAGAAAGAACGCTGCGGTTCCACTCAATTGCAACTTCGCACAAGGTTAGTTACTCAATATACGTTGTGCTGTGGGCAACAGCAAAAGAGGAAGAGTAAGAAATTTTCCAATTTAGCATTCTAGCAACCTATCAAACATAAGAGAAACCCCAAAGCCTCTGTAACCGTAGATGCAGAGAGAAGCACACCAGAAACTCAGCAGCATGCATGCTGACCATTATTACCATTGAGTAGAGGTTTGCTTTTCAACACACATTTCAGCACCATTATACAAAGAAAAGCAGGAAAGCAAGCAAAATCATGTGCAGCCATGTTAATGTGCAATTGGTAAGTTGATAGGAACTCGACATCAAACCAAAGTCTCTGACACTGTGTGTGTGTGTGTGTGTGTGGGTGTGTGTGTGTGTGTGTGTGTGTGTGTGTATGTGTGTGTGTGTGTGTGTGTGTGTGAACGTGTGAAGTAGCACGAATGGGGAAGGAAATTTACCTTTTCTCGCACCAAATGGGGTAATTTCGTCTTTACCCATTTGTCTCGTGTGTGTGTGTGTGTATGTGTTTTGTCGTACCCCTTGATGTCGTAGAGTGTACAGTTTGTAGCCTATAGTTACGACATTGTGGGTTTTTATTGCATTATATTGGTATAATTTACTCCTCCATTTGGTTTTGTACTGTGGTGGTTTATGTCTTGCTCTGTCACGTCACTATTTGTTTTATAAGTGCTGTCGTTGTTGTTATTATTATTATTATTATTAATATTATTATTATTATTATTATTATTATTATTATTATTATTATTATTATTATTATTATTATTATTAGTGTTGTTGTTGTTGTTAGGCCTATATTAGGGCTATATTCGTGTGTTAATGTATGTATTTGTATGTATACATTTATAAATGTGGTTTTAGAAAACAAAATTCTGTATATAAATGTATTATATAATTATGCTATATTGTTTTCTTCATTATGTTTACTTTAAACTTTTATTGCTTCTTAATATTTCCCTTTCTCTTGAGCGACTGCTCAACGATGGGTTTTTAACTGTAATTTTTCGGCATACTTTAATTGTTTTTGATTCTTTGGGTAGTATGTATACTGTGTGGGTGTGGGTTTATTAGTGTGTGTGAGTGGGTGTTAAATTTTATTTATCTTTTTAAAATTGTTTTACCGTGTGAGCCTTGTGGCCATTTCACTGCCTAAATGGCCATTCTACTTTTTGTAGGGCCCTGGCAGTATAAATATTGAAATAAATACAAAATACATACAATACAGAATCCTTTGGTGTGGTCATTTGATTATGCAGGACAGGGCGACACGACATTTGTTCTCCCCGGTTACCATGCGTCTTCTGCTTTTGGTGGTGAGCGGGAGTACATTGTCGGCAGGCATTTTATGCAGGTCGGTGGCAGCGACTTGTGTGAAGTGTCGTGGCACTAGGAACGGCAACCCAGTTTACTACCAATCACGCTTCCCCGCCGTGCAGGGCAAATATTTTTATGTCCCTCTTACGAGGGTTAACTGAAAATAACAGCTCCGGTTGGGCCGTGTTCTTAAGGTGGTGGCCGAGAGACTGGAGTCTAATACTCCGCTCGGGTACACTAAGATCGACGCGCAATAAGTGCCAAGTCCTGTGTAGCAGACAACCTCCAAGAGAGGAGTTTAGGTTGACTCATGACGTCACACTCTCGCTTCTTCTGATTGGTCCTCGTAAGTCCGGCTTACATATTTTGGCAACAGAAATCAAACATGCGCTATCCTTGTGATATTTTACGTTAGCCAGTACGCAAGGGAACACATAAGGAATTCATAAGCGTGACACAGTGTGGCGGGACCTTAAGCCTAGGCCAGTCTCAGCTACGCAGTGTGCCCGCGCTGTCGTGAACAGCTGAATGGGAAACATTAGCTTTTCTCTTCAGGAGAGACAACTATACTTCTTAAAACTTGTTGTCTCCCTTGTTCCAACTCGCCAGCAGTCACTGTCTTCACGAAGAACTTTGATAAATTAGTTTTGTCTAGTTGACAATTGCTTCCACTGCTTGTCCGATGCACATTTTTTGACTGTTAAAATACACTTTTTGGGGGGTTGATGGAGAGGCGGTGTGAATACTAGGCACAGGTCACGGAGGCATACTTGTCGCATACTTGCCTCCCACACGTCATTGTGATTGCAGCGAAGATTGAAGCGCTGTTCTTCTCTCAGTTGAGAAAGTACAGCTATAGTACTAATTTCTGACTTGTGTACCACAAGATGCCCACGCGTGAGTGATATAACACGATGAAACTAAACAAATGTAGCGCACCAAGCACTCACCTACTCTCTTGTTTTGACGAACAAACTAACTCACAACAGACTATTAAACTAACAACAATGAACTCAAGAAATCAACCATGTAGGCTATGTAAAAAAAAAAAAGGGGGGGAGAGGGAAAGGGGAGGTGGGTGAGTAGCAGCTATAATAGCGGAATCCCTGATGTAATTA
Organism: Oncomelania hupensis; assembly: GCA_036898135.1. Taxonomy (NCBI): domain Eukaryota; kingdom Metazoa; phylum Mollusca; class Gastropoda; order Littorinimorpha; family Pomatiopsidae; genus Oncomelania; species Oncomelania hupensis. The sequence continues at coordinate 44,778,983 of CM072512.1, forward strand.
CTTTAATCGTATAGAAATTATCCAAATTAAGATGGTGGAAGGGAACAAAGTTTTGTTTTTTCTCAAGGTAAATCGATACCCGAAGAATTAGTCCGGTGTTCCATGTCTCCGACGTGGCGCTAAATAGAAAGTCCCAGGTCATTGTGCCAGTTGGCAGGCTAAATAAAGCACGCTTACAGACGAACTTCGATCAGCCCCATAGTGGCCCAGAGGTCGGTGGCGCATTAAAGACAGTGCGCAGAGTGCAACAAGATGGCGACTTGTGCGCGTCTGCTTTCTGCCAGCGTCTTGGGCAGCTCTTTGAGCCGATAAACACGTTACACGAGGACATCGACAGTTATTTTACTATTGCTAGACGATACAAGCATAAAATTAACAACAATAACAACGCGAAAAACAATGGCTGTTTTAAGTGGGAAATGGGAAATCGCTTGGGATGTGGGGGAGGGGGGACAAGGATAGGGAAGGAATATTTTGTGTGTGGTGGAATGGGGGTAGGAGGTGAGAGGAAAGAATAATAAATTTGTACCTCAGCGATTACAAGTGAATCGTGTACAAATTTGTAGTCTCTACAAACAACGCAACGACAACAACAACAACAACCTCAACAACCTCAACAACTAACAATACTTCCATTGACAATGCCTGATGGCATACCTATACAATTTGAACAACCAAATTTCACTACATCACACAATTGCAGTTAAAAAAAATTGCTGCGAAGTCTTTTTCGCCAATGAATATTATTAATTAAAGCAGGAACGAAACATACCAGAAGCAGATGTGCTTTTATGGATGGAATCCGCACTGGTTGAGGTCGTAGATTTCTTCTCCGTCTCTCCTCGCTTGCTTCTGGCCATGGACGGAAGATTTTGCACCTCATGATGTTTCCTAACATTTTAAAAAGAACGCACAAAAGCCGCAAAAGCAAAGACACGAATGTTGATAAAACATAAAATAAAAAATTAAATAAGATTAGAATGAGACTTTCAACACACGCACGCGCACTCACGCTCATATACACACCGGCAGTAGATGAAGGAAGAAGAAAAAAAAGAAGAAAGAAGAAGAAGAAGAAGAAGAAGAAGAAGAAGAAGAAGAAGAAGAAGAAGAAGAAGAAGAAGAAGAAGAAGAAGAAGAAGAAGAAGAACAACAACAACAACAACAACAACAACAACAAACAGTAATCAAGTCGCCCAAATGGCTCATCGAGGAACCCGGTGTTTGTTGTTGTATTTTAAAAATAAAAATGATGACACAGGAAAGTAGATGTTCTTTTATAGCGCTCTTATCAGCTCTAAACGCTGCTCAAGGCGCTGACTGAAGGCAGAATCAGACGCAAGCCGCTGCACTCAACAACTTGCTCAAAACAGACGACTGTCTGGGTCAACCTTGGACTACTGAACTTCCAACCTGACTTCGGTCATCGCCTTGAGCAGCTCTTTGGATTGGTAAGTGCACTGTTCAGGAGCACGGACTTGTATTTTAAATAAAATGATTGTAAATTGTAATAACAGTTAATTAGGACTGAAATTCGTTGCGGTGAGGACGTTCACTTTGCACTGAATCTTGTCGCTGAAATAGAGCGACGTATCCCATTCTCGTCCCAAATCGTATAATGGTATTGTGTTTACAATCTTCTGTTGCACCGATACGATGTAATATACATGAACAATCCACACAGAAAATGGAAACATAATTCTCTATTCTACTACAAGTGCTATGAATGAAATGGGTGAAAGAACCATCTGAAGTGTACTATGTTCAGATGCATGTATCCTTTCGTTGGAAGTTCAAAGTCATAACCTTTGCAGAGGACGAAGCCAGTAAGTATCCAGTCTTTTTCCAAAGGTGTGTATCCAAATCAATGAAAATTTTGCGTTACTTCTAGAACGATGCTAAATAAAATGCTTAAAACATAAATATAATAATAATAATAATAATAATAATAATAATAATAATAATAATAATAATAATAATAATAATAATAAGAAGAAGAAGAAGAAGAAGAAGAAGAAGAAGAAGAAGAAGAAGAAGAAGAAGAAGAAGAAGAAGAAGTAGAAGAAACCACTCAGACCTGAGCACACGGGTAGACAGAAGCTTAAGATTAAGACAGCCATGTACAAGAACCACACGCTACAGGAACTCATTCAATTCATCTGCAATTCACATCTTCAATTTCCAGGTGGCTTTAGGTGGTGGTGCTGTCACTATGACAACGGATTTAAGGGGCCTTTTTCTTTCTTTTTGTGATAGTAGATATTTTTACACTTTGTTGTCAGTCGGTTTCTTCTTTAGTTACACTGATGACGAATGATAGAGTGTCGCGGATATAGTATTAATGTGTTGTTGTAGGTATTATAGACTTCCCTTATTAGGCCTATACAGTCAATGCATTGTTTTTAGACTTCTTCTTTGTAAGAATGTGGGTATAATGTTGTACGTCTCGTATGATGAGAACATGTGATGTGAACATGTGATGTGAATCTGTGATTTTTGCATGGTTTTTGATTAATTTATTTTACAGATACACAGTTAAGCTTGTAATTTCTCTTGTAGAAATAAATGAAGATGTAGTGTATTGTACTACTACTACTACTACTACTACTACTACTACTACTACTACTACTACTACTACTACTACTACTACTACTAAATAAATAAATAAATAAATAATGAAATAACAAACTAAGTAAATAAGTAAGAAGAAAGAGAGAGAGAGAAAGAAAGACAATTAACAAAAGGAAATGGTGAATACCTTCAGATAAGTATATCGTCGTTCTTCCGGTAGAGGTTAAATTTTCTTGAAATGTCCCGAACACTCCTCTCCTCCCCCCATTCACCATCCCCCAAGGTTTAAAAAAAAGATTCCTTATTTAAAGTAGCCTACATTATCCGCAAAACCGTGCAGAACAGTCACTATCTCCTGAAAGAACGACAACCACTACAAAATGAGTAAAACTGTTGTGAACTAGAACCATAACGTCAACATTCTGGTCTACTTCCACAACTCCAAAGATAACAAAATCACAAGCCAAAGTGCACAAACACTGACTTTGTCTGAATTAATATCAATTCACTTGGAGAACGAAGAAGTCCCAACTCCACAGATAGACTTCCAGAACTCCAGTTTCCTGTTGGGAATAGAAAGACTATATAAGCTCAGCTTTTCCATTTTAATAGAATGAGCCCGTTAGGACATCCCTAAACGACCACGAGACTCGAACCTAGTCATCGTTTGCATCATCACAGGCGTCGACCACACGGTTTCCACTATCGCTCGTCCAGTCTTCACAGACTTAACAGCAAAGATTGTTTGCGTTACTCGGGTGCTTCTACCCGAGCCCTCCAGCGCTCCGACCTATGTTCAAAGAAGGTCCAAGAGAACATCCATTCATCCACTAAAGAATCTGAATATAATCAGCTTGGCGTGTGTGTGACCCAACAGTCTCTAAAATTCAGACACTCCCATCCCTACCCCGAATCAACTGGAGACTGTATGTGTTCTACTCAGCTGAAGACTGTATGTGTTCTACTCAGTTGAAGACTGTATGTGTTCTACTCAGCTGAAGACTGTATGTGTTCTACTCAGCTGAAGACTGTATGTGTTCTACTCAGCTATACCTTCCTTCAGTTGTTTTAAACATAAATGTATTCAACAAACCAGAGCAAGACATCAGGACGCACAGAAGCACAAGGCTTAAATGAGTGCTACCCAAATAATAAATACATGTCATCTATCAAACATATCACTGGCGGACGACAGCAAACAACAGACAGAACCATAGTAAAAATGCCAGAGAGATTGAAGCACATTAGAAATAAACTACAAACAAAAAACAAGAATTAAATAAAACAATACTAACAAACACAGAGGTCTGAGAATTTAACAGACATAGTTTTTAAGCATCACAAACTTAACAGTTTAAAAAAAAGAAGAAAAAATTGGAGGGGGATAATGGTAAACGGGGAAAGGCGAGAGCGATAGAGCTATAGCTTGTGAAAACAAACAGATATGCGTAGAAAATCAAAAGTTGGAAAGTGAAGAGTGTGGAATTTCGTTTAAAATAAAATTTGATGCGGTCAGAAGCGGCTAAACCTGAAAGTTAGAATTCGTGGACAGTTGAAAAGGTGTTGGTATTTTCTTGCAATGATAATTCTGTATTTCCAAAGAATAAGGTATTCACTTCCCTGAGGATAGGATCGAGAAGACCAATCGTTTGAACACGGGAATCGTCAAACAAGGGGCACAAAAGCAGGAAGTGTTCAGATGTTTTAGACGAGTGTCCGCAACGGCATGCCGGGTTGTCTATCAAATGGCGGCGATATATATCGTTGTTGAGGTTGCTTACACCCAGCCGAAGTCTGCAGTGGATATTTGTCGTTGTCGAGCACCATAAAAATAAAACGGTGGAAACGCAGGGTCATTTTTGGAGAGATGTTGTTTAAATGGGCTGACTGACGGATCGACCTGAATTTCTTCGGGGAGTTCAATCCCACATGATAGTAGAAGAGGGGAGAGAGGAGTTTCTATGTTACCACATTTCTCTGTGTTCATCCACAGCCGTGGGAACGTATTGACAATTATAGTCCTGGGACCAATGAGCTGTGGAAACATAAAAGCCGTGGAGACATAGGCATTACCCCGAACACAGAGCTTTGGGAAAAATAGAGATGTGAGAACTCGGAGCTAACTGTGTGCGAACTTACTAAATAGAGCTTTGTGAACATATATGCCGAGGAGACACTGGCACGATCCAAAATATATAGGTGTGGAAACATAGGTATGATCCCGTTGAGACAAAAAATGTATGTATTATGTATAGTAATAAATAGTCTTTATCTCGGCAGGGTCATACCTATGTATGAATAGTATGATACAAAAGGACAAAAGCCTTAATCTACATACAGTATTAGCGTATATCGCTCAGCAGTCTCTGAAACTCATAATGCAGTTCTCCCATCGCCTCCCTCCTCCCCCTACCACTTGCCAGCATAACAATACTGTTATTCTATTAACTCGTGGCCATCCACGGTCTCTCTCTCTCTCTCTCTCTCTCTCTCTCTCTCTCTCTCTCTCTCTCTCTCTCTCTCTCTTCTGGAGGCCACCGCCTTTAGTGTCAAAGGCAGGGGCAGTAATCATTCAACTTTATTCATTGACCTTCCACAGGTAGGGGTGAGCTGGGAGTGACTTTCCACTGTGTCTTAATTGAAGTTTTGTTTTAGCCTGAGGCGATGAGATGCCGCCCCGTCCAGCTTTCTCTCCTACCCAATACAATAGGCGCCGCGACCAGAGTCAAGGGGGTTATAGGTTGGATGGTAAGTGATCTTGACCCCGCCGCTAGCCATCCATGCCTGTTTTCACTGCACAGCGTTGTGCGCTATACACATGCACACTGGGCCTATAGTGTTCATCATCATCATCATCATTGTTGTTGTCGTCCTCGCCGTCGTGGTGATCATCGTTAACAACGTCGTCGCATTCCCTGCCGTCGTTGTCATTAGTATCGTTATCAGCATCATCCTCGTCGTCGTCTTCGTTGGTGTGCCTATCATCATCATCATCATCATCATCATCATCATCATCATCATCATCATCATCATCATCATCATCATCATCATCATCATCATCATCATCATCGGCGTGTGTGGTCGTCGTCATCATTGTGATGATATTCTGGGGAAGATACGTTTATCTTACTAGGGGGTAAGACTTATTGATAGATGGGCAATGTGCTACCACTATCGATCGTTCTTTTACCAGAATTCCTAAAGTTGTGTGAGAGACAGATCACGGCACTTTGGTCACATAAAATTTATATTTGTTCTCGGGAATTTTAGTATCATTTGGCTCAACTTGAGAACCGTTAATTACTAATCAAAAGACTAGATTATTATGTCTCGAGAGAAGAAAACTAATAGCTACACAACAATACAAATAGAATGACACCAGTCGTATGTATGTAATTTCACTTTTTATATATTCAACACAAACTTTAACATTTCTGCATTAACCGGTAATTTAATAAGTAATATAGTTCGACGTGCTGGGAGAGTTCGTTAGCAGGGTTTATTCATCCTGTGCTAACTGTAGTTATGATTTTCACTGTTCGTAGTTTTCTAAATTCGAGTGGTTTTCTATACGTTTCTCGAGGGTAGGACTCAGTTCCTTTGCGGGTGACTTATCTACAGTGAGTCGAGTCGCCCTTGTAGCTGTGGGGTTCGGACGTGGCCAGGTAGACTCTGGATTGTTCTCCTTTTGGTACCACGGGAGCGACGGTCAGGCGTTCGTCTCCACAAACATGATCCCAGGTCCGACCTGTAAAAGTCGGAGCTCTGGCTACAGTATTCTCGTTAGCTATAAGTGTGCGGTCTCCTCTGCAAAGTGTCTATAGCATCAGACACCTGCAGGGTTCCCATATGCACAATTCGATTCGAATCTTAAGGCTAAGATACATCAATCCACATACATACTGTCTCAGAAACAATAATCTGTTTCTGTAACTCTATATATCAAGAACATATTATTTATACATGGCAATCAATATACAATAAACATACACATATCAAAACTACTAGTGTTATCTTACTTGTAGACTCTGGGACTCGTGAAATCGTCTTTTACGTCTCTAGCACTCTCTTGATGAGATGGAGATAGACGAACACTGCAGTTTGTTCCTTTGGTCGACCCTCACAGCTTGGTATTTCTTTTGCGACTAACCAGCTGAGATTTGGTCCCCAAAGATATGCAAAAGTCCCTAGTAGTCTTCTGACCAATCGTTTTTAGCTCTCGTTTTCTTTAATCTCGCATCTACAGAATTATGGTTCTAATTTGAATAGTTCCTCCCCCGCTCTCTTGTCACTGGACACGCATAATTATCTTCCAAGTGGAGTGTCAGGGATAGAGTGGAGAACAGATGCAATAACGATAAGCGGTGCCTGCCCAATACTGGTGACATCATCTTGGTAACTTTTGGCTGGAGTGAGCTACTTAGTGTCTCAAGGTGGAGTAAGTTATTTAATCGAAGACAACGCTATGGTTAGTTTTTTTTTTTAATCAGTTTATAGTCCCCTCTCTTCCCGAAAAGGATTTTCAGAGAGGAGACTCTGATGGTTAGTTTTTGACTAAAGTCTGCTATTTAAAGTTCTTGGTCGCTAAGTCTGTTGATGGTATCGGTAGCTATCGGCGGTGTGACTGTTTCAAGGAAGTTAATTTGCCATGTGTGTGCTGCTTGTTAGCTAACTGTAGTTTCGTTCGATGGTATCTCTGTTTCGCTAAGCTAATTTCCTACATGTTTGTCGTCAATATTTCTGCTGTTACAATCATCATCATTGTCCTAGTCGTCATCATCATCATTGTCCTAGTCATCATCATCATCATCATAATTATCATCATCATCTTCTTCTTCTTTATCGTCATTGTCATCATTATCATCATCATCATCATCATCATCATCATCATCATCATCATCATCATCATCATCATCATCATCATCATCATCATCATCATCGATATCGTCGTCGTCGTTTATATATTCTTCTTCCTCCTCGTCATTATCCTCATCCCCATCATCATCATCATCATCATCTTCTTCTTCTTCTTCTTCTTCTTCTTCTTCTTCTTCTTCTTCTTCTTCTTCTTCGTCGTCGTCGTCGTCGTCGTCGTCGTCGACGTCTTTCTCTTATTTACCGTCTTGACTACAGTGCTCAAAGAGTGTCATCAGAGGCTTGACCAATGCTTTGACAGCCCGCAGCTAAGCGAGCGAGACAAGGTCGTCTTCACGAGTACCTTCCAAGCGAAACTCTACGCTTTGATGTGGCCGAAAGTGTCCAGCTGTACGGGCCTCTAGCACTCTTGGATTAAAGGTCTGATTGCCACTGTAAAATATAGGCTACATCGATTTTGATCTACCATAAACATTGGGCAGATCCTTTATTTTATTAAAAAAAATAATTTAACTCTTGTGATTACGTTGTCTTCGCTTTAACTTAATATTTGTATTTCTAGGATTCTACGATTTCAGACATCAAAGAAAGTAGGTCCACAAGGAGAAATATGTGACAGAGTAGATTGTATTTAGACATTAATGGGACCCACTTTGCCCACGCCATCTCGAAAGAGCCTTTTAACAATCACATTGAGTGTTACCCCACTGAAAAAATAAGCTTACAACAAAACTTAACTCTTTCGAAAGTTTTGTTATTTTGTAGATGAATACATTCCGTAGCAACATTCTGGAGCTAAAAAAATAGCAAATACCAAAGCCGGTAGAATTAGAAAAAACTCATTAAAGAAGTTGCTCCAAATGTATTTCGTTTTAGGTTAATAATAATAATAATAATAATAATAATAATAATAATAATAATAATAATAATAATAATAATAATAATAATAATAATAATAATAATAATAATAATATAGATAGAGTGTTGTAAATATTTTAGGAAATTAATATGAGAAAGGGAATGCAGAGGAGATAATTTTAACAATGAATAATGAGAGAGGGCCAGATGGTCTCACTAAGTAGTCCCATTTGGTTACACTTGCAACAACAACAGAACTGTGTTACAAAGTAGAAAAATGTTCCGTCAAAACAAGAAAACGAAGCAGGTGTTTTGGGGTACCTCAGGTATCGGTCTACCCGGCTGTTGACTCACACCCGCTCTGCACACGGTTCAACTCTTTCAAAGCGGCCCTATCGTTTTCACATCCAAGACCTCCTGGAACACGTGCTCCGGACCCGGGACCTCCGTAGTTTCCTTCCCGCAGCGTAGAACCTACCTCCCCAATGAACTAGTTGACGGTACCCTACTCATAACTGTGGTGTAGCGATTTCTTGTGAACTGGAGTTTATTCATGTATCGTTTGTGTAGTTCATAAATTAGTTTTATTTCGTGTATTGTTGTGACGGTTTATTCTCGTAGTGGTCAACGTCCGTGTGGGCTTTTTTGGGGGATGGGGGTGAGTGTGGGAGAGGGTTGGATGAGTGGGTGGGTGAGTGGGAGGAGGTACGGTGGAGGTGGGTGGGTGTCTACCTTTATTACCTGATTGTTTTCACTCAAAATATACAGACAAGACGGTATCATACTGTCATGATTAGGAATAAAACTGGTTGAAGAATGCAGATAAAACTTGGCCTTCCGAGAAAACTCCTTTAGTGAGCTAAGATGTTGAGGTGAAAAAAAAACCCAACCCCTTGAACGATTAGACCCACGGTAATGTCATTTAATTGTTCTAATATAGCGCAGGTATCGGCTAAAGAAACACTTACTGACGTCAGATTAAAATCAAGACAGTATGTCGAAGTTGTTTAGGTAATAGAACCGTTTTACACAGTATGACTTCAAGGCAAAAGCAAGAGTCCCAGATTGTCACGGACCGGTTTTCCTTATTTATTTATTTATTATTTATTATTAGTTATTTGGGTCCGATGACTATATTATTGTTAGTCTGTTTCTTGTGAGAAGATATTGCTCATTTTCTTTTAAAACGATAGCTAAATTCTGATTGGTTGAGCTGGTCACATGACAGTTCGCTAATGTACATTCAAAAATCTATTCATTCTTTTCTTGACTATAATACTAGAGATTGTTTGTCCTGGGCTTCTCGCAGCTGTGTCTGCACAAGTCTCTTGTTGCGGGGGCCTCAAGAATAGACGAAGAAGGAAAAAAAGAAAATAAAGAAAACGGAGAAGCAGACAAAGAAGAATAAAGAAGAAGAATAGAGAGGAAGGAGAAGAAGAAGGAGAGAAAAGGAACGAGGAGGAAGAAGAAGAAGAAGAAGAAGAGGAAGCAGCAACAGAAGAAGACGAAGACGAAGAAGACGAAGAAGAAGAAGAAGAAGAAGAAGAAGAAGAAGAAGAAGAAGAAGAAGAAGAAGAAGAAGAAGAAGAAGAAGAAGAAGAAAGAAGAAGAGGTGGACAACATTACGTTACATTACATTACACGGTTATTGCTTTAGGTCCAGCGGCCTCTTCCGACCAAATCAGGACAAAGAGGTGGACAAGGAGAAGAAGAAGAAGAAGAAGAAGAAGAAGAAGAAGAAGAAGAAGAAGAAGAAGAAGAAGAAGAGGATGACGAGGAGGAGAGCATGGAGCCTGAGGAGAGGAGGACGAGGAGAAGCGGAGAAGAGGAGCGGAGACGGAGGAAGCAAGAGGAGAAGGAGAGTGTGATTGAGAATCAGAGAAAGAAGACGGTGTTGGCAGAGACTAGAGATTGAGCATAACTACAGTGTGTCTATTTATAACTTACCTTTTCTCTCTCTGGAGACGGCGACTGGGAATTGTGTGTTATTTGTGAGTTGGGTATATTATTCTTTCATCGGATTTATTCTGCAAAATGAGGTGAGTAGAAACAATTGTATTTATCCCATTTTGATTCCGGTTGATGCTGTACTTGTGCGATTTTGTTGATTTATGTTTATGGCTTAATAGAGGGTGTGACAGCTTAGTTTATTGTTACGAGTTCATGAAGCTGAGAGACGGGAGAACACACAGATTCACGCATAAACGCACGACAAATTGTAAACTACCCCCTTTTCGTTACACAGATCATTGACATCAGATAACTTTACATTACCGCCGTAAAATTGATATAAAAACCAGAAAATAATTAAGAGCCAAACTGGAACCTCAGAACAACAGCAAATGTGAGCTTGGACTTAGCAGAACTGCCCTGTAAATGCACTATGAAAACAATAAAAATGTCTTGGAATTTGTCGGCAGGACGTTGCTATTCTTTGAACGTAGTTATGAAGCGGTGTCATTCAGTTCGATATATGGTTAGAATGTCTAGAGAAATCCGTTCTGGCATGCTTGTCAATTACAATTCGGATCATGATGGAATGAATGTGTTAGAATATAAGTACAGTGGTGCAGAGAGTTTGGCGGCGAGCAGGGTACAGCAAGCTGGCAACCTGGGAGGCTTGGGTTCAATCTTGATTATTTTAGGCGAGCAGCTTGAGAAAATCTTTTGTTAAAAATAGTTTTAAAAGAAGAAGAAGAAGAAGAAGAAGAAGAAGAAGAAGAAGAAGAAGAAGAAGAAGAAGAAGAAGAAGAAGAAGAATGAATTGACATTGAAGTTTGCTGTCCTTGGCGATACGGAGGACGGGGATAACCATCCAAGGGAAGAGTGGGAACGCTTAAATTAACACTGAACTATCATACTGCTTAGACGGTAAGCGAAAAATGGCCACTTTTATCTTGTCAACTACGGTAATCGAATCTGGGTCATCGGTGTGCCAGCCAAACGCTCTACTACTGAGCTACGACGTTGACCCAGGAATAAGAAGAAGAAGAAGAAGAAGAAGAAGATGATGATGATGATGATGATGATGATGATGATGATGATGATGATGATGGTGATGATGATGATGATGATGATGATGATGATGATGATGATGATGATGATGATGATGATGATGATGCTTAGGCAGGAGGAAGTGTGGGGTGGTTGAGAAGATACGTTGGACTGGAAGAGATTACGCATGTGGTAGTGGGAGGAGCGTGGACAGGGATCGGAGATTAGGTGGGAGGCGCTAAGGTAATTTAATAAAACAATAACTCGTTCCGTACATGGGCGGTGTCGATTTCCACCCCTTATCTCTCCTTCAATAAAGCCCATAGGTCAACACCGTTTTAGTGATCATTCGCCTTAAATAATAATTATTGATCCCGAGGTTCACTTGGGTTTATATCGAGTGGGGCATTATCACTTTCAAGTACACCCTGAATGAACATTGAGGTTTAACGTATACACACAATATTGGAAATACGGCAGGCGGAAATAACCATCTCAGAGAACAAGTGGTAGGGATCAACACTGAACCACCAGAGAAATCATACTGCTAAAATAGACATTGAAAAACGGCCACTTTTTATTTAGTCCATTACGGGATTCGACCCTGGGTCATCGGTGTGCCAGGCGAACGCTCTACCACTTGAGCTACGGCGGTGGGACTCCACGAACATCCTTAAATTGTAGATTATAGTCACACGACGCCGGAGCGCATAGGTAACTACGGGTCACGTTATTCTGACACCAGCGAACAAGTTATGTTGACACGTTGACCAATCAGGGATTGGAACCAGGGACATTCGGTCTTTTTGACCTTTCGGCTTACTAGTAAGCCGCTCTACCAACTGAGCTACCCGGCCCCACATGCAAACATCCTTGTAGTAGTAGTAGAAGTAGTAGAAGTATTATTATTATTATTATTATTATTATTATTAGTAGTAGTAGTAGTAGTAGTAGTAGTAGTAGTAGTAGTAGAGTAGATTAACGTCCCCGGACACTTTCGCATATATGGGACTGTGATGCATCCTTGTAACTGTAGATTATAGTCACACGACACCGGAACGTATAGGCGACTATTGGTCACATTATTCTGACACCAGCAAACCAGTTGATGGTAAGGGGAAAATAATATGGTCACACGTTGGCCAATCCGGGATTCGAACCAGGTACCTTTCGGTTACTAGTAAGCCGCTCTGCCAACTGAGCTACCCGGCCCCACGACCATCCTTGTTTGTTTGTGTGTCGTAAATTACCGTCCCCGGACACATAAGCGTGTGGAGGACTAAATCATACTTGTAACTGTAGATTATAGTCACACGACACCCAAGAGTATAGGCGACTACTGGTCACATTATTCTGACACCAGCGAACCAGTTGATGCTAAGCAGAAAATAATATGGTCACACGTTGGCCAATCCGGGATTCGAACCAGGTACTTTTCGGTTACTAGTTAGCCGCTCTACCAACTGAGCTACCCGGCCCCCTAATCATCACTGGCTGGTTGCCCGACTTTTGTACAGGTGAACACCCGCTGCGAAACCACCGACCAGTATGATTTGTATACATTATGTAGAAGTGGAAGACGATTGGTCGCGCGTGAGAGAAAAGATCATGTGTAGAATATGGATGGATGGCCTACACGTCAGTTATGAAGAGGCTGGTCGCCGCCACCGCTCGTAGATAGTCTATGTGGATTTTGATTCTATTAGGGACCATTTCCTACATCTCCATTGTGATCTTCACAGATCCAGGGCCTTCTTTCAGTTCCTCGGCCTCGCGTAAAACAGATTGAAATAAAACTCTTGCATTCACGTATCTCTCTATAATAAACTCGTGCAGAATAGACCATTTTCCGTTCTGTGCTGTAGACCTATAGCGTGCTAAGTCGTTGGCAGCATGAAGTGTGAGGTTAACGCCTTTGATGTGTGTCTGATAACAGGCCCGACCCCGAGATCACCCTAATCCAATTAACCCCGGGCTTGGCTCACGGCTAAGCCGCACGGCGGAGGATCCGGTCTCTCCAACTGGGGATCCATTGACTGGTGAGTTAACACGTGATGAGTGAAGTTCAGTGCAGTACTTTAGAGACCACGATATCCCCTGTTTGAGTGACGAACTCATGTTCCAGAGAAGAAAGGTTCAATTGCCGATCGACGTCCCATTGGTGAGCACAGGCCCTAATACAGCTATCACTCAGTCTGGTTGTTATGGCAGAGTACATGCAGTGCGTGGGTTTAGGCGTAAGTTTAAATTAGGCCCTTATTGGTCTTACCTTCCTTTGTCACGGGTGGCTCTGAGCTATAGCTGCTAAGCTTTTTGAAACAGGTGAGCGAAAAAAGCTAAACTAGACTGGGAAAAAGGACAAATAGTCAGATGAGATTCTTCAATGTCTGTTGGTTTAAACGCAACATTGATTGCCTCCGTTGATAATAATAGAATAACATTTGCGGAGGTAGTTAAAAAAAAACAACACATTATAGTAACCGGTTAGGCTATTTAGAGCCTTGCGTGCTGAAAAACGTGTTTTCCACTGTGACGTGTTGCATTGTTTCAGGATTGTCGCCCGCTGCATACGTACGCTTCGTGCCAAAAATAACGTCGCTTCCAACATATATATATATATAGCGTATTTGAAAGTGTGCGAAAAACGAAGAACAAAGAAAACATGAACAAATGCTTAGACCCTAAAGGACATGAGAAAATCTTCTTTTCTTGCCTACGCTCATGCCGGAGTTCACGCCCCTTTGGCTCGCACATCTTTGTCTAGGTTTGTCCCTTAGGGCGATAGAGGGCGGGCAGAGGCGGTTCTTCGGTCCACTTCCGGAGTGACGCCTTTGGAGACGGAAAAAGAGCACTTCCTGTTGCTGCGTCGAGGTGGCTCCTGGTGAGTAAGCTTATCAGAGAGGGAGAGAGAGAGAAAAAAAAAAGAGAGAAAGAGAGAGAGAGAGAGAGAGGGAAAGAGAGAGAGAGAAAGAGAGAGCGAGATCTGGGTCTGCTGCCGGGAACTATTCCAAGGATGGCCACTTGGCGCAGTGGATTAGTTGACGGTTTCCTACGCCAAAGGTCGTGGGTTCAATTCCCGCAAGGGGCGAACTTATGTGATTTAGGTACGAAATTATTCAGGTCACCAAGGGTTTTCTCCGGGTACTCAGGTTTCCTTCCTTCCTTCAATAGCAGTATTGGATACAGTCAATCTAAACAATTTAAAAAATAAAACTTCGATTTCCTCTCCGTCCTCTAATAGCGATCTCTTTGCCTTTACACCACATGTTTGAGTAATAGATGTGTGTTTGGTTTATGTTTGTGAGAGATGGTGAAACATATGAGTGAGTAGGTTGGTACAGATTTCCGCGCTTTGAGCCTGATTGTTGATTTGGGGGAAAAGCTGGTATAAAGCACCTATTATTATTATTATTATTATTATTATTATTATTATTATTATTATTATTATTATTATTATTATTATTATTATTATTATTATTTAGGCGGGGAAGAGGATTACTGCGACTGTGAAGTTAAGAGGGAGATGGAGGAGGGGATAATGAGCGACAGTCGGACGGAAGATAATGGTGTGATGTGATGTGATGTGTGTGTGTATATATATATATATATATATATATATATATATATATATATATATATATATATATATATATATATATATATATATATATATATAATACAATACAACAACAATAATATATAATACAATCCTTGGATGAAAAAATAAAGCCGCAAGAAAAGTATATCAAGCGCAGTAAATTATACAGAACAGGATTTACGGACTGATTTTGTGTCGCGTGTAATTGAATAGTACATGGACGTTTTTGATGTATGGGTTTAGAAGCCATTGAGTTGAATTACGAAGATCATGTTCTCGTTGAAATAGCCTGCTGCGGCAGTGTTTTCAATCAGAAACGACCAGACTTGATTTCATTTCTTATTTGTTCAGCAAAGCAGTCAGGTAAATACTGTAAGTGCGTGGACTCTGTAGAGGACCAACAGTCCTCAAAAAAAAATATATACCAATGAAGAAATTCAACGGCTCTTACTACAGTCGTTGATTTATCCAAAGGCGACCGCTTTTATGGCCTCGACGCAACGCTTGTGGGGTGGTCTGTGATGTTCAATAATTAGGCCTGTTATTTGGGGCATGCAGTCTTTAGGCATGGTGCAAACTAGACCTTATTCTCTGTGTGGCGTATGCTGAGTGTTACAGACCAGTGGAGGCATGCAATGAAGCCCACGGTTTGACTTTCCGCAATGAAACTTAATCGAAATGGATTTTTGCCATGTCGACTTGTTAACCTAATAATTTACCGATTTTGTTTTCTCTCAGGCACAAACTACTGTTACTTACATATAGTTTACAGTATGGCCAGTTCTTACAGTTAGTTTACAGTGTGGCCTGTCACCACCCTTTTTCAGCAAAATAACTGGCGTGATTGACTACCGCGCGATCGTGAGAAAATAAAAGAATCAATACAGGCGATCGACTGTCACTTAGTGACAGGTAGAAAAAAAAACACTCTATGGGTGTGCTCTTTCACACAATGCGACACCTCACCTCTGGAATACTCTCCCCCGTAGCCTTGCTGAGGCACAAATGCTTCTCCTTGAAAAGCTCCATGAAGACTATACCGTACATGTTTCAGTAGCTCGAGTTTTGTTGTTGTTTAATTTTGTTTTTGATCTGTTGGTTGGGGCATTAAACGTGCGCATTGAACACGAGTCCTGCGCCATACAATTTATCATCATCATCATCATCATCATCATCATCATCATCATCATCATCATCATCATCATCATCATCATCATCATCCTCATCATTATCATATCATCGTCGTCGTCATCGTCATCATCATCATCCTCATCCTCATCCTCATCCTCATCCTCATCATCATCATCATTATCATCCTCATCAAAGTTCTTTCTCTGTTCAGGAATGGCTTAACAAGGGCTTCAACAAAATGTATTTATTTGGGTTGTCCATATTATTTTTTATTTTTGTCAGCATTTCTCTGGGCCATTTAATGGCATTCTCTCCAGGGGGTCAGGCTTTATCTCTAATTACTTCCTGACTGTTTTATCTCATGGACCATGCCCCCTCCACAGATCCTCTTTAACATTCACAATGAGTGTTGCCACACTAAAAAAAAGCTTACAACAAAAATAACTCTTTCGAAAGTATAGTTAACTTTTAAAAGAATAAATGCCGTCGTTTGTGTCCCTATTAATAGCCAGCCAACACTCTGGAGCTAATAATAGCAGCCACCAAAGCCGGTTATTATTATTATTATTATTATTATTATTATTATTATTATTATTATTATTATTATTATTATTATTATTATTATTATTATTATTATTATTGAGGATTTTTTATAGCGCACTTATCTGGCCGTACTTGACCAGACTCTAGGCGCTGGCCGATACAGGAATTAACTCAAACCGCCCGAGACGCCCACCCGCAGCCTTTGGGCGCATGGTCTGACGCCCGGACAACTGAGCACTATCCTGGCCAGCCAGGGATGGGGGGGGGGAGAAGGACCAAGTGCATGCTGGGTGTGTTCTTGTTACCGGCACTCACCCGTCTAGGACATGAGCGTCTTTAAAGTCCGTTATGATGGAATGTATGCAACACACAGACTAGACCTCGGTTTATACTCTCATCCGAAGGAGTAGGAAACGGGAGTAAAGTGTCTTTCCCAGGGACACAACACAATGGCCAGGACAGGGCTCGAACCCGGGACCTTCAGATCCGCAAGCCAAAGCACTACCATTAGACCACCGTGCCTCTTATGAGACAAAACCCGTAAAAAAATATTGCTCATAAGGTTTTTTCGTTTTAGGTTGATAAAATATACCCTACCCAACAGCAGACACAAAATACGCACTCTTGAAGCCGCGTGGTTCACTCACAAATAGGGTCAAAGTTTACACGGTTCTGGTATCGGTGTACCGCTGAAACCAGGGAAAACCACTCCTTGCCGGAAAGGAAATGGAAAACTCTAACTATAACGGTTGGTTTGAGCACCGAAAGCCCACCGTTTTATTGTTTAATGTAATAGCAATGAGAATTTTAGGGTAAGCCCGTTTTCTCCAAAAGTAAACACATCTTTCGGATTGGGGCCTTTTAACAAGATCTGCCCAGTGGTCGACATGGCAGCTGCAGTTATCCCAGCATTGGGGCGCTCTCTACCGCTACATTAGTGTGACACTTTCACAGGATAATCTCCCGTCGTCCAAATGTCGCTCTGAATCCAACTTCAGACATAATTTTATTTGACGTAACAGTTTCGGTTCTCTTGGAGTTTTCCTAGAAGGCCAGCTTTTAAAAAAAACAATATCAGTATTTCAATATTTCCTAGTTCAATTCAATTCATTTTAATATTTTGTTTTAACGCATCTTCCCTTACATTTAAAAAAAATCAACATTCTTTGTTAGTTATTTATGACCGTTGTTAATTTTCCTCATCACCATACAACTAATCTCTGATACTCTGTATATGTGCAAGAGTGCTGGTGCGGTGTACTATACTGCAAACGCTACGAAGTCTGCAAACCATTTTTTACTCTCCATTGAAGACCCTACCGTTGCTGTTGATGCAAGGTGTCAAAGCTGTGCAGTCCAAACAGATCAGACCTGCCAAGGCTACCTGGCCCGGCATCAAAGAGCGGCGTCTTCATCTTCTTCCTTCAGTTCTTCCAGGAAGAGCAGCTTATGCCCAACCGCTTCCCTTCACTACCCTCGACTCCTCCTCACTCTCTTTCTCTCTTTGTACCTCTCTCTTTCTCTTCCGCCCTTCCCCCCTCCCCCCATCCTTATCTTTGACTTGTTTCTATCCTACCCTCCTCAAACCTTCTTCTTACAATTAATTCTGGGTGGCATATCTGGTAAGTAGATCATCCACGTGCTGCAAATCTATGTGCGAAATATTAAAAGAATTCCATGACGAAATACGAGATGATGACGAGAAAAGACAAGACAAGAATAGTTTCCTGGTATCGTATTTAATTAATAAATTAACTAATTTATTTATTTGTTTATTTATTTTTGTGTCTTTTTCTTATAAAATTTTTGGTAATTTATTATTATATTTTGATTTGTAAAAAAAAAATTCTTTTGCGAATAATACATTTTGTTCTGTCTAGGCAACAAAATAATCATTATCTCATCTCACATCATCTCAGTCCCTTGTCCTACCGGGACGTTGGGAACATTTGAGATGCAGCCGCTAGCAACTGCCTCAACTATGGTCGGTTTGAAAATTATGCTAGATCCTGAGCACAAAATTAAATTAATTAATTAATTAATTAATTTGAGGTAATGTTCTAATTTTGAAATGGAGTTTTCAGGTACATTTTGTTCGCTAGGATCGATCTCTGAAAGCGTTTGAACCGATCTCTGATCTAAAAATTCAATGGTCTCCTATCAAAATGTCGACATCTGCTGGCCTTCATCTTACTTACGTCAGGCGTCATAATTACCAAACTCCTACTGCGCCATCATCATCATCATCATCATCATCATCATCATCATCATCATCATCATCATCATCATCATCATCATCATCATCATCATCATCATCATCATCATCAAAAACAACAATATCATCATCATCAACAACATCATCAGCATCATCATTACCATTCGCATCTCGGTTCTAGAACTGACACAGATGCTAATGATCAACATATATAGTTGCGCCTCCAGTCTACAGACTCTGGGGTGGTTTCAGCACTATTTGCAAGTGTTGTGTTGTTGTTGATCATTCGGGCCCACCAGGTGCGGGAGTCGTTGTGGTTTAACATCCTTCTTACGTTGCCTTTAAACCCTTCAAACAGTCGTGAGGCTTTTGAAGCCCTGGAGCCTGGGAAACCTACTAGGGATTACCCTCTTATCACCAGTCAGCTAGCAGGGAGGGGAAGTAGGCGAAACAGAGAAGCTTGAAATTTCAATGGGATAATAGTTACGTTTTTGGTAGGATTTGTTTCCCCTTCGCTCTTTATCTTCTTCGACGACTGCTTGTGTGCCATCTTTTTGCAGCTGTCTTTTTTTCGGGTGGGGGGTAAGGGGGGGGGGTGGTGGTGGTGGAAGTTGGGGCGTGGGGATGGAGGTTGAGAGAGATAATTTGGTCTTCTGAGTGTAAAACATTTTTGCATGAAAGATTTGTTGTTGTAAGTTTTAAACGTGACAGTTAAAATGTGTTGTACGAGTATGATTTTGTTGGACGAACGTTCCAGAATTGCGCTCAGATGTCTGTGCGTTAGACGATACGCCCACAGGTTGGAATTGGGTGTCTCGGGGCTGCTTGATTTAGATCCTGTACCTGACAGTCCCTTGAGCAGCTCTTGAGCTGGAGAAGCACTATATACGAACGATTAAAAAAAAAAAAAAAAAAAAAAAATAATAATAATAATAATAATAATAATAATAATAATAATAATAATAATAATAATAATAATAATAATAATAATAATAATAATTTGCATTGAGGAGTTAAAAACGATAGCGATTGAGAACATTTTCGACGGCGAGTGTAGTGAAGTTATCGATGGTATCCATTGTCATTGACTGATTGATTAAGCTTCGTTTGAATGAAGGGTTGTCTAACGGTGATGTAGGCTACCGACTGACTGATTGTCTTAAGCACAGTTGAGATTATTATTTGCAAGAGTTCACAACGACCATTCTAAGTGCTGAAAGTTTGGAATAGCCTTTTCATAACTCTTTCCCGTTTGCCACTAAGGTAAGTAAAATACTCGGTTTTCTCAACCTCCTCCGTTTGAGTTTTTGTTGGTGTTGTTTCTTCGCCAGAGAAGAGAAAGGGTTGGCGCATTACGTTTTTAATGAAGAGGCGGCAAGCCTGCTCATCCTTCGCCTCCTCCTCCCCTAATGCTCTCTTCTACCCACGTCTCCTCCCCCTTCTTCTTCTTCTTCTTCTGTCCTCTGTTTTGGAAACTCTGTGAATGAGACTAGGAGACGCCACTTCCCCTCACGTCATTCCAAGTGTTTCAGACCAAGAGACAGAACGTCTGAATGTCGTATTAGGTACTATAGTTTATAGGATATTGAAGGACCGATTTTTTTGGGGCGCTAAATTTCTCCTCTACAATCTCCTTCTAAACCTTCCGTTCCACAACTTCTACCTCCTTCCTGCCTTCCCCTCACCTCCCCCTCCCCCCTTCGTCCCCCGTCCCCTCTTTTTTCCCCTCTTCGGATGCCTTGTTCTTATTTTTCTTATTTTTTAAAAGGTCCAGAGGTGGAGGATTGGTGCATTACATCGTAATGAAGAAGCGACAATACACTCGTCTCTTTCTTCCCCTACATTCTCCTTCTTCCTTCCCTTTGCCCTCCCTTCCCCTGCCCTCCTCCTTCTCACATTTCTTCCGTGTGTAATTTCCACGCCTCAACCCCATTCTGCTCCTCCTTTCTCTTCCTCCTTTCTCCACCTCTCTCCTCTCTTCATCTCCTCCTCTTCCTCCTTTCAGTGTGTGGGGCACAGCAACGGAGGGTTGGCGCATTACGTTGTAAAGAAGAAGCGAAACCTTTGATGCCCTGTGTGAGATCCTTTTGAAGTCCCGGACGATGCAAACAGACTGTCGGAAGGTTTCAGTCAGCCCCCAAAGACTCCACTCTAAACCCCAATGTTGTGATACTATGTCATTTGAGTGCGTGCATGTGTTCGTTGAGATGCAGTTTGTGTCATGTGAGAGAGTGAGTGGGAGAGTATGGTGGATGGATGGATGGATCAATGGATGAATAGATCGATGGGGAAATGGTGTGACTCAACCAACTCGAACCTGGGATGTCTTGATAGCTCAGTGGATAATGAGATGGTTTCCTGTGCCGAAGGTCGCGGGTACGAACCCCGCGTGGGACGAGCTTACGTGACTTAGGTACGACACTTTTTAGGACACGAAAGGTTTTCTCCATTTACTCCGGTTTCCTCCTTCCATTTAAAATGTGTTGGATGAAGTCAATTCAAACATTTTCAAAAATTACAATTGTTTTCTATTCCGACTTCTGTAATGGAGACCTCTTCAGATCTCCGCGCTTTAAGTTCTTTTGAATAAAAAGCGCGTAATAACATCCTGTATGATGATGATGATGATGATGATGATGATGATGATGATGATGATGATGATGATGATGATGATGATGATGATTATCTATCATATCCTATCCTATCGCGTAACTCGAGGGTCGTAAGGGCACCACAGATGATCGTTTAAATGGCGTACACCATGTTTCTCTGTCCTCAGCAACCCTCATGGCTTCGCTCAGTGTCAAGCCAATCCATTCTCGAATGTTGTCCTCCCACCACGTTCTCGGCATCCCTCTTCTACCTCCTTGCACCGTGCCTTGCAGGATGGTCTTTGCAAGGTCTGATGCTCTGGTGATGTGGCCATACCATCGGAATTTCCGTTTCCTCACCACTGTGTGCATGTCATCGTGTTGTCCAAATGACTTGTGTGATGGTCTGTCGGATTTCGCATAGAAAATGCACAGAAGTCTTCTGTAGCACCTCATCTCCATGCTTTGTATTTTTCGTTTTAGATCTGCTGTGAGGGTCCATGTTTCGCAAGCACATAGGAAAATGGAGATGACAAGGGAGCGCAGCAGCCTTACCTTGGAATGTAGGCTGATGGTCCTGTCTTTCCAAATAGGCTTCAACCTTGTCAGGGCAGCAGTTGTTTGTGCGATCCTGGAGAGGACTTCCTGTCGGGGCCTATTGTCTGATACAATGGCTCCTAAATATTTGAAGCTATGCACTGTGTTGAGGGATTGACCTTGGACTTTGATGTCCATGTTGATGCCATTGGTGTTGTTGGTCATCATTTTGGTTTTCTCTGCACTTATTTCCATTTTATAGGCTCTGGAGCAAGTGTCAAGCCTCTGTTCAAGCTATTAATGTTCTAGTTCCTCTCCAGCCAATCCATCAATGTCATCCGCAAAACGGAGGTTGGAGATTGCTCAACCCCGTACGCAGACTAAGCCTTTGTGATCTTCAAGGGCATCTGACATGATGCGCTCTAGGAAGATGTTAAAGAGTGTTGGAGAGAGTAGGCATTCTTGACGCACATCGATTGTTGTTCCAAACCATTTTCCGATGGCGCTGTTGTGGAGGACTGCACTGGTAGCCTTGTCATACAGGCTTTTGATGACTTCAATAATTTTAGGGTTAATGTTGTACACTGTCATGGTTGCCCACAGAGCTGCATGCCAGACTCGGTCAAACGCTTTCTTGAAGTCTACAAACTTATGATGTAGATGTTGTTGGTGCTGTAGGTATTTCTCGCAGATTATTCTGAGGTTGAAAATCTGTTCAGTGGTACTTCGCACTGCCCTGAATCCTACTTGTTCTTCAGCTATGATTTGTTCAGCTTGGGGTTTCGAACTGTTGAGTATTATTTTCAGGAGGACCTTGCGAGGATGGCTGATGATCCAAATGGTGCGGTAATTTTCACACTCCTGAATGTTACCTTTTTCGGGAAGAGTGGTGACAAGCGACTGAATCCATGGTGTAGGCCACTCCTCACTGTGCCACATCTTGTTACAAATAATGGTAAGGGCGTTAATCATCGATTCTGCTTCTGCGTGAAGTAATTCCGCGGGTATGTTTTGTCAACTTCCGCTGACTTCCCCTTCTTCAGCGATTGCACTGCTGACTTAATTTCTTCTCGGAGAATTGTGAGGATTTGTTCTTTTTCTCTGGTCTCAGGACATGCTAGAACTGATGATTTCATCTCTCTTCGTTTATCACACAGATCCAAAAGTTCAAGTGTGATCCACGGTTTCTTCTTTGGGCGGTGCTTGCCAAGGATCTCAGTGGCGGCATCTGCCACAGCTGAGTTAAGTTGAAGGCGGCGGTCATGATGTTCACCTCTACTTCAGCAGCTCCTAAAATGAGCAGTGTGCAAATTTCCCTCCAATTGTGACTTGAAATATTTCTGCCACCTCCGGGTCTTGCAGTTTGTTCAGGTCGAACTTCAGTCTAGTGCATTTTGCTGTGTTTACTCTCTTCAAGTGGAGTCGGAAGGACATCATTATGAGATCGTGGTCGCTTCCAATGTCTGCTCCTGGAAAAGTGCATGTCCTGCCAATGTTGATGGTTGATCTGCAGCGTGTCTTGACAATGATGTAATCGATCTGGTTATGATGCTTCCCACCGGGACTGTGCGATGTCCATCGTCTGGATTTTTTTGTGGAGACCAAGCGTGTTTGTCAGTATTAGATTGTTGTATTTGACAAACTCCAAGAGTCTCAGACCTCTGTCATTTGTCTCGTCGTTGCAGTGTGGTCCACATGTGTCTCCCCAGTTATGGTGCGCATCTTGGCCAACCTTGGCATTCCTGTCGCCTTGCACTATGACTATTTTCTTTTTCGGCACTTGGTTAAGTAAAGCCTGTAGACGTTCATAGAAATCCTCGACTTCGCTGTCGTCATAGTCTAATGTTGGGGCATAGACCTGGATGATGGTGATGTTGAAAGGGGCTGCTCTCAGACGGGTGGTAATGAGTCTACTGGAGACTGGGCGGCAACCCATGATAGTGGCTAGAATTTCTCTGTGGACCAAGAATCCATGGCCGTGTTCGTGCCTGTCTTCTCTCCCGCTGAAATAAAGCTTGTGGCCTTTGTCGGTCGTTGTTTCACCTAAGCCTTTACAGCGCAGTTCGCTGATGCCTAAAATGTTCCACGGTAGTGGTCCAGCTCGTGGGCCAGTTCTTCTAATTTTCCTTCCGCAGTTAGGGTCCTGATATTCCAAGTTCCTATGACCATTTTGTCTCTCGCGCGGATCTTGCTAAGTTGTCCATCAGTAGCACACTTATCACCTCCGTCCTGGTGACCAACAGAAGGCGTGATCCCTGTTGACCCGAGCCACGACCGATCCGTAATGGAATGATTGGTCGTTTTCATCATGCAGTATGTCTTGGGCAAGTAAGACCTGGCGGGGCCCAATCCTCTCCAGGCTGTTGGCCACAGCCAAAATCCACGAATACAATATGGCTCGCCTTGGCCTTGAGCACGTGGTCGTTGAACCTGTAGTAACTTGGGTTTCTTCGCCCTGGCCAGTGACTTCTGTGTAGAAGACTTTCGCCCAGTTAGAGGGACTGGGTAGCTCAGTTGGCAGAGCGTCTTAATAGTAACCGAACGGTCCCTTGGCCAACGTGTGACCATGTCAGAATAATGTGAGTCGCATATACGCTCCGGTGTCGTGTGACTATAAACTGCAATTGCCGCCCAGTGATGCAGTGCTGACATCTGTCGCCTCTTACGACACGCCGTGAAAAGTTGGGTCTATTCAATTCAGTGCCCGAACGCAAACTTGTTTTTTCCAACCTAGTTCCAGTCATTCGCCCAAAAAGGCAATCACCGAAGTCGAACGAAGCTCTCCGATGTGTTACGAAATGATACTTGCATGACTACGACTAGTTGACATTAAAAATGATCGCTGTTGCTTCTAATTCTGTTAGATTTACACAGATTAGCATTTCGCAACGGTATACTTTGTTAATATGACCATAATTGTTATCGACCATATTTAATAGTTGCGTTCCTTGATTTGCATTTTGTTAGTTCTCAGCAGTAAGCTAATAACAGCATTCTCCATTTCCTGCCTAGAACCAAGTAGACACTGTTATACAGTATACATAGGCTTAATCTACATTATATATTATAAGTCAATCTCCGCGCAGCAAAGAAGCTCACTAGCTGAATATAATTATTAGACCTGTTTTGTTTGTTTTATACGTAAATAAATGTATAAACTATATCTATTCTAATTAATAATATTTAGGCCTATACTTTATAATATTCGAATCTTTAAATTTCCGGAGAAGGACGAGTAGGCTAAGCGAATTTTTTAAAAAAAATATATAACTCGAGATCAGAGTTAAATTAATAGTTAGTTAGTTACTCATTGCTTACATGGTCCAGCGGACTGCAAAGAACCGAATCAGGACCACAAAATCAAGACAACTCGAGATCAGAGTTAAATTAATAGCTAATTAGTTTTTCATTGCTTACAGGGTCCAGCGTACTGCAAAGAGCCGAATCAGGACCACAAAATCAAGACCACAACTTCGCTAGTAGTAGTAGTAGTAGTAGTAGTAGTAGTAGTAGTAGTAGTAGTAGTAGTAGTAGTAGTAGTAGTAGTAGTATAGTTATTTAGTTAAATCTTTAATTTATTTATTTAGTTTTGTTTGTTTTTTGTTATTATTATTATTATTCCTACTTTAAAAAAAAAAGAAAAAGAATAGTGTGCTGCTGTGCGTGCTCAATGGTGTAAATATGGTCAGTGACGTTTTGTTTTTGCTGAAGTTGGGTGTAACCCGAAATATTCAGATGGTGTTACTGGTTATTTTTTCTTATAGATTTACCAAAGTTTTCAGATGATTTATGGAAATTTCCGCCTGCCACGCAACATTTTTTTAAATACGTTTCTCATTAAAATACATATCATTGAAATACATAATACAAATTTACTGTATCAATTAAAAAGAATAATATTAGTTAAATAAATAATTGCTTTGGTGCTTGCAATAAAAATTTCACTGTTTTTTTTAGACCATTATAAACTTGCTTTGCCTTGTGCTGAAGGGACATCAACGTATCAATAGCGCTTTGAAGTTTTGTCATGGTTTTATTGTTGATCTAGATGTGAAATCGTTGTATGTGTGCTTTATGTGTTATGTATTGCTTTTACTCTTTATTACTAATTGTGTCAGCATATTAATCGTCATAAAATAATAATAATACTAACTGCTTCAAAATGCGAATCTCGACTTGACTTACATCTTGAAGCTGTGCAGATCGAAACAGAATTAGATCTAGAAGCAACAGCGGCTATTTTTATGCACGGATGTTCACCACAGGCTCTGAAGTCTTTTCTTTTGTCTTTGTAAACTCGTGGGCCTCCTACATACGTACGTAGTATAGTATGTAATTGAGGCCTACGAAAGACGAGACTTCCCAGCCAGTGGTTTCACGTAGTCCTGCCATGTGAAACATCGGATAGCTTCGCTCGACTCGGAGAGCTTCGTTCGACTTCGGTAATTGCCTTTTTCGGCGAATGACTGGAACTTGGTTGGAAAAAACAAGTTCGCTGCCCGAACCCACAGGGATGTATCATTCTTCTTCTTCTTTTTCTTCTTCTTCTTCTTCTTCTTCTTCTTCTTCTTCTTCTTCTTCTTCTTCTTCTTCTTCTTCTTATTATTATTATTATTATTATTATTATTATTATTATTGTTGTTGTTGTTGTTGTTGTTGTTGTTGTTGTTGTTGTTATTATTATTATTATGGTGGAAGGAAGGAGGGTGGGTAGGTGCGAGGAGGTATGTGTGTGTGTGCGAGTGTTATGTGACGCGATGTTGAGCTGAATAGGGTGGACCTTCTGACAGGCCTGAGCTACTAGAAGTCGAACCTCAATGTTGTGAAACTGTTTTGCGAATGCGTGCTTTTTGGCGCAGTGTGGAGAGAAGGCTATAATATTATAATGCGCAGTGGGAATGGTGGAAGATGGAGAGGGGAGGACGGGTTCAGTTTGGGGAATTGGGAAATTGCAATGGTGGTAAAGGAGATCCTATCTTTTCCTATCCTATCCCGTAACTCGGAGGTCGTAGGGGCACTACAGATTTTCGTTTAACCAGCGTACTCCATCTTTCCCTGTCCTCAGCAACCCTGATTGTTTCGCTCAGTGTCAAACCAGTGCAGTCCATTCTCGAATGTTGTCCTCCCCACCTCTTTTTCGGTCTCCCTCTTCTTCTACCTCATTGCACTGTGCCTTGCAGTATGGTCTTTGCAAGACCTGATGATCTGGTGACGTGGCCATCTACCATCGGAGTTTCCGTTTTTTCACCACTGTGAGCAGGTCATCGTGTGGTCCAATGGCTTGTGTGATGGTCTGTCGGACTTCGTCGTTGGTGATGTGCTGGGTATAGGAAATGCCCTTAAGTCTTCTGTAGCACCTCATCTCCATGCGAAAGGAGATATAGATGGGATGTAATGCTGTGCGTGTATGTGAGTGTGTTTCGTCTGCGCGTGCGCCCTCGAGTGGTGGGGGTGGAGGTGGGGGTGAGGGAATATGAGGAGAATGGAATTAGGTAAAAATAATAGTGAAAAACTGATGGTGCATAATGATGGTGGCGGACATGGATGTGAGAAAACGGTTAAACCATAAAAGTAATAAATGACTATGAACCTCAACAGAAAATCCACCTGATCATATTTTAGTAACGTATATCGTTTTAACACTTTGTTGTGTAATAATGACTGTATTCTTAACATTGTATTTTAATGCATTCATTAATAACGAAGTTTTTAATTTTGGCATACATGTGTTATAGGAATGTACAAGGTGTGTGTGGATAAGAAAAAAAAAAGAATCTTTAATATATATTTTTATTTTTATTTTTTAATATATATATATATTTGTTGATGTAAATGTTAGTTTTTGTTTTCAAAAAGAACTGACGTTTTATGTGCATGGTTTTTCTTAAATATATATTTTTTAATGCGACACAAAGAGCTCTACACAAATCCCTTGATGGTAACACCGATTTTTTTAATTGAACTGAACCATCATGTAAGGGTGGAAAAAAGGATTATGTTCACCAGAGAGCGCGTGCGTGTCAGGAAGAGAAACAAGAGAAAAACAAGAGAGAGAGAGAGAGAGAGAGAGAGAGAGAGAGAGAGAGAGAGAGAGAGAGAGAGAGAGAGAGAGAGAGAGAGAGAGAGACAGAGACAGAGAGACAGAGACAGAGAGAGACACAGAGAGAGAGAGGAGGGAAGGAGAAATGGGCAAAAGGGGGAGGATGAGAGAAAGTAGGAGAAAGGATAGGCCAATAAAATTTAAAAAAAAAAGTAAAGATGTTCCCGTAACCTTTCTGTGGTTGGGAAAAAGAGGCGTTTGAGACATCTCTTTTCTCAGGGCGAGCTTAATGAGGGAGGCGGCGCCCATCTCCTCTCCCTCGCTGCTTTACCTTCCCCCGGTTGTAAACAGAGCCTGGTACCCATTCACAGCTGGGTGGACGGGGAGTATGCGGTGCTATTGTTTTTATTATTTGGGTGATTCGATGGTTGCCTTCCAAGCATGGTCACCCATCCAAGCACTAACCGGGCTGGACGTTGCTTCACCAAACATTATCTAGCGTATGCCCAAACCACGATGCTACTTCATCCCTATTGAATACACCTGGCTTAAAACCACGATTACATTACATTACATTATTATTGCTTTAGGTCCAGCGGACTCTTCCAAGCCAAATCAGGACCGGACAACCCCTGATCCGCATAAAAGATCTGCTGAAACAACCCTAGTGGTAAAACCGAAAGCTCCCCACCAGCCAGTCACTTTACAATAAAGACATCCCACGCAGGGGACGGCTGAGGCTTCACCCCAACTTATCGAACCCCCGTTTACAAAAACAAAATAGAATACAAACATCATTATAAATTATCAACAAAACACATACATATAAAATGCCTACATTGCTAAATAATAACATCATAGGAAGCCCTAGTGACCACCTGGCAGAAAGCGTCCAATATTCCCAAGCTGATCCAACAGACCTCATACACAAACAAGGAGTCTTGTCCCGGAAGAGTTTTCAAGAAAAAAGGTAGGAGACTGGTCTAGCGAAGAAGACGATAGTATAGCAGATTGATAGAACAGAGCAGGAATGAGAAAGAGCACATGAGAAAGACAGCGACAGTGGGAATTTAAAGCACTAAATTTCCAGAAAGTGGGGATACTATTTATACTGAAACCCCCGGCACCCCAACAGGGGTAAACCACGATTTGGAGCACTACTTGTAGTGCACATTAACAGTCCTTTCATTAATCAATAACCTCAGATAATCAGGACAAGATTCGAATTCTCTGAGTGGATTAAACTTTTGCGGAAACGATTTCTTATGGGGAAATGAATGCCAACGATTTAAAAAAAATTGTTTTTCATAACTATAACAGTCCTTGTGCTGTCTCTTTGCCACTAAGCAAAAGGCGCCTCTCGTGAAGTAAAAGATCGATTCAGAAGATTTGGGGTGGGCGTGGAGGCGGGAGTGGGGTGGCGCGAGAGTGGGGTTTGAGTAGTAGAGGAGGTGGGGGTTGTCTTTAAGAGATGTTTGTTTGCATTTCCCTTAAACAGGCAGAGCTTTTGCTTTTCTGGAAACTTACAGGGCAGAAGGGGGCGATAGTGTCAAACTAAAGATTAAAGGCGAGTGCTGCGCGCCAGCTTTCCTTTGGAACTGAAGATCTTAAAGCAGCCAGACTGAGAAATCAGGTTGTTGTTCTGAGCAATATAATTATACATTTTTTTAAATGCGCAAACAGCTGACCCCCACTCCACCCCCAACCCGCCTTTAGATCTACTTAGCCGACGTGGAGACTTTCTTAAAGAGATAACTTCTTTGATGTAGGATAATTTTTATTTCTGTGTACGTGCATTATTTACTTTTATTTGCATTTTTATTGATAGCTTTCTCCTTTAAAATATTATTTTGCGCGTTGGTGCTTTGTGTTAGTTATATCGGTATAATCGTTCATATGAGCTTGATGTGTAGGCAGGACGAGATTATTTCAACAGTACTTTATTTTAATAATCCGATATCAAAATAGCCAAAATGATTAATTTTAAATGTAACTTTAACCACGTGTTAAGCTAACCTGTGTAGATATGTCTGTTTTTTTTTTGTTTTTGTTTGTTTGTTTTGTTTTTGTTTTTTGTTTTCTTGTTTTAACAGAAGTTGTTTGTCATTTGTGAAGACGAGAAATACAACAATCTTGAAAGCTCAAACAAGGTGCTGAGACTTCCAATTCTTTATCTATATAATAATTTATGTAACCTTGTTTTGTGCACATATACGTTTTGCGAATTCATGTACTTTCTGAATTGCGACGAAGAAATATATGCAAAATATATGTTTTCTCTGTGTTGGTTGGCTAATGACGCAAAAAAAAATTATATTCGTATGTATTTTATATTTAATTTTAGATTTTTTTTAAATGCACCTATTTAAAATTGACGACCTTGGAAGTAAAATTACACACATCAAAGCAGGGACAGAAAAGAGCGTGAAGTGTTGGAAAACGTTATGAGGTTCTCTGTGCTGTTTTGATGTTCTCGCCCACCTTCCTCCCGTCATCAACATCAAAGGCATGGGGCATGTTCACACGCACGTGTCGGCCAGCCTACCAATAAATATCAAAGAAAAGTGTCGAGCCTTTATTATTCTTTCATGCTAGCAGATACACCGACCGTTCGAAACTAGGACTTGGATCCTTCTTGGGATGATTATATTGGCCACTTGAGGCAAAATCCTGCCAGCAATTATAAATACCTTCGCGTGTTGGTTAACTAAAGGGAGTACAATAATTACGTTAACTCGTTATCCTGTGGTTGCACATAATCAATGAGATGTGGCGAGTATCCATTGACGTCATAAACGCTTCGGTCCTTTGGGTCAGAACGCACTGTCATTGACAGCTTCCTGCCTCGAGGAGATTGTCCTTTCAAAGTTGCGGTTGTGATGGTGGTGGTGGTGATGATGATGATGATGATGATGATGATGATGATGATGATGATGATGGTGATGATGATGATGATGATGATGATGATGATGATGATGATGATGATGATGATGATGATGACTTCGACAACTGCTACACGGTATTTTATCAATTGTCGATTCAACCCTCATGCTTCAATCTTGATATGTGTAACTAGAATTCGTTTATGCACGCAACCTGTTCACTCAGCAACAAGGCAGGAGTCGTATAAAGTTTTCCGACTTTATTCAGCAAACATCAACAACTGCATAAAAGACCGCTTTCCAAAATTCTCTACAAAGATAATCCAAAACTCGTCTCTACAATCGGACAGTGGCATTATTTATATAGCCTCTCTATAATCGAAAAAAAGTTCGAACATTCCAGCATGACGCAATTAAAATAAAACTCGTCACTGGAACTATGTACTGCCTTACGTCATATAATGTTTAGATTCGACCAGCTTTTACCCGTAAGGTTTAGAAGTTTCGATCGATAGTAATTCTCGACAATATCGACCGACGAAAATTATCAACATTATACAAAACTTCTAACAGCAACGCAAAATCAATTCAAAGGTAAATACACTCTGTTATTGCATGCTTTGCAAAACAACATGATCGGATCTATCGTGCGCGTCTCAATCGTAATAACGACTAAGAAGAAGACGTCGACGATAACGATGATGACGACGACGATGATGATGATAATAATGATGATGATGATAATGATGACGAAGACGACGATAGTAACGATGATAATGACGACGACAATTGTCAATGATGACGACGACTAAAAAGAAGACGTCAACGATGATGATGATGATGACGACGACGACGACGACGATGATGATGATGATGATGATGATGATGATGATGATGATGATGATAATGATGATGATGATGATGATGATGATGATGATGATGATGATGATGATGATGATGATGATGATGATGATAATGATGATGTATCAAATAAAATCATGACTGCTTTTAGTGTCACAGTTTTGAACAAAATAAAAGGCGGGGATATGCATGTTTGTATACGCATTTCGTCAGCACGATTAAGGATGTTGTGCAAACTGATGCAGGAAAAGATGTCAAGAGGGATCTTGGGCACTACTAAAGTCATTAGTCTCGACAAAATCAAAGACGGTTATAAATGCTCAGTTATGCACAATGTCATCACGGTGAATTTTTTTAAAAATTTAAACCAACAACAACAGAACAAAAATTGAGCACACCTCATCAAAATGACGATATCAAAACATCATGAATTCTTCAAAACTATCTTTTAATATAAAAATATCGTTTATTATATAGATATATTTTTAAATGATCAAAGGCGGTTCATGCATGTTGATTTAACATTTAAGCATGTTTGTCATCACGATAACGTCTTTAAAGATGATGTTAATATTCACTTGGATGCAGATATCTTAGACTTATCCAACCTCACCTCTATTACTTTGATGATGATGATGATGATGATTGATGAAGATGATGATGATGATGATTGATGAAGAGGTAATGCGCATGGCTACCAGCGCTTTCAAGATACAGTTGAAAGTATCGCTGAGTAGCGCTTCAGGATATATCCTAACATCCTCAAGATAATAACTTGAGTCCGCTACGAGCGGACGAGGCTACCTGCGAAATCACGGAAAAAGCGCAATTTGACTGCAGTGAACTCATGAAAATAGAAAAATGTAAGTTTCGTCTCCTCTAGGGGACGAATTAGGTCAAACTGTATTAGTTTCTAGGTCAACTGTCTTTTACGAACCGTTTGAGAATGTTTTTGAACCGTTTGTTGACGCCGGATAGTGTCCTCACTTGGTTTCATAGACCGGAATGTTGTAGAGCAACATTCTGTATATATTTACAGTGAAATTGCGCTTTTTCCGTCACTATAGCGCTTGAAGCGGGTAGAATGCGTATCTTGGCGATATTACGATATATCCTGTTCACGCTACGCAGCGAAGATTAGAGGTGTATCTTGAGTGCGCTGGTACCTTGGTGCAATGGGTGTTGATGAAGATGATGATGATGATTGATGATGATGATGATGATGATAATGATGATGATGATGATGATGATGATGATGATGATGATGATGATGATGATGATGATGATGATGATGATGATGATAACTTTGAATTGCGTCGCCTAAGCTCCATCCGTCATTTCCTTTTTGCCAGTGCCGCTCAGACTCTCGTCTCTGCCTTCATCCTGTCTAGGCTTGACTATTGTAACCCCATTTTACATGGTTGCCCTCAGTGTCTTGCTGCACAAGCTGCAAAACACACAGAATACAGTATAAAATTGCAAGACTTTGCTTCAAAGCTGTTACTCTCTGCCTAGTCCATTGTATCTCTCCGAGTTAGTCCACTTTTAAACATTATAAAGGTCTCTCTGTTCATCTTCTGACTGTCGCCAGATTCGTTTTCCCCGTATCAAAACAAAAACCTTAGGTGAGCGATCATTCTGTTTTGCGACCCCCACAGTTTGGAATTATCTTCCTTTATATCTGCGCTCTGGCGAATTGCTTTATTTTCATTCTGGACTGAAAATACATTTTCAACAGTGTCTTATCTTTAAATCTCGATCCTGAACAGAAATAGTCGTTGTGTGTGTGTGTGTGGGCATGTAGCAACGACGTTCTGATGACACACACATGAAACTCCACATGGTTTCTTCTGACTTTTTTTGGAAGGCCGTACTATTTTGACGTCAAAATAGTGCTCCGTTGAGTTAGAGCTGTTTTAGGATTAGGGTTAGGTTAAGGGTTAGGGTTTGGGTTAGGGTTATGGGATAGCTTGAAAAATTGGAAAATGACAAAATAATGTCAAAGTGTGTGTGTGTGTGGGTGTGTGGGTGTGGGTGTGTTTTGATTTGGTATTTCATGTTTTACTTTCGTTTCTTTCATTTTTTTCCTTCTGTAAAGCGCTTTGAGCTCCAGTGAGGAAGGGCGCTGTACAAATGTTTATTATTATTATTATTATTATTATTATTATTATTATTATTATTATTATTATTATTATTATTATTATTTCTCCCACATCCCACCTTTCCTCCCCCCCTCTCTCCATCTCTACCCGCACACCCCACCCCCCAAATTAAAAAAAAGAAGAAAATCAAAGGGGTTAGACGTGCTCGTTTACACAATGTTGTCGTCGCGATAAATTTATCAAAGAAGTTCATACTTGCCATGATGAAGAAATCTTGATGATGATGATATAAAAAGAGACTAAGATCTATGACTGCTCTCCAGCCAGTCTTTAAAGAAAGAAAAAAAGAAAAGAAAAATTCGAAGGCCGTGAATGCTCCGTTACGCATTTCATCACGATGAAGTTATCAAAGGAGAAGATATCAAAGAGGTTAGATTATTCCTTTACTAGAATCTTATGCATGAGCGCGTCCACGGCAGCGAGAACTTTGCAACAGCAAGGACAAGAACATACGCCGGCTGTACTCGTGCAGGACAGCTGAAGTTGCTGAAGCAGATCGTCTGCTGCGAGCATGGTCGCAAAGAAGGTGATTCGCATGCTAGTAAACAGGTATTTCATTTCTTTACCTGTTATTTCTTCTTCTTTAAAAAAAAAAAAAAAAAAGTCTTACAACTTAAGTCTTTTTTCATCTTGCTGGCAAAAACCATTGTCGAATATCTTATGGATTCTACAAAGCGAAGGTATCAGTGATGCGACAGAGGCCAAACAGTCCGAGAATGTTCCATCGTTTCTTAGATTGGATAGGCTATTAATTTTAGAGGCAGGAGACGGTTTAAAAGTTCGAGGAGAAAAAAAAAATTATCCACCGTTTTTTGAGGAAATATTATTGACTATGGTTTCGAGACGGCAGAGGGTTCTGCGATGTCAAGCCCTGTGGTTGATTATAGCTTACGTTTTCTTGAACCCTGTGTTGACAGTAGCGCTACTGATCCGGGACGAAAACAAACATCCCAGGGACTTAGCAGCGTTTACGTAAACGTCAATGCTCTCATCATTGGGGAGGGGTGGGGGTGGGGGTGGCGGAGAAAAAAAAAGTGAGGTCTGTGTCATGTGATGACGTTTAGTGGTACCAGAGGTCTTAACTGAAATTCTTATGAATGAATGAAACAGCTCGAGGCAGTCGCAGATATACCAGATTGTGGAAAATGTCTGTTCGGTGAGCCTTTCATATGATCTTGTTCAACAAGATGTGTATGTGTGCACGTGCGTATGAATTTATGCCCGCGCGCGTGTGCGTGTGCGTGCGTGTGTGTGTGTGTGTTTACAAAGAAAGGGTGGGTGGAGGGTTTTGGTTTACAGCTGCTGTTGATGATGGTGTTTTTATTGTATGTTTCCCATGTTACGTCTCATAATCTCTTCCCCATAGTCATAACTGTTGTGGTTACCGCCGCGGTGACTATGACGATCCTCCTCCTCCTCATCATCATCATCTTAGATAGGAATGTGCCTATTTGTGTCTGAGTGAATGACCGTAGACTTTCTGACCGATCGACCTATAGATTGATAGATTGTTCCTCAAGTAATCTGATCAGTACAACTTATGTTAATCTGATGAATAAAATTTGATACAACAACATCCTCAAGTACTAAATCCATGAATTAATTAGCATAATTCCTTTATTAATTCACTTCATCAGCATGCATACCGATGATGAACTCCAAAGCAATGAATGTGGAATGTCGGATGCTGATGAGACGTGAGATCAAACATCCTGCAAGCTGACGGAAAGACGGCAAATGTCACATCAGGCCAAAAACCCTCCGGCGCACAGTGAGTTTTAGAGACCACCAGAGTTTTGCACGTACAAAACTATCGTAGTGCGTAAGGTCATATCTGTAGCGTCTGATGCTCTGTATGTACTGGTGAAAAGATTACTTCTGCTTGTACTGAGCATAGAATATTATCGGAATCATGATTGATAAACGGTAAAACCAGATAAGAAGTATACTTAGCCTGTTAATTGCTGCTCAGCATTGGAGTCTAGGAGTGGATTGTTGTTGGGAAGTTGAGCCTAGAAGTGGATTGTTGTTGAGCAGTTGAGCCTAGAAGTGGATTGTTGTTGAGCATTTGAGTCTAGACGTGGATTGTTGCTGAGCATTTGAATCTAGTAGAGTATGCATTTACAAGCAACAGAAATCTGTTATGTTGTTTGCAGTCCAAGATACTCTGTAAGACTTTTTTTTTCTTCTCTTTCTTTTTCTTAAACCGACGTCGACCCCTCCCAATCAGCTCTGCCCCTCCCTCATCTCCCCCTAGGGTAAGGGCGGGGCGGACCGCCGGAACTTCAAAGGCCTGCAGCTGACAGACCATCACGACAATTAGGATTGTTGCAGTTCTGTAAACTCTGCCGTTGATGCTGTAGCTTTTTGTACTTTTGTTCCATATATTTCCCTTGCCCACCCCCCACCCCGCTAACTCTCTATCCACTCCCCGAAACACACGCACACACACCCCTCCCTCTCTCTCACCGCTAAATTCAATTTCGTTCTTTCTTTCCATTCTACTTCCTTATACTTAATTTTTCTCCTGCTACTGTATCTTTCTCTGTCTCTTTTTTTCTGTCTCTTTGTTTGTTTGTTTGTTTGTTTGTTGTTTTGAACTTTGTCCTTTTATTTCACATACATGATTCAAATATATACAACAATGACAAAAGGCTCATAGCCCTGGGGGCTGTATAGCCAAAAAAGGGGAATTTGAGGGGGGGGGGGGGGGGGGGGGGGGAAGATGGGATACACATAGCATTCGTACCATGAACGACATTGTATAACACTACAGCTACATTTACAATATTATTCTGCAACTGGACTGACAAACACTAAGGAGTTTACAATCAAACAAATAAATGTGGCAAAAAAATAAATACACAGAACGTACACACACACACACTCTCTCTCTCTCTCTGTCTCTCCCTCCCCCCTTTCTGTCTCTTTCTCTCTCATTAATATTTCACAGAAGTGCAGAGTATTATTATTATTAATATTATTATTATTAGCTTCACAGGACTGAAACTGTTGATGTCGTAATTATCCTCGCAAGCACTCGAGTCCTTTTTTGCTTTTTCATTTCTTTTTCTATTCTCTTTCCAAACCCCCTTATAAACCTCCCCTCCTGTTCTTTACATTCCTGAACACCTCATACCTCATCCTCACCCCGTTCCCACACACACAACTCCCGTCCAGCCCTTGCATCACATTAAACAGTTCTTTATTGTATGTGTGTGTTTTAGTTTATAACTTTCGTCTAAATACCCCTTGGGGTCATGAGCAATCTTGCCACTGTAGATTGTTCAAGCCTATAAAGGGAAAAGTGAAAGCCCCAGTTGAAAACCTGTCTTTCCTTTGTAGACAAGACAGATTCACTGCGGCAACAGTACCCCCGTTGGAGTGCCGGGGGTTTTCAGTATAATTAGTATCCCCACTTTATGGAAATTTAGTGCTTTAAATTCCCACTGTCGCTGTCTTCCTCATTTACTCTTTCCCATTCCTGCTCTGTCCTATCACTCTGCTATACTATCTTCTTCGCTAGATCAATGACCTACTTTTTTTTCTTGAAAACTCTTTCTGGACAGGACTCCTTGTTTGTGTATGAGGTCTGTTGGATCAGCTTGGGAGTGTTGGACGCTTTCTGCCGGGTGGTCACTAGGGCTTCCTATGATTGTATCATTTAGCAATATAGGCATTTTATATGTATATGTTTTGTTAATAATTTATAATGATGTTTGTATTCTATTTTGTTTTTGTAACCGGGGGTTCGAGTAGTTGGGGTAAAGCCTCAGCCGTCCCCTGCGTGGGATGTCTTTATTGTAAAGTGACTGGCCGGTGGAGGACGTTCAATTTTCCCACTAGGGTTGTTTCAGCAGATCTTTTATGCGGATCGTTGGTTGTCCGGTCCTGATTTGGCTCGGAAGAGTCCGCTGGACCTAAAGCAACAATCAATCATTCGTCTAAATAAGAATATAGCAAATTACCGGGAATAAACATAAATTAAAAAATAATGTATAATAAACAGAATATAATTATAAATACAATGAATAAAATAAATCAATGTAAACAAAAACAGGTTGCCAATAAATTAGGGGTAGATACAAAAACTTTGGACTCTTTGCCGTGACCAGGATTCGAACCTGGGTTATCGCGGCCACAACGCGAGGTCCTAACCACTAGACTATCACGGCCGATAAATTAATGGCTCAAAAAGAAATGATATGATACCAAACCTTGCCTTTCATTCCACATATTTCAAAATATGTGGTTTTCCTTTTTTAAATTTAAAATTGCTGTTAAACAAGGTGTTATTCGATAATGAGGTTGTAGTTATGTCTTTCTAATAATCCCTATTGTAAAGAAATCCTTTTTTCTGTAGTCTTTTGTCCACGCTGCTGAGTTTCTATGTGCGAACTCGGGCATACCTTCCAGTTTTAAAAGAATGAACGTCTGAATGTAATATCCGACATAATAGCAATGAAATCAAAATTCGGACCTACAAGTCTGATAACTGTTTTAATTTAGATTTTGTTATCGTTCAGTTACTAAAAGCAGGCTCAGTTCTATAAAGACTGAAGATAGTTGGAGGTAACTGCAGAAAGGCTAACCATAGCGACAAGCTTATTGCGGTTGCGTCCCTTGATTCACTGTGCGTCCTTTCCGTCAACCCAAAGGGATTCAGAGATGACAAAATAATAATAATAATAATAATAATAATAATAATAATAATAATAATAATAATAATAATAATAATAATAATAATAATTATTATTATTATTATTATTATTATTATTATTATTATTATTATTATTATTATTAGATATCGCTTTACTTGCTCAAAAGTTACTC
The DNA here is from genome assembly GCA_036898135.1 of Oncomelania hupensis. Taxonomy (NCBI): domain Eukaryota; kingdom Metazoa; phylum Mollusca; class Gastropoda; order Littorinimorpha; family Pomatiopsidae; genus Oncomelania; species Oncomelania hupensis. The sequence goes on from CM072512.1 coordinate 44,817,674, forward strand.
AACGCGCTGGCCAAAATAATAAGCGCATGTAGCATTCTGATATTTAAATTATACCGTAATTTCCCATGGCCCACCCCCCACCCCCGTCACCTCAATCCTCCCACTCCCCTCTACCCTCTCCCTTGCCCCCACCTCCCTCCCGCCAACTTCCCACTCATACCCATTTTCCTGTTCACAATGTTGGCTAATATTTCAATCTTTGTCGAATTTCTCTTCTCTGCTTCATCACTCTAAAAAATAACTTCCAATAATTTAATTTCTCACAGATATGCATAAACACAATGACAGTTGATTGGTCGATAAACTAAATTGTACCAAAGAGCTTGATTGTATTACTACTACTACTGCTACTACTACTACTACTGCTACTACTACTACTACTACTACTACTACTACTACTACTACTACTACTACTACTACTACTAGAGAGAGAAGAGAGAATTCTCTTATATAGCGCACTTACAAGCTCAGAGAGCTTCTCAAGGCGCTGGCTCGTAATATCCAGCAATCACACAATAGTTTGCTGAAGTCAGGATTCGAGCCCACGTCGCCCAAGACGCACTCACACAAGTCGTGCGCTCTGACCACTGAGCTATCCCTGCCGCCGACTACTACTACTACTACTACTACTACTACTAGAGGGAAATTTGCTCCATTGCTTAATTTGGGAGCCGGTAACGTAGATGTCAACACCATGACCACCAACTTCAACTCAGCTGTGACAGATGCCGCCACTGAGATCCTTGGCAAGCACCGCCCAAAGACGAAATCGTGGATCACACCTGAACTTTTGGATCTGTGTGACAAACGAAGACATATGAAAAAGAACACCTCACAGGGAGCTGATGCCTACCGAAAAATCAACAGTGACATCCGAAAAGGCATGCGCACAGCAAAGCAGAATTGGAAAGAAGATTAATGCCACGAAATAGAGAACAGTCTGAACAAGAACAACAGCAAGATGGCCCACCAGACTGTGAAGCGGCTGACAAGTGTTAAACAGCCCAAGGTCTCCACGATCCAAAACAAGTCTGGCATATGCCTTACTAAAGAACAAGAAGTCTTGGATAGATGGACAGAGTACTGCTCTGGCCTTTACAACAACACACCAAACGGAGACCCATTAGTTCTAGCACGTCCCCAGAAAAGAGAAGAAGAAATCAACCCAATTCTTCGAGAATGAGGCGAGGTCAGCGGGAATGGACAACATACCCGCAGAATTGCTTCAAGCAGGAGGAGAAACGATGATTGACGCCCTCACCTTAATCTGTAACAAGATCTGGCATAGTGGGGACTGGCCTACACCATGGACCTAGTCGCTTGTCCCAAAAAAGAGTAACTTTCAGGAGTGTGAAAATTACCGCATCATCAGCCTCATCAACCATCCCAACAAGGTCCTCCTGAAAATAATACTCAACAGGCTGAAACCCCAAGCTGAACAAATCATAGTTGAAGAACAAGCAGGATTCAGGGCAGGGCGAAGTACCACTGAACAGATTTTCAACCTCAGAATAATCTGCGAGAAATACCTACAGTTATATAATGTGTTTGTAGACTTCAAGAAAGCGTTTGACCGAGTCTGGCACGCAGCTCTTTGGGGGGAGGGTTTCCAAAATTCTATTAAAGGGACTTACTCGGTAAATGTTAATGATGGTCAAGAAACGCTTCAGATCAAGCATTAACATTGGCAGCACACGCACTTTTCCAGACATCGGAAGTGACCACAATCTTGTGATGATGTCTTTCCGGCTTCACTTGAAGAGAGTAAACACAGCAAAGTGCACTAGACTGAAGTTCGACCTGGACAAACTGCAAGACCCGGAGGTGACAGAAATATTTCAGGCCATGGAAATTTGCACCACTGGTCATTTTGGGAGCTGGTGAAGTAGATGTCAACACCATGACCACCACCTTCAACTTAGCTGTGACAAATGCCGCCACGGAGATCCTTGGAAAGCACCGGTCAAAAAAGAAGCTGTGGATCACACCTGAACTTTTGGACCTGTGTGATAAACGAAGAGAGATGAAAAAGAAAAGGAACACCTGACAGGGAGCTGATGCCTACCCAAAAATCAACAATGACATCCGAAAAGGCATGCGCACAGCAAAGGAGAACTGGATAGAAGCTCAATGCCAGGAAATAGAGAACAGTCTGAACAAGAACAACAGCAAGAAAGTCTACCAGACTGTGAAGCCGATGACAAGTGTTAAACAGCCCAAGGTCTCCACGATCCAAAGCAAGTGGCTTATGCCTTACAGAAGAACAAGAAGTCTTGGACAGGTGGACATAGTACTGCTCTGACCTTTACAACCACAAACCAAACGGAGACCCATCAGTTCTAGCATGTCCAGAGAACAAAGAAGAAGAAGAAATCCTCCTCCCAATTCTCAGAGAAGTAGTTGAGGCAGCAGTGCAATCGCTGAAGAAGGGGAAGTCAGCGGGAGTGGACAACATATCCGCGGAACTGCTTCAAGCAAGAGGAGAAGCGATGATCGACGCACTCACCATTATGTGTAACAAGATGTGGCAGAGTGGGGAGTGGCCTACACCATGGACCCAGTCGCTTGTCCTCACTTTTCCCAAAAATGGTAACCTTCAGGAATGTGAAAATTACTGCACCATCAGTCTCATCAGCCATCCCAGCAAGGTCCTCCTGAAAATAATACTCAAAAGGTTGAAACCCCAAGCTGAACAAATCATAGCCGAAGAGCAAGCAGGATTTAGGGCAGGGCGAAGTACCACTGAACAGATTTTCAACCTCAGAATAATCTGTGAGAAATACCTACAGCACCAACAACATCTATATCATGTGTTCGTAGACATCAAAAAGGCGTTTGACCGAGTCTGGCATGCAGCTCTGTGGGCAACCATGAGAGTGTACAACATCAGCCCTAAAATTGTTGAAGTCATCAAAAGCCTGTATGACAAGGATACCAGTGCAGTCCTCCACAACAGCGCCATCGGAAACTGGTTCAGATCAACAATCGGTGTGCGTCAAGGATGCCTACTCTCTCTCTCTCTTCAACACTCTTCAACATTTTCCTAGAGCGCATCATGTCGATGCCCTTGCAGACCACGAAGGCACAGTCAGCATAGGGGGAAGAGCAATCTCCAACCTTCGTTTTGCGGATGACATTGATGGATTGGCTGGAGAGGAGCAAGAACTTGAACGGCTGGTACAGAGGCTTGACACCACCTCCAGAGCCTATTGAATGGAAATAAGTGTAGAGAAGACCAAAATGATGACCAACAACACCCATGGCATATACACGGACATCAAAGTCCAAGGCCAATCCCTCAACACAGTGCATAGCTTCAAATATTTAGGAGCCATTGTATCAGACAATGGGTCCCGACAGGAAGTCCTCTCCAGGATCGCACAAACAACTGCTGCCATGGCGAGGTTGTAGCCAATTTGGAAAGACATGACCATCAGTCTACATTCCAAGGTAAGGCTGCTGCGCTCCCTTGTCATCTCCATCTTCCTATATGCTTGCGAAACATGGAACCTCAAAGCAGATCTCCAACGAAGAATACAAAGCATGGAGATGAGGTGTAACAGAATATTTCTGGGCATTTCCTATACCCAGAACATCACCAACGACGAAGTCCGACAGACCATCACACAAGCCATTGGACAACACGATGACCTGCTCACAGTGGTGAAAAAACGGAAACTCCGATGGTATGGCCACGTCACCAGATCATCAGGTCTTGCAAAGACCATCCTGCAAGGCAAAGTGCAAGGAGGTAGAAGAAGAGGGAGACCGAAAAAGAGGTGGGATGACAACATTCGAGACTGGATTGGTTTGACACTGAGTGAAACAATCAGGGTTGCTGAGGACCGGGAAAGATGGAGTACGTTGGTTAAACGATCATCTGTGGTGCCCCTACGACCTCCGAGTTATGGGATAGGATAGGATAGGATAGGATAGGATAGGATAGGATAGGATAGGATAGGATAGGATAGGATATGTTATTTACTTGTAAGATTAAATTAGGACAATAATAAATACCTCCTTTGCTCCCAAAATATGTACTGAGCTTTGCCACACCTTTCGAATCAGAGGGCTTCAACGAAGGCGTTCGCGGCGTTTTGAAGCGCTGGCGCGAGTCGTAATAAGCAAGCAAAGGGACGGAACTTTGACTATTTGTCTTTTTGTTAAAACGTCAACGTAAGCCAGGGTTGCCCACACTATGACTTTTCCATCATGCGAGGTACTTTTAAAATGACCAAGCCAAAATCGATCTACCTACCCTCAAAATGCAAAACATATATATAGTCATATAATAGGCTGACGTCAATTTTTTTACTGCTACGCGATCTACTCGGTCACACTGCCTTCGCGATGGAGCGGTCGATCGCGATCGACGTATTGGGCACTCCTGTCGTAATCCATTATATTATCCTTTAGGGATATCGTTTTCTTTCTTTTCATTTCTTCCGGTCGTGCCCCCCCCCCACCTCCCCTTTAAAAATAAAAATAAAAATAAAATAAAATAAATAAATAAATAAATAAATAGAATGTGGCCGAAGACGGGAAATATCAGCTTTGCTCTTTGTGGAGCACGAAAGACGGTGTTCGTCTGGAGCCTGTTTAGAATGATTGCAATGATTGAAGTTTTTAGGGAGAAGATTGCGAGGGCTTGCATATTGTGGGAGAGGTCAAATACTCGTACCCCCCCCCAAAAAAAAATAAAAAAAATATAAAAAAAATATTAAAAAAATATTATATATATATATATATATATATATATATATATATATATATATATATATATATATATATATATATATATATATATATATATATATATATATCCTTCTCTCCTTCTTTTTTTCACTTTTTTATTTTTTTATTTTTTTTTTGGTCTGGGGGGGGGGGGGTTCCGGAAACCCCGGAAACCCCCCCCCTCGTCCGCCCCTGTCTACAACGAAGAATACAAATCATGGAGTTGAGATGCTACAGAAGATGTCTGTGCATATCTTATACCCAGCACATCACCAACGACGAAGTCCGACAGATCATCACACGTTCCATTGGACATGCTCACAGTGATAAAAAAGCGGAAACTCCGATGGTATGGCCACGTCACCAAAGCATCTGGCCGTACAAAGATCATCCTGCAAGGCACCGTGCAAGGAGGCAGAAGAAGAGGGATGACAGAAAACGAGGTGTGAGGACAACATTTGAGAATGGACTGGCTTCACACCGAGCGAATGAGTGTTGCTGAGGAAAGAGAAAGATGGAGTAAGCGATCATCTGTGGTGCCCCAACGACTTTCGAGTTACGGGACAGATTATTATTATTATTATTATTATTATTATTATTATTATTATTATTATTATTATTATTATTATTATTATTATTATTATTATTATTATAAAGGAGAGAGAGAGAGAGAGAGAGAGAGGGAGAGAGAGAGAGAGAGAGAGAGAGAGAGAGAGAGAGAGAGAGAGAGAGAGAGAGAGAGAGAGAGAGAGAGAGAAATCGTGCAACATTCACTAAGAGTAACAATCCCTTTTCCGGAGAATACAGTTGATTACCATGGCAACAAATGAAATGGTGTGTTTGGATCCTTATCAATAATTTTCCCCCTGTCCAGTAACGGGACGCAGTCAGGACGATATATTGTGCAAACGACCGCCCTGTTTAAATAAATAAGGTCTACAACTACCACATAATGATGATGATCATCGTTGTCACGTCAGGTCCTTAATGCTTACGCAAAAGGACGTTAAGTTTCGTTTTCCTCCACAAATCAGGCTAGGCTATTACTCTTGTGTGTGGTGTGTGTGTGTGCGTGTGTGGGTGTGGCGGTGTGCGTGTGTGTGTGTGGTTGGTTGTGTGTGTGTGTGTGTGTGTGTGTGTGTGTGGGTGGGTGTGTGTGTGTGTGTGTAGGCAAGTAATTAAAGCTAAGGTTGGGTCTACGTGCGTCAAAAGTGAACAGATCATCATTGGTGCGGATCTATCAATATGTCAGTTTTCTCGGTTACGGCTTTCATAAATGATTATAAATGATAGTGGGGCAGTTGATGAGTTCAAAACTTAGCTTCAATCGAACAGAATATATTGTGTGTTGTTTCTGCTGCAAACCGACGTGTGTTCTCGTACGTGAAAATGCGCGTGCATGTGTGCGTGCGCACTTGCGTGAGTAGCCTAACCTTAATTGCAGACATGACTCATGGAAAATTCCTTCCTGAAGGGCGAATTCTGCACTCACACTTTGAACTATTAAACTACTATTTCAGAACTAGAACCCTTTTTGCACTCTCTTATCTAAAATACAGTCAAAACCTCACGAGCAGCTCAGCATTACATGATTATAGGAGACTAGAGTATGCACATCACCAACAACGAAGTCCGGCAGACCATCACACAAGCCATTGGACAACACGATGATATGCTCACAGTGGTGAAGAAACGGAAACTCCGAGGGTATGGCCTCGTCACCTGAGCATAATGCCTTGCAAATACCATCCTCCAAGGCACGGTGCAAGGAGGCAGAAGAAGAGGGAGACAGAAAAAGAGGTGGGAGGACAACATTCGAGAATGGACTGGTTCGACATTGAGCGAAGCCATGAGGGTTGCTGAGGACAGAGAAAGATGGAGTACGCTGGTTAAACGATCATCTGTGATGCCCCCTACGACCTTCGAGTTATGGGATAGGATAGGATAGGATAGGATAGGATAGGATAGAAGAGTTCGTTTTAATTTTTTTTAAATTTAATCGTTCTTATATAGCGCTTTTTCAGCTCCAGAGCTACTCAAGGCGCTAGACGATACAGGATCTAACTCAAACCGCCCGAGGCACCCGCTCGCCCTCAGCTCTTAGGCATCCCCCAACTGCGGACAGTTTTGTTGACCTCATAATTTGAGTCTACACTCAGGCGCTTGTAGTTCGCGTGTCCAGATACAAGCGCCTGTGAGTCTAAAGTACTCGATCGTAACTGCTCACGTGACTGATATTTTTGTATCTAAGCAACCACCAGACATTTTTGCTACAGTTCTAAATGTGTTTTCACACTTAGCAGTTAATTTTCTGTTAATAGAACAACATGGCTCTCAAGGAGAGTGGCTTTTGGCAACTGCGGACGGGCTGTCATTTTCTTTTATTTACGGGATGAAATCTGTCCTAAAATTTCAAGTAAAAGTTTCAGATTACAGTCCATGAACAGACGAACACGAGTACACAAGACGAACGATCGCACCCACCCTACTAGAAAGCGTTTTCTTAATCAATTATCACTAGTCATGTCTGCAAAATGCTTACCTACCTTATCGTTGATTAACCCCTTGGGGTCATGAGCAATCTTGTCACTGTAGATTGTTCTAACCTATAAAGGGAACAGTGAAAGCCCCAGTTGAAAACCTGTCTTGCCTTTGTAGGCATGACTAATTCACTGCGGCAACAGTTCCCCCCGTTGGAGTGCCGGGGGTTTCAGTATAAATAGTATCCCCACTTTCTGGAAATTTAGTGCTTTAAATTCCCACTGTCGGTGTCTTCATCATTTGCTCTTTCCCATTCCTGATCTGTCCTATCACTCTGCTATACTTTCTTCTTCTTCGCTAGATCAATGACCTACCTTTTTTCTTGAAAACTCTTCCTGGACAAGACTCCTTGTTTGTGTATGAGGTCTGTTGGATCAGCTTGGGAGTGTTGGACGCTTTCTGCCGGGTGGTCACTAGGGCTTCCTATGATTGTATTATTTCGCACTATAGGCATTTTATATGTATGTGTTTTGTTGACGATTTATAATGATGGTTGTATTCTATTTTGTTTTTGTAACCGGGGTGTTCGCGTAGTTGAGGTCAACCCTCAGCCGTCCCCCGCGTGGGATGTCTTTATTGTAAAGTGACTGGCCGGTGGAGGGCATTCAATTTTCCCACTAGGGTTGTTTCGGCAGATCTTTAATGCGGATCGGGGGTTGTCCGGTCCTGATTTGGCTCGGAAGAGTCCGCTGGACCTAAAGCAACAATAAATCAATCAATCAATCAATCGTTGATTATAACATTTAACAGATCTGTGTAACGCGTCCCTATATTTGCGTTATCTTGTGAGAGTTAATCTAAACTACTTAATTTTCTACTTGTACGGGGATCGGGCATGACAAACCAAATTATAATATACAAGACATACAAAATAGAATCAGTCTCACTGCCGTTCAAAAAGGGTTTGCCACGCGATCAAATAAATCACAATAAACTACAGCTTGTCTCCATTTTATACAATTTTAATAATCTAACTAATACATGTCAACCAAGAAACATAAAACTCGCATGCACATATATTCTAACTAACAATGCAAATAATAGTCAAGTAAATTCATTGTTTCTTACCGCATCTTTTCAGTTTCTTTCGCCCTTCTTTCCTCCATTGAAAACACGAACTTTCACCCTATACTAACAGTAATAGACTAAAACAGCAGTCTAAGCTATGCACATACCCTTAGAACCGACCAACCCTAACTTATTTATCAGCTCATTTACTGACTAACTTTCAATCTCACTTTTGCCTCTAAATAACAAAATCACCAATTAAACAACTACTAAATGCAAGCCACCAAGCTTTGTAGTAAACGTCCTACACACATCCTGACACATTATGCACAAGAGAAGAGAGCCCGCAGTCTCTTTACATTAAACTCACTACATGTTATATATTGACCGCCCTAAGCTCTAGCATTCTATACAGAAGAGAGGTCTGGAACCCCTGCAGAAACAGAGTGCTGTCTGAAGTCTGGCAGAAGGAGGAAGATAAGAGAAAGATTCCTTTGTCCGTCCTGGGTTTTATAGTACAACTTTCTTAGGAAGCATCCCTCTACATAAGGTCATGCCTTAATTCCTACGTCATTGCCACGTGACTGACCGCACCCAAGTACCTATCACGTGGTCAAAACTGATCACGCTCTTGCACACAAAGGATGCCTGCACATGTGTATGCGTCATTGTCTGACTATGCAAACTATAAACTTTCCCGGCCAGTAACTGCTAACCAGGCGAATGTGTATCGCACGTGCCAATGTTATACTAACACTTGTACATCTGACTCACTATTGTATCCAAGCCAGGCTAAGCAATTTTTAATCATCTCTTACCACTATCTTATTCCCCTGTACAATTTTTCCTCTAAGGTTATAATTCATATCTTCCTCTCTTGTACAACTTTTCCCTCAAAGGTTATAATTGAAAATGAATGAATTCAACCAAAATTTTACCCTTACAACTTGTTCCACCACTGTCCAAGACAAACCGCAGGTCCTCCAATGTAACGCGTCCCTATATTTGCATTATCTTGTGAGAGTTAATCTAAACTACTTAATTTTCTACTTGTACGGGGATCGGGCATGACAAACCAAATTATAATATACAAGACATACAAAATAGAATCAGTCTCACTGCCGTTCAAAAAGGGTTTGCCACGCGCTCAAATAAATCACAATAAACTACAGCTTGTCTCCATTTTATACAATTTTAATAATCTAACTAATACATGTCAACCAAGAAACATAAAACTCGCATGCACATATATTCTAACTAACAATGCAAATAATAGTCAAGTAAATTCATTGTTTCTTACCGCATCTTTTCAGTTTCTTTCGCCCTTCTTTCCTCCATTGAAAACACGAACTTTCACCCTATACTAACAGTAATAGACTAAAACAGCAGTCTAAGCTATGCACATACCCTTAGAACCGACCAACCCTAACTTATTTATCAGCTCATTTACTGACTAACTTTCAATCTCACTTTTGCCTCTAAATAACAAAATCACCAATTAAACAACTACTAAATGCAAGCCACCAAGCTTTGTAGTAAACGTCCTACACACATCCTGACACATTATGCACAAGAGAAGAAAGCCCGCAGTCTCTTTACATTAAACTCACTACATGTTATATATTGACCGCCCTAAGCTCTAGCATTCTATACAGAAGAGAGGTCTGGAACCCCTGCAGAAACAGAGTGCTGTCTGAAGTCTGGCAGAAGGAGGAAGATAAGAGAAAGATTCCTTTGTCCGTCCTGGGTTTTATAGTACAACTTTCTTAGGAAGCATCCCTCTACATAAGGTCATGCCTTAATTCCTACGTCATTGCCACGTGACTGACCGCACCCAAGTACCTATCACGTGGTCAAAACTGATCACCTCTTGCACACAAAGGATGCCTGCACATGTGTATGCGTCATTGTCTGACTATGCAAACTATAAACTTTCCCGGCCAGTAACTGCTGACCAGGCGAATGTGTATCGCACGTGCCAATGTTATACTAACACTTGTACATCTGACTCACTATTGTATCCAAGCCAGGCTAAGCAATTTTTAATCATCTCTTACCACTATCTTATTCCCCTGTACAATTTTTCCTCTAAGGTTATAATTCATATCTTCCTCTCTTGTACAACTTTTCCCTCAAAGGTTATATCTGCTACCTAGAGGCTCTTACTAATCGAAGCGCGATTTTCGCATTTAAGACTTTAAACATTGATTTTAAAAAAAAAACTCTTTAAGTACTTTGAACCTATCTGCACTGACTCCATCGTAATAATCCACTTTTTAGTCTGTTACGCCCCACATAGCATGTTACCCTGGAGATAGTTTAAATTAATTATGAATTTGTCACTTTTGCACGCATTACTATAATTGCAGATAGTAAAAGCACGATTTTTCCAAGTCCTGCTTGTGATGCAGGATTGAGGATCGAATCAAACCTCCAAAAGGATTGATTTAAAAATCTGCATGCTATCGTGCATCTGTATCAAACATTCATGACAATCCATCAATTCCTTTTTTACGCCATTCAGACTATCTTTAAATTGAACTGCATTTGACTGGAGTCAGTTGCAATTTCATTTTGATTAATCCACAAAAAGATCATATTTAAAAAAAAATAAAATAAGAAGAAAGAAAGAAGTCATGCTGTAATTCGTTTTGGAGTGCCGGGGGTTTCAGTATAAATAGTATCCCCACTTTATGGAAATTTAGTGCTTTAAATTCCCACTGTCGCTATCTTCCTCATTTACTCTTTCCCATTCTTGCTCTGTCCTATCACTCTGCTATACTATCTTCTTCTTCGCTAGATCAATGACCTACCTTTTTTCTTGAAAACTCTTCCTGGACAAGACTCCTTGTTTGTGTATGAGGTCTGTTGGATCAGCTTGGGAGTGTTGGATGCTTTCTGCTGGGTGGTCACTAGGGCTTCCTATGATGTTAGTATTTAGCACTTTAGGCATTTTATATGTATGTGTTTTGTTGATAATTTATAATGATGCTTGTATTCTATTTTGTTTTTGTAACCGGGGGTTCGCGTAGTTGAGGTAAACCCTCAGCCGTCCCCCGCATGGGATGTCTTTATTGTAAAGTGACTGGCCGGTGGAGGGCATTCAATTTTCCCACTAGGGTTGTTTCAGCAGATCTTTTATGCGGATCGGGGGTTGTCCGGTCCTGATTTGGCTCGGAGGAGTCCGCTGGACCTAAAGCAACAATCAATCAATCAATCAATCAATCAATTTTAAAACTATTCCACTCACAGCTGCAGTTCACTGCAGTCACTTATATTTTCTAAGAGGATGAAATGCGATTAGCCTTTCTAACGCAGCAGATGAGTGTGAAGAAAAAAACAGACTTACAGCTCAAAACACTCGTTTATAATGCAGACAAGGGGACTCTTATTCTCAATAAAGAGCCTAATTAATAATCGCCACGCCTGGTATCAGTATTGAAATGCCTATGTCAGCGTGATGGCCTGTCTTAATTGCCAGGTTCGTGGACGTTCACTAATTTTTTTTTTCATGGTTCTCAGATCTCGAACCTAGGTTAAGAAACTGAGAACCTCAACAAAAACAAAAACAACGAACAAAACAACATGACAACAACAACAACAAAACCAACAACAAATATTTGTTCGATAACCTCCAATCAAGACAGGCTATGAAAAAAAAGTTATTTCTGCTTCCGTTCAGATCGTTTTTCAAGTATGAAATCAGTCCGTTGCCGTAGGCTTCTATGGGTGATGATATAATCCCAGTGTCATGTGGAGTAAGCATACAAGGTATATGCGCTTAGTTCAAACTGTCAATAAAAGAAGTTCCGGTCCTGAACAGGCAGTACCTCACGAAGTCCGTGCAGCAATATCGTATTGCCGTCAGCGACTGAATATTATGTTTGGAGGGAATGGTGTGACTCACAAACGTTATACATCAAGGGGAAGAAGACGGTAGAAAGAGGAGCATAGGTGGGGGTGATTGAAATCACGGCAACACGGTTTGATAGACAGACTATTTAAAGAATTTATTACAGGTAAGCTTAACACTATTAAATATAACATTCATGTCACAAAGGTGTGTCTAATCAAAGGTGTGTTTAACAAGAATTGTGAAGATTGATTGATTGATTGATTGATTGATTGTTGCTTTAGGTCCAGCGGACTCTTCGAGCCAAATCAGGACCGGCATTGTGAAGAAGAAGAAGAAGAAGAAGAAGAAGAAGAAGAAGAAGAAGAAGAAGATTGTAGAGAACGTGAATTTTCCGGTTCTCAAAAAATATTTCTATTTTTAGAATGTGAGTTATTTTTTGAATATTTTATGTTATTATTTTCATTGGCTAAAATTGTTGAACCAATGGAATAATGAATAGCTGGCAGGAAGGGCAATTGTAGTCACTGGAGTGTTGTGTTCTAAGGTGTCAGGTTGTGGAGAGTCATTGTGTCAGGACAGGAAGGGAAAAGAGATAAAGAAAAAAAGAAAAAGATTGTTGTGAATATTGAAGAGGTAGAAAACATCGAGAACTTATCAAGGAGCATACGTTCGGTGGTTTTTCTTTCTGAAATTGGATGTGAATATTGTGCTGTAAAAATTACAGTGGTGAAGAAACGGAAACTCCGATGGTATGGCCACGTCACCAGATCATCAGGCCTTGCAAAGACTATTCTGCAAGGCACAGTGCAAGGAGGTAGAAGAAGAGGGAGACCGAAAAAGAGGTGGGAGGACAACATTCGAGAATGGACTGGTTTGACACTGAGCGAAGCCATCAGGGCTGCTGAGGACAGAGAAAGATGGAGTATGCTGGTTAAACGATCATCTGTGGTGCCCCTACGACCTTCGGGTTACGGGACAGGATAGGATAGGATAGGAAAAATTACAGGTATTTATAATGTTTTTCATGATTGTGAAATGTTGGAGAGGTATATTTTTGCATTGGATTTATTGTGTTGAGAGGTGGTGAGCTGTTGTCCACTAAGATGGAATATAATTTTCATTGATTTCACAATATTATTAATTACAAGGGGCTACAATTATAGAGTACTAGATAATGTAATATGAATGGAAGGTGTGAGCATGTTGATTAGTAGTTTTCAGTCATGAAATAAATATACATGGATACGGATAACATTGTGGGAGAAGGAAAGAAACGATCACATACGGAATGGAATTGGAAAAGTGAAGAAACTAAGGGAGGTGAGCAGGGATGAAACAAAGAAGAGTAGTATGATTATAAAGGTCAGAGCATTGACGTTTGTATATATATTATGTTGTTGTAGCTGCCTATGGGAAGCTGGTGTAAGCTTCAAACACCTGGACACACGGCGTTGTCTCGGATAACGGAGAAAGGGCGACTCGAGGAACATTGGGGTCGGCTGTGCTTCTGGTACCTGACCAAGTCACGTTGTCTTCCTCAAAAAGATAGGGCAGGCGAGCCCATCTGCATGTTTACAACATCACTGCTCGTCCATCTGCCTGTTACAACATCAGTGCTCGTCCATCTGCTTGTTACAATATCACTGCTCGTCCATCTGCCTGTTACAACATCGCTGCTCGTCCATCTGCCTGTTACAACATCACTTCTCATCCATCTGCCCGTTACAACATCACTGCTCGTTCATCTGCCTATCTGCATCATCACTGTCATCTATCTACCAGTCTACACGACTCTGTAGCTTGGCTTACCTTCGTGTGGACACGCTTCCTCCAGTTATAGAGGTAACACGTTTTTTTGTGTTTATTTTGGCTCAGGACACGCAAATGCCGGCCGTGTGAGTTTCGCAGATACTCAAACTGGACAGTGAGGTGTCAGAGATTAGTGTGCAAAGATTAGTGTAAAAGGATTGGTGTGAAAGATTGCTGTAAAATATTGTGTTTTTTTATATAAAGTATTGGGAACGTGGAACGAATATTTGTGTTGGTGTTTGCCTGTGTTAGTGAGAATCTGTGAATTTGTGGGTGTGGTAATTAACAGAGAGACTTGCACGCACACTTTATTTTGATCTAGGAGTCAATTATATTTCGCATTCACTTAGCTAGTATAAACTGGCACACGCTAGTATAAACTGGCACACACATCCAAATATCCGTACGTTACAATGATAATAATGAACAACAACAAATGTTGTTGTTGGTGGAATTAACGATGATGATGATGATGATAAAGATGATGATGAAAATGAGTTGATGATGACAGGGCTGAGATTTAGCAAGCCAGGCTAAGGAGCCAGCCGGGCTCCTAACCTGGGAAGTTGAAGTTGCCAAAATATTTGTCAGGTTGCCAGACCCCTTGATTGAAAGCACGGTCATTTTTTTTAAACTGTATAACTATTGCAGCTAATAAACAAGATAAATTTCAACAACACTGTTTCATTTTTTTAAAACAACCACTGTATAATTTATTCATCATCGACATCCTCCTCCTCAATGTTCCAAAACTTGAAGGAGCTTGGGTGTGCCTTCTTCAGCTGTTTTTTTTCTTCTTCGGACTTTATTTTTTTTGCTGGAGGCTCCGAGACACCGCTTAAAAAGCGCCACATCGTTCGAGATTGACAAAAGACTGAGAATGGGGAATATCGAAAGTACGGCAAGTCTCGCGTGACTCATCAAGGAAGTCAGAGACTCGTTCCGATACACGCAGGGAAGCAAGAAGGCTAGGATCTCGCAGGGCAGTAGCGTTTCGCGGCGAGGGTAAGAAGAAAGTCTCGCGAGAAAATGCTATTTTTACTTCGCAAATCCCTCGCTTTGCTAGCGTTACCTAACTTCCTAGCATGCATCGGAACGGGTCTCCGGTGCTGACTGCAGAAGCGGTTGGCGCGTGTTTTGTTTTACATTGCAAGTCAAAAGTCCGTGTACAGGTACAGAATCTCTACCACTGGCGGTATTTTCAAGTCGCCAGCCGGGCGAATGGTACCCCAAATCGAGCTCGCCACACACTATTTTTAGGGGCCATTGGCGAGTTGGCGAACGTTAAAGCTCAGCCCTGTGATGATGATGATGATGATGATGATGATGATGATGATGATGACTACAACAACGAGGATGACGATAATGCTATAAAATACGACGAGAAAGACAGTGATGACAATGATGTTGATAATGATGCCACAAAAACTCTGAATGCTTGATTTTAATTGTAATTGTGAAATTTTATTTCGTGTAATCTTTGTTTTTCGTTATTAAGTGCACATCATATTTAGTTGTAAATACCAAGAATTCATGCATAACAAGAACTTTGAAAAAAATCCGCAATCAATCCACCAAAGAGACGAAGTTCAATCAAAATACATTCAACCAATCAAGCTAGTTTAGCTAGTCCCCCTCAATCAATCAATAATTCAACCAGCCAATAACAAAGCAATATCTCATTCATTTAAAATACAAACTGTCAACAATTCATTCAATAATCTAATCAACCAGTGAAGTACCTAACCAATCAATAACCCCACTATCCAATCAATGAAAATCAAGCTTTTTTTTAGTCCTCTGGTCACTTTTTTCTTATGTTGTTTCTCTTCTTTTCTTTCATAATTATACGGAAGTGAATATCATTCATTTATCGGTAGGCTATACAGAGCTCTGCGCAAGTATTACGTTAGTGACTACCCACACTGGGGACCTGAATAATTTAACCAATAGAGCATAACATCCACAACAACAAAAACAACAAATCACCATATAAAACAACAGTGAATAACCGCAACGGAATCAACCGACAAATCAAGGTTAACCACTGCCAGCAAGAG
>CM072512.1:44836181-44911181 GCA_036898135.1 Oncomelania hupensis
CATTTTCTTGTTTTAAAACTTAGTCCAAATGTCACCGTCTTTGCAATACAAATATTCAGTGTTGATAAGTAGTGCTCATATAACACGAAGAGCAAAGAAACGCGTTCAGACAATGCCTGTCTGTAAAATCTGGGTTTTTTAAAGTACAAAAACAAACAAAAACAGCAAAACATTGTCATGAGGAACAGTTATGGGACTAAGTTTTAGTTTCAAGCTCGCGAACACAGCCCTGCCATCGTTTTGAAGGTAACAGAGAAGTTTTTGTACATGATCATGAATAGAGGGAAGTTCAAAGCAGAGTTCAGCACTGTCAGTAAACGACATACCTCACGAGCCACTAAATAGGCGGAAGACGATTTGTGCTCGGGGTGTACCACGTGGTACACGGCCGTGACGAAATTGGGGATTTCAGAAAGGAGGCTGACCAGGATGACGACCAGCAAAGCCCTAGTCAGTTTCTTCTCCTCTAGCATGAGGTCTCCATGCTCGCCTGTGTCCACTGCCTCGCTCCCTCTCTGACCAAGAGAACCTGTCCTAGTGGTGAATTTGGGCACCCTAGGGTAAGCGCTCTGCAGTCGCCTTTTCAAGCTGACCAGAATGATAGAAAAACACACTATTAGCGCCACATCAGGCAGTCCGCGCAGCATCACCAGCAACAAATAGTCAAAATAAAAGTCTAATACACCCTTATTATCACTGTAGAACGCTGTCTCGTGAAAAGTAGCTTTAGTGACGTTGGAGGACGGATCGACGGTGTAGCTGACGTCAAAGCGGAAGAAGGCCGGGGCTTGGAGAGCGAAGAGAGCAAGGAAGACCAGAAGAACGGTGGTGCGGGTCCTTGGCACGGTGCAAACGGCTCTGAGCTTGAAGGGCCTGGTCACGGCCACGCATCGCTCCACACCTATCGCCAACGTCAAAAATATCGTCACGCGGCTCATGATGTCACGAAACACCGCTACTTGCGGCGTCAGCGCAATCTGCAGGTCTCTGCCGCTCTTTGGGCTGGTCGCTGTCTTCGCCATGCACGGAAGACACGTGATAAACGTGGCCAGCAGCAAAAGTAGGTCTGTAGCGCACATGGCCAGCAACAAAGGCTTGGCCACAGAACTGTAGCGTTGTCGTAGGAACACTATGAGGCAAAGCACGTTACCGGCAGCCCCTAACAAGGTCACGACAGGAAGAACACCACAGTCTAACGCAGTTATCAAGTCTGACATCTCCACACATTCCAACATGACGTTCTCTTTTTCCAGGAAGACCTCGCCGTTTGGAGTCCAAGGAACTGTGGTGTTACAGTTAGAAGTGAAAGGAGTCGTGGAGTGTTCCTCAGTCTTTCCGTCCACTTGTGACGCGACATTTACCAGCTGCTCCCCATTATCAGCCATGGTCACTAGTTGTGCTCGTTACCGGTGTGTCCACTCACAGAACAATCATAGCAGCGTAATGGGCATTATTGGTTTGTCCTCTCATCACAACAATGTAGCGCACAGCACTGAGAAAATAATTAGTTTCAGCCTTCATGGTCGATTCAGTAATTGATCAGAGAAACCGTCAAGAACTGAGCTATTTTACTGGTTGTTTGACGAACTGTAGCGGGCGTTGATTGGGGTTGGTGGATGCTTGGTTGTTGTTGATTGGTTAGTTCATGGGCTAGATGGCTGAGTGGTAAGTTGGTTGCTTTTTGTCCCCTTTACGCTAAGTGTCAGGAGACTTTAATCTATTTACAGACAGGTTGCTTGAGTACAACGCGAGTCTTCAGCATGTATGGCCAAATTTGGAAACAGCTGGCCAAAGATCCAAGGTCTAATTGCAGCTTATACACAGGTCAAGCAGAATCTGAAAGCAAACAAAACACCTTAATTAAAATCAGTCATTGCTATTGCTTAAACCGACCACCGGCGAACAGCTGTTGTTTGAAATCTGATACAAAGACAAAGTAATAATTGCATAGCATTTTTCATGACATATAATCAATAAATATTATTATCGTGGACTCGTATGACAAATCAGTCCAACACCTTGAACATACCGTAATCGTCGCTGTCACCATCATCATCATCATTATCATCATCATCATCATAATCATCACCATCATCATCATCATCATCATCATCATCATCATCATCATCATCATCATCATCATCATCATCATCATCAACGCACTAGACCAGATCAAGGTACCAGGGTTACAAACACGTATTTTTTTGCATGTTCATAAACACGTATTTCCGGATAAGGCAAATAGAGTTTTACAGGCCAACTATAAGCATAAAGAGTACTAAAACGGCAAATTATTATTAGCTTATAGGTCCAACACTGCAACTGTATGGCAACCTAGTATAAACAGCTAAATACAGCCGTAAAAGGACGACATTATATTGATCTATGGTAAGCCCATTGACGGAAGTTCGAAACATGTGCAGGTACGATTTTTGCACCACCACAAAGAATAGTTTGCTAAAGATGAAGAAGAATGGAAAGAATGATAAAATATTAAAAGAAGGATAAAACAACGAAAGGAGGAGAATAAAAAGAAAGAGGAAAAACAAAAAAAAAAGGAAAATAAAAATAAAGATGACAAAATAAGAAAGGAGAGAAAGAAAAGACAAAAATCATCAAAATAAAAAGACAGAAAGGAAAGACGAAAGGAAAAAAAGAAAAGAAGGAAAGGAATGAAAATAAAGGAAAAGAAAAGAGGTAAGAAAAAAAAAGAACAGGAAAGAAAGAGAAAAAGAAAATAGGAAATAAAAGAAAGAAGAAAGGGATTTAAAAAGGAGGAGGAGGAGGAGATGAAGAAGAAGAAGAAGAAGAAGAAGAAGAAGAAGAAGAAGAAGGAGAAGAAGGAGAAGAAGAAACAACAACAACCACAAAGAGACGATGAGAAGGATGAGGAAGAAGATGATTGAAGGATGGAAAGAAAGAATAGAAATGAGGAAAGAGGAAGAGAGAGAGAAAGAGAGAGAGACAGACGGACAGACAGACAAAGGCCAGTCCAACACGTAATAACTACAGCATACGACATGCCATTATCGTTTCAATGTACTTAAAAGGAAGCTTTAAGCAATAACGCGTACACCACAGTACTCAAGGTCACACGCACTGAATCAAGCGCTCCAGGCATGTCTTTTTTACTCCACGTAGTCAACAATTATACAATGTGCTCAGACGATGGGAATCTAGAGGGCGGGTTGTGGGGGCGAGGGTGGGGTGGGGTGGGGACTCCACTCTGGGGTGATCGGTTTCGGAGGTGAATACTATAAAATTGAATCTATATATATATATATATATATATATATATATATATATATATATATATATATATATATATATATATATATATATATATATATATATATATATATATATATATATATATATATATATATATATATATATATATATAGATATATAGATATAGATAGATATAGATATATAGATATAGATATATATAAAGTTTTATTTGGCAACTATTAAAGTGTGACAACCGTAAACCAGATGATTGACTCTCCCCCTCCGCCAGCCTTTCTCTCTCCAAAAAAAAAAAAAAAGAACCGAAGAAATAAATGTATATTACTCGCAAAGCATAAGCTTGCAACACGAGGAACAATGACTGGGTAGACCTGTAAGGACACTCCTATAGGCCTACTGATATAGGCTTAGTATTAGTCAATAAGTAGGAACTCATATATCTTCTTCATCTTATCCTGTTATACAGTTTGCTAATATGGGTACTAAAGTAACCGATCCAGAGCTTGACAACAGACAAAAATCTTGTTCATCTTATCCTGTTATACAATTTGCTAACACGGTTACTAACGTAGCCTACCCAGAACTTATATATAACGAACCACAATGAAAATGTATGTAGCACAGGCCAAACAACGTAGGGTCTAGAATACCTGCAAGCTACCTATGTCTTCACTTGACAACAGACAAATTTACCTATCACAGCGTGCACTAACTCTCTATATAGTGGCCTCCATATTTTAAAAGAAGATTGCTCCAGTACCACAAATAATGTTTTGGCTATAACACAAAATTCCAAATTATCATGTAATCTTTCATCGGCTGGGCTATTAGTTTTGAGTGTATAATCGTCTAGGCCTGCGCCAGTTACCTTATCTTCTTCTTCAGTCAATATCGACACTAAAGTAAGCCTTTTAAACAAGCAGCCAGAACTTGACAACCAAGTGACTACTGTGACGCACAGTCATGAACTTGTCACTGGGGTTTCCTGGTGGCGCAGTGGGTTAGTGGCCGGCTTCCTATGCCGAAGGTCGCGTGTTCGATTCCCGCTGGGGACGAACTTATTTTGCTTATAAATACGAGACTTTCAGGTCACCGAGGGGTTTCTCCGGGTACTTCGGTTTCCTACATCCTTTCAATAATGATATTTAATGCAGTCTATCTAAAATTTCAACGCAAGCACGCTTGAGCGCGCGCGCCCCCACGCACACACACAAACACCCAAATACACACAAACACACACACGCACAAACACTCACTTCGATAACTGACATATAATGTTTTCTAATCCTTATCTCCACTTGTAATAATATAAAACACACACATACACACCATAAAGGTAGACGCATGCCTACCTGTATACACAGGTAGTTTACACCTATAAATTTACCTCTCAATCTGGTATTCCAGCCAGCGATATCTGTGTAGTGTATTATTTATTACACAGCTGGAACGTGACGCAACCAATACACTACCAAACCAAATGAGGCACTGCAGTATAAAACGCACACACTCGCCTATAAATCCCATGGGCTTATAATTTAGCTTAAAAATCTTCTCTGCCCATCGGTGGACGAAATGCAGCGTGAACTGACAACTAACAAATCACGCTCCCGAGTCCATCTTAGCTTCCTGAGGCGAGAGCTAAATTATAGATCAGCGACTGACAGCGCGGGCCGACAAGTCACGGTGTGATATGAAAACATGAAGCACGCACGCAAAACGTCAAAAGATTAAATAGCCTACACTAGCCCCAAGCAAGGCTTTTATCATCCCTTATAGTACGTTGTGCGCTATTCAAGTGGGAATTCGCTTGAATCGAATTTGATAGAATTGGACTGGACTGGATAATTATTAGGATTATTCTGAAGAGTGCTTGAAAGTAATATAAGGTAGTAATAACGGTGAAAGATTACAAACATGAATCTCGCACTCAAAACGTTAAGAAGGGTAGCTAGTAATAGCATAGGGCTAGTCCCAAGAAAAGTAATAGAACACTAACGGAGTTGAGAAGGGAGTGGGGTGGGGGTGAGGGTGGATGGGGGGAATGTACGAATACAAATCTCATGTGCAAAACGTCAAAAGTTAATAAACTGAGATTAAATAAATAAATAAATAAATGGAAGTCTGAAACGAGCAAGTGACAAGTAATGTACTCTTACAAACACTATTCGCTCACGCGGGATTGTTGACACGTTGTTTTGTAATGGTCGGACACGGATATGGAACGTAAACTTGGCATATATCTATCTATACATATACATATTAAGTAAGATTTTAGTACTGTTTTTTTTTTAAATCAGTGAACCATTGAACCAAGACGAACCACGCAGGCATTTTGCGTTGCGTAATGGTCAGATGCGGAGAGAAAATTGTGAAAGAAATTAAACAGATTGGTTGCTGAACTTTTATTTTACAATCCTAATAATAAGCCTAAGGCTAAGCACGGAATGCACTGTCAGTGATACTATCACACGACACATGCAGACAAACGTGTCACAAACGGAAAGAGATAGAAAGGTACACCACTAAACAGGCCTGCATAAAACACAGCCAAAACACAATTTAGATATTATTATCCTTCAAAAGAAAAACACCAACTGCACATTGTAATATAAACCATTGAGGTGAAATATCCTATTCTATCCTATCCCGTAACTCGGAGGTCGTAGGGGCACCACAGATGATCGTTTAACCAGAGTACTCCATCTTTCTCTGTCCTCAGCAACCCTCATGACTTCGCATAGGGTAGATACCATTAATTGGGAAATTTTAACCAACACGTACCACGCACGTAATATAGGTCAAATAGGCTATTCCAAAATGAAGTAAAATGAATGGGGGGTGGGATAGGAGGTGAGAGGGGTGTTAGTTTTTTTCCAGTGAGGCAACAAGACTCGCTGTGAATTTGAAAATGATATTATGTGACACTAGCTGAAACGTAAAAAAGTTAGCCCCTTTTAGAATGTAAAAATAGTGACATTTTAACATCGAACAGCTGTGTTAAAATGCTACCTCCCTGACCTGAGGCTGGTTATATATAGGTATACATTGACAGTCAAAAAGTTATTTTTAAAACAAATTCAGGTGAATTGCTTGTTGTGAAGGCACCAAATGACCTATTTTTAGGGACGCGATAACTTGAGACAACAAGCGACAACAAGAGACAACAAGAGACTTGTTTTGTTACTACAAATAGCGAAGAAGAAGTTCAGAGGTTTCACATTCGAGAACAAACCTTTTATGTGTGGGAAGAGCTGGGTAGTGCACTTAGGAATATTCTCATAGCACAGGACCGGAAAGAGAAAAAAAGAAAGAAAAAAAAGTCATTTTTGCATTTAGACATTGTCGTTAGCATGCGGAAACATTCTAAAGCATATTTTGCACTGTAGGCTGCTACTATAGCTCGTCAGTAAAGCTTTCCTCCTTATTATAGACATCAAATAAACACAATTCCGCATTTATTAATTTCACTATTCAATGCGCAGGATGATTAAACAACTTCCTTCACTCATGCATGACATTCATTTTGGGACATACAGAAAACAGGTTGATCACGAGTTTAGGTCCCTAATGACATATAGCTTAGAAATGGCTGCAAACGCCGTAAAAACATTTTCAAACATTATTCATGTTAGGTTCAAGCGCTGAAAGGGCTGTTGTCGCCATAAAATAAGGATCATGCACTCAACATTGTATCTATTGAACTCAACAAATCTGTATTACCTCTTACAAAGAAATTATGAGAGGTAATC
This sequence comes from Oncomelania hupensis, assembly GCA_036898135.1. Lineage (NCBI taxonomy): Eukaryota > Metazoa > Mollusca > Gastropoda > Littorinimorpha > Pomatiopsidae > Oncomelania > Oncomelania hupensis. Next base: position 44,843,183 of record CM072512.1, read on the forward strand.
AAGATTTGCTGAATTGTATCTTGTGTTGGTAGACAATCTGTGGATCATATCGAGTATACACGATACGTCGAAAGGGTCGATATCGCCTTAAACAAATAAACAAAACAAAACAAACAAACAAACAAAATAAAACAACAACAACAAAAACCACTCCACTCATAAAGATGTTTTGCTTCCAATTGATCAATGTTGAAAACATATAAAGAACATTATCATTGCTACAGAGTACAAGAGCATTACTAATACTTGGCCCTATTTTGCTGAGAGTACCAAAGTCGTATTTATACAACACTGAATCCAAGGTGAGTTGCGTTGGAGTTTGGAAAATACAAAGATTGATTGTGAAAACAAACTCTGAAAACCATATATTGAAAATTAAACCTAGTTTGCCCCTCATCTTCTTCCCTCTCCAATTCAAACAAAAAAAAATCAATAAACACTACAAAATAATAATAGTCCGTATTGTGCAAACACGAACAGTTGCCCAGGACAGCCCAAAATTACAACGTAAATCTCAAACATTTGTCTCCACATATAGATCTAATCCAAACGCTAGAAAAATCCGATCAAATCATACCTCCAGGTATTACAGATAAGGGAAATGCGTGTACACAGTTGTCAAATAAATGCATATCGTGTTAACGACAGCAACTGCCAATTATTTTTTCCACAATTACTGTCATTGAAAAGAGAACTGGAGAGTAAGAGGGGGATAAGTTGTTTGAAAGAAGCGCACAAAAGATCCGATCCATAATTTGGAATACAAGCGGGAAACAAATTATTGTGTAAATGGGCGCAATAATAACAACAACAACAACAACAACAACAACAACAACAACAATAATAATAATAATAATAATAATAATAATAATAATAATAATAATAATAATAATAATAATAATAATAAATAACAAGAAGAAGAAGAAGAAGAAGAAGAAGAAGAAGAAGAAGAAGAAGAAGAAGAAGAAGAAGAAGAAGAAGAAAAATACAATTTAAATTGAAAAAAGAGTAAAATCATTGCATTATTGATTGACACTAAATGCATGGAGAAACACAAAAGCAACAAAACAGACAATTATATATTTGATCGGCCCAGAATAACTGTCTATTGTTATTATTGTCAGTAAAATTAAAAACGAAAATAATACAGCGAAAACATGCGACCCTTTAAAGCCACTTTGATTTGAACAAAGGAAAAAAACAAGCAGTTTTGACAGATTCTCTAACATATTTCTCCCTTCCAACAACAATCTCTCTCACATGTTCCAGTTATAAAAAAAAATATGCGATTGCTGTGTATCTTAAGAGTGTGTGTGACAGGTGAACGGGTTTGTTGGTACAGATCGCTGCGCTTTGTCGAGCCTGATTAGTGATTTAGGGACATGCCCGTATATGGCATACATTATTAGTATCACACAATTACCTAGGGTTTATGCCAATGTATTTTCATGCAGCTGCCGAGGTATCAAAAGTTCAGTTTGCGTGTTACAGAGTCGAGTGCCTGGTCAAACATCACCTGTATCTCGATGCGTAAATATCATGTTCAATATGTCATGCAATGCAAAACATTCTTTTTTTTTTCAATTATGTCTGCATGCAGAAATGTTGGTGGTCTTAATACTGACGGCTGTCTCACGATTGCAGGAATGAGGCGTAACGTGTTGACTCCGTGCTTCCAACATAGCTACAAATACACATTGCAGAAATTCTGATTATCTTACAATCACAATAACGCCTGCATCACCATTGCAGAAATAGGCTGGTGCTCTCCGAACAAGAGAGAGCGAGAGAGAGGGTGGAGGTGGGGAAAGGGGGAGTTGGGGATTGGGGTAGGGGTGGTATTGACGGGAATCGATTAACACTGTAACCTAGAGAATAGTTTGCAGACACTGTGATGTGGTTAAATGTTTGACCAGAAATTATTTAGCTGTCCATCGGTACTGACAAATTTCCGTTAAACACCCAAGCGGAGTCCCAAACTATAATTAGCAATCAATTAGTATCAAATATATGCGGCAGAATTAGCACAGAACTGCATATTAGTTGAATACAAATGCAACTATGACACTAATATGTCTACCAAAAAATGTTTAGTTTGTGTCCAATCTATGAAAACTTTTTTCAGCCATTAAACACTAATCATCGAATCACCGAAAGCTGCTCAGGTATGATCGTTTGAATGTATCCTATTTGTTTTCAACAAAGAATTCCCGGGGCGACGTCATGGTTTCAAACTAAACGTATTAAGGTTCAAAGGTAAGCAGACTTGAAATTATCCTCTCTTCATTTACATGTACTAGGTGTCTCCGCTTAAACACCAACACGTGGTACAACGTTTACACGAGGGATACAGATGTGTCAAATAACGGAGATCACATTTCCTTTGGGTATTAACTTGTGTCCCTCTGGCCCGGGAATTAATGTACACCTTTTTGCACCCGGGGGAAAAGGTTATTGGTTTTTATTCCATAGTTGTGTTTGCCTGTTTACAGCAACACTTCAGTCTGCCAGTTAATGCACAAATTATCGCACTTGTGTGGATAAAATTCAGGTAGCTGCGCCACTTAAGACAAGAGCGGAGATAAGAACGACCAACCCCAATTATACCTACTCTCTTCTCCATAATACATTACTATACACAGGTTCATCACCTCGCCCAACAGTGGAATCTCAGGATGAACATTAAGTAAAGTAGGGTATCTGACAGGCGCATTATACTTACTGACGGCGTTTTAGCGATCGCGCTAGCATGCGCCCAAACTCGAAAGAAAACAACAACAACAATAAAACAACAACAACACACGCACACATACCCACAAAACACACACACACACACAACATGTCGCAGCCACGTTAATTACAAATACCGCGAAGCGTAGATTGAGACCAGAAGTTTGGGACAAAACGATCGCTTACAACGTATATTGTAAACACAGACATTTCTGTTATTGTCTCAGACTGTTGTAAACAACGACTCTATTCATAAGAACGCTGACTAATACAACGCGCCATGAACTTGGATAACTGTTACTGAACTTATTTCTAATCTAGGACAATGGTTTAAAACTGCTCCCTGCATGAGATCTCGGGTCCTTATTTTATCACCTCAGCGTTCCTAACATTGAGAGGCACGTTATGTTGATTAAGTGTGTGATAAATTCCCCGATATTGCTGTAAGATTTGGTTGGAGCTTTCCGCAAATTTGTTTAAATGCTAGGTTCCATGTTGCTGTTTGGAGTGTTTACGGAAATTCTCTTAGTGTGTGCACGGGCCACATTACAAACAAGGACGTGCCAACCCCGATGTGAATTTTATTTACACAACCCAACAATAATTGATTTTAGTTACACACACTCATGTGAGGATGCGTATACACAAACGCGCACACACACACGCGCTCGCACAGGCACACGCACGCGCATTTGCACACTGCTCCTATTGCATGTGTCAGGATAAAACAATTAAAAGTAAAAGCTTGTTATTGACTGAAAACGAAGTAAGCACACACACACAAATAAAGAAAAATAAAAATTACGTTCAAAATATTATTGTATAAAAAAGTTCGTACTCTATTATTGTTGCACTTAACAAAGTTCAGTATTAACCTGTTAAATTCGTACTACGTATTTTCTCTTTTGGACCAATTAAATCAATCATGATTATCACCATGACCATGATCATGATCATGATCTTCTTCTTCTTCTTTTTCTTCTTCTCCTCTTCTTCTTCTTCTTCTTCTTCTTCTTCTTCTTCTTCTTCTTCTTCTTCTTCTTCTTCTTCTTCTTCTTCTTCTTCTCCTTTCTTTCTTTCTTTCTTTCTGTCTATCTCGTCTTTCTACATTCCTTCATTCTTCTTCTGCTCTTTCTCTTCTCTTCTCCTTTAATCTGGCCTCTACCTTATCCTACTGTCCCATTTGAATTGGGAAAGGACCCATAACGTGAATTTAACGTCCCAGGCTAAAGGTCTGAACCTGCATTTCTATACTGGTCCTATCAGACCCTTTCCTACAATTGTTTACTGGTCGATTCCTTGGACATTGATTACACACACATTCACATGCAGATAAGTGCTAGAATAAACATCCAGAGCATTGATTGGAACACTCAACATTCACACAGAGATGATGGCAAGCAGCGAGAGTTACAACAAACATCCAGAACAAACCGTATATTTACAAGAGCCAGCATTCATTAAAGAAATAGTTTGGGTGGGTCAGTGCTCCCGAGAGTTGCACAGTAGCACAAGCTTGCAGCAAGTGAGCGCATTAGCCGAAGTGAGTCAGTCGATGTTAATTTCAGCAAAAAATTTTGTGCATGCCGCATCTCGAGTGGTTAGCGCCTTGAGCAGCGCAGCCCTCTAAACCTGAACGGGCGCACTATATAAAGGGATAATCCATTACATAAATATATATGAATGAATGGAAATTAATTAAACCCTTACGCATTTCCACACAAGAAGCAAGATCGCAACTACATAAAGAATTGTAGTCTACAACAGCAATATCGTTCACATTAAGCATGGTAAACAATACATTTTATTCTACTAGTTCTAGATAAGGAGCCCATTTTTGAATGAATACTGACACTGTTTTATTGTTATTCCATGTAGGCTTACATATTTATTTACTTGATGTGCGTATGCTAATTCTTGTAACTAAACTGGAAATCGTGGCCTTAAATTGGCTGTTCTGCATTTGTACACATACAACTTTGCAATCAATAAAATATGATCGTACTATCAGCATTAAGTTTGAGAGTGAGAGGCCTCGACCCATTCCATCGTGGTGCATACCGGACAATGAAAATAAATAGTATCCATGACATAGTTCCGAACTAAAATAGGCCGGTTTCATGCATAGATCCCAGAACGTCAACGAATTTAAAAACAGTTCGAACCATTAATTATTAGGGTGACACATCAGTGACTCAATCGGTAAAGCACAACGTTCGTGTGTCAGGGGTCGCGAGTTGAATCCAGATAATCTCAATATAAAAATTGGCTGGGAGCAATGACCATCTTTACAGCTTCAATCAGTCTGGCTTAAATCGGGCGGGATGGGATCAGCTTGCCCGCATTTATGTGGAATACTTTCAGATTATTCAATAATGGCTAATGCAGCTGCGCGTTATGATATGTCAGCACAAGAATCGCAGTTCAATACAAACAGGAAACTTCACTCTAACACACACCAAGATCAAACAGAAAACGTTTTGTTTTGCATCGACAACCCGTCTGCTAGCAAACTTCTGAAAGAAGAAGAAGAAGACGAACAACATCCCCATCAACAAGAAACAGCATTTCCACCTGTACTGGATTTATCAATTATTCAAAGAGTGAATTCTTTGCCATTTACCGTCTACCTTACGCTTTGCGTTGAGTGTTGAAATGTTTGACGATAACTTTTTTCAAATGCACAGTCATGAATTATTTAACCAAATTTCATACCCCCCAAAATGTTCATTCCTTCTTTTTTCTTGTTTTCCTCCGCCTCCTCCTTATTCGTCTTCTTCTGCTCCTTCATTTCCTCCTTCTTCTTAATTGCTGTTACCTTGTCGCCGGAGGAAAATGCAGTCAGCAGCACAAATGAAGCTTATCTGATGAATCAAAATTGATGCAACAACAACAGTAGTCTCCACTCACCAATCAACTAGTACATCAACACTAAACACAATCTTGACTCTACCAAGTTCAAAGTTCAAACTGACACAACAGACTAAGTAAGCTTACCGCACCAAACTATGACTACTACCACTGCTACCCGATCCAATGAAAGAAAGGGTTAACTGCTTAGACAATAAGGTGCTGGACTTAGACCGAAGACCTGGACAAACAGTGGTCCCACACACACTTTCACACTTCTAATCAGGCTACTTGCAACTCCCGAGCAGCGCAAGAACTATGCTTATTTCACTATTTGCATGACAAGCGTAGCACTGTTAGCGCAGATTCAGATTATACCTGATAGCTAGGATGAAATCTTCCAATAAGGTCTCGATGATATGGAAAGATGGAGTCTCTCTCTCTCTCTCTAAATGAGTACATTCTCCCTCTCTTGTTGTTGTTGTTGGGTAGATTAGTGTCCCCAGACACCTGAGCATATAGGGGACGTGACTCTCCCTCTCTCTCTCTCTCTCTCTCTCTCTCTCTCTCTCTCTCTCTCTCTCTCTCTCTGTTGATGATAAGCAAGCGCCATAATAACGCTCCGTAGTGTTGCTTTCATGTCAAAGGCCACATGGCTTTTCGTACAGTGGTTCATTTCTACCGAATCGTCGTAACGGCACGTAAAAATACGCCAGCTTCGTCAAAAGGCCAGGTGGCATATAGTTATGTCGGTCGACCAGGGCTGATCAGTTGTCCGGGACGCTGAACTGTGCTTGATGCAGCAAGCTGTACTAATGGAATACAAAGCATGGAGATGAGGTGCTACACAAGACTTCTGGGCATTTCCTATATACCCAGCACATCACCAACAACGAAGTCCGACAGGCTATCACACAAGCCATTGGACAACACGATGACATGCTCACAGTGGTGAAGAAACGGAAACTCCGATGGCATTGCCACGTCACCAAAGCATCAGGCTTTGCAAAGACCATCCTGCAAGGCACGGTGCAATGAGGTAGAAGAAGAGGGAGACAGAAAAAAGGTGGAAAGACAACATGCTGCGAATGGACTGGCTTAGCATTGAGCGAAGCCACGAGGGTTGCTGAGGACAGAGAAAGATGGAGTAGGCTGGTTAAACGATCATTTGTGGTGCCCCAACGACCTTCGTGTTACGATTTAGGATAGGATAGAATATTACTCTTGGTTTGATTTAAGCCACAACCTAAACTGAAAAGAGCGCTAAAGAAGAATTATTACTTTGCTCCTTTTTTAAAAGTTACAATGCATTGCTGTAGACTGCAAAGAAGAGTTACAATAGAGACAGGAGGTTACCTCCTTATATTTACACCTCCCAGAGTCTTACTGGACTGCTTGAAGTGCTCCGTCAATACTGGCAAACAGACTGGTCACGATTCCTACCTACTGCCTGCCAAAAAGAGTTACCTGGATAATGCATTTCGCATCAGAAAAGAGCATTCATTTCGACATTTTTGTACTGTTCGCTAAAAGGTGTTAGGTTAAAAACGCCTCATCAACAGAAAACGTCATGAATCTTTCATCACTACGGAACTTGAATTGGTTTTTTTGGACACGGGATTGCGTTGATAATACATTTTCTCACACCGTTTGCCCAAAAGACTTCTTTTAAGAAATTGTTCTCTAAAGAAAAGGGAGTCCGTATTTGTTTGTTCTGTGTCGTGAGACAGAATCCAATGTTAAATGTTCCATACTGCTTGCCAGAAGGACGTATCATGAGAATGATTTATCCGCAAGAGGAATCAAGTACTGAGCATATTGTGTGCTTAAAAAAGCTAGTTAACAGATTTTTTTTGGTTATCGAAAGCATTTATTTTCAACAAGGAATGAATATACTGACCTTTCTTCGTTGGAAAAAAAATTTAGCTCGATTAATTCGTAGTATATTTTAAGATTGTTATAGGAACTTGTCCTCACTGCACAGATCATTATTTTGTTTGTGACAAGAAATGCTAATGTTTTAAAACAGAAATCTCAATTCCACTTATTTACATGAAAAAACAAAAAAAACTTGAATCGATCCAATAATGCATAGTCTGCAAACAAACGTTTACAAGAACATTACATTACATTACATGATTATTGCTTTAGGTCCAGCGGACTCTTCCGAGCCAAATCAGGACCGGACAACCCCCGATCCGCATAGAAGATCTGCTGAAACAACCCTAGTGGTAAAACTGAAAGCTCTCCACCGGCCAGTTACTTTACAATAAAGACATCCCACGCAGAGGACGCTGAGGCTGTACTCTAATTTATCGAACCCCGTTTACAAAAACAAAATAGAATACAAACATCATTATAAATTATCAACAAAACACATACATATAAAATGCCTACATTGCTAAATAATAACAACATAGGAAGCCCTAGTGACCACCTGGCAGAAAGCGTCCAATATTCACAAGCTGATCCAACAGACCTCATACACAAATAAGGAGTCTTGTCCCAGAAGAGTTTTCAAGAAAAAAACGTAGATGACTGGTCTAGCGAAGAAGAAGATAGTATAGCAGATTGATAGAACAGAGCAGGAATGAGAAAGAACAAATGAGAAAGACAGCGACAGTGGGAATTTAAAACACTAAATTTCCAGAAAGTGGGGATACTATTTATACTAAAACCCCCGGCACCCCAACGGGGGATTTACAAGAACTATAGGTAACATTCTTTTCATTTATTTCCTTCTTCTTCTTCTTCTTCTTTCCTATCTGGCATCCGTTCTTTACGTCTTTCGCATTAGAGCACAAACCTAAGTCTAGTTTGTGCACGCATGCATTCCATCGCACTGGCTTTAAAGATGACGCTACTCAAGTCCTAGACGAGTGAATAGCAGCTGGGGGAAAAAAAACCTCCACACACCTCCAAGCATTACGTCCTATTCTTCCTCCTCCTCTCGATGGCTGCCGCGCTTTCCTTGAAAAGACGGACCGACTTTCGCCCGCATGGATGTTATCCAAATTGCAAAATCCAAACCCAAGACGCGATAACGGGAGCGTTTTGCGCGGGACACAATCGCGCTTCAGTAACACATAATTATCTCACCACACACGATGCTGTCGTGTACCACAAGCACATCAACGACGCAGTAATGCGTGCATGGTAAGTCGCAAGTAGGCAAGTAGTCACCGGTGTTAGGACCGTGCGCTGAAATGCAACAATTACGCGTTTGGAAGTGGGTTGTTGGGGTGTGGTCGAGAGTGTACGGTACTTCAGCTAACCTTTACGTGCAAGTTGATAGCAAGTGGCCAACGCCTCATGTTATTAAATAGTTCTTCTGAGCTGCTCCTTCTCCCTCTCCCCTCCCCCTATCTCTCCTTCTTTCCCCGTACTGTCGACACTGGCACCTACATCTCGTAAATTTGTGAACTTAAACGAGCGACATAATAGTAATACTAATAATACTAACAATACTAATAACAATAACGGCACTTGTATAGCGCTTTGAACATTTGCTAATCAGCTCAATGTGACTATTGAAACCCTATTCAATTAAGTTTTTTAGTATCATAGTGGGTGAAGATAAAACTGGTTACCTCTCTTTATAACTAAGTGAGTAAACTATAATAATTTAATATAATGCAGAGAAAAATGGTGAACCTGGCGACTGTCGATCGCAAATGACCACGAAATATAGGACGATAATAGTGAAAATAAAGTGTAAATGACAAGAATTCGCACTTCCAATAAAATTATAGCATTTGTATCATTATCAGATTTTTTTTGATTTTTTTTACAAAACATGGTGAACTAGGAACTGATAAAGCACCAAAACAGACAGACATGCACACACACACACACACACACACACACACACATTCAAACACAAACTACGTGTGTGCACACACATAAAATTGGGGGCATCCAGCGATACGAAAACACGATGACATCATCAAATAAGATGGCAAGCCATTCGAATGCATTTCCAGACACACACATATAGCCCTAAAATAAGCATTTTCAACAGTGTTAATTTCCTTGGCGGTGTTGTGACTCGGCTTTTTCCTTATTAAGCGAAAGAAAAACGTGGAATGATAGGCTACTATCTAAACTATCTGCAAGCAAAACATTATCAAAATCGCCTTTGCCAGTTTGTAGATACAGCGCAAAATGATGGCACAGGAGAAAGATCACTAACCTAAGTAATGTTCCTATAAAATGTGGTCAAAATCCGTTTCAGTGGTTCTTGAGATATGGCGTCCAACGGACCCACCAATAGACCGACCGACACTTAGTTCGTTCTGATTCCAGACTATTTCAAAGTGTTTACAGAAAAGCCTGGAAATATACCAAGTCATGGAAAGAAACTCGCTACCATCGCTTGCGGTTTAGGAACATCATTGACAATGAAGCCTAACTATGAAATCGGATCGTTTGCGTGAAATGAAACACAAAATGAAGGCGTCAAGAAAGCTTGGAATATGAAAGATGTAATAGGAAAACAAGTGATGTTTGTTTCTCACATCAATTAGGAAGGGGAGAGAGAGAGAGAGAAAGAGAGAGAGAGAGAGAGAGAGAGAGAGAGAGAGAGAGAGAGAGTAATGTGAATATTGGGCGTGTTACTTTGGGAATGTGCTTTACATATATGTTTTTAAACAAAGAACTTTCCTTATACGAAGCTTTTATATAATCTCAATGTAATATCGCTTACCGAAATGACACTAAAGACGAATTTAACAGTTCCTGAAATGGCAATATTGGTAGTTAAATAATCTTTTGTAAGCTAAATAAACTAAATGACCCTAAAAAGGAAATGAATAGCTCCCGCAATGAGATCTTTATCGTAATGACTGTTCACAATGTTCTTAACTATTGCTTTGGTATATTAATTCTGTAATCATACGTACATAAAACAAAGTCAGTGTCACTCGATCCCTTGTGAGTTCGTACGAACTTCCAAATCGTAAATTCGTAATTTAAGAAAATTATGATTTTTCTAATATTTTAAGACCCTATTGTTTCGTATTTTTCCAGGCAGCCACAGAATTTCGTACCAGCAGACGGCTAACAACATTTGTAATTAGTTTGCGTTATTTAGCTAGCAAACTAAGAAACGAATCACCTAACCAATACACCAATCAACAAAACTAAATTAACTTAACTAAGTAAAGGGGTTGTCGGATAGCGCAGTGGTTGGAGCACTCGCTACTGTGTCGCAAGTTAAGCACAGTCCAGTGCGGTTAGCACTTGGATGTGTGACCGCAAAACGTGAAGCGACAAATAACAACGCCCCCAGTTGACTCAACTGTGACTGAGTATCTACTCTCTTAAGGGTGGGGAAGGTAAAGCAGCGAGGGAGAGAAATGGGCATCACCCTCATTACGCTGGCCCAAGATAAGTGTGATCTCCAACATCACGCTCCCCTACGGCCACAACTTCACAAGGCTATGGGACTACCTTTATCTTTTTAAATAAATAGTCAAATTAATTATTAGTAAACTACAATCAATATAAATACTACAAATAGAATATATTTATAATAATAAAACTTAAAGAAGGCATCTATAACAGGTTATAACAGCACATACACACACACGCACACCCACACTCACACACACACACTCATGTATTAAGTATAGGACCTATCTTTTCAACTGTCGCACTGTTTAGGTATCGATTCCTTATTGTTATAATATCAACCTACAGGAACTGCCTACCCTTATCTATGGGTAGGGACCGTTGCCTGATTGTTGCAATACTTCGTTTGTTCCACCTAGCATTAATTTCAAACTTCAAAGAATGTATGAGAAGAAACGGTAAACGCTGCCAATGCTGTATATGGTTATGCGTAGGAAATAGGCATCACTCATCGAGGCATGGAATAAACCACAAGAATTCAGATTTAATTTTACAAAACCCCAAATAATTCATGAACACTAAAAAGTTTTCGAACAGTCTTTTCAAACAAACAAATTTCTCACCTGTTCACCGCTACTCTTCAACAGAGATTAGTTTGACCAAAACGTGGTGTAGACCTACACGCCACACTTTAAATGGAAGTTCTCACTAAAAATCAGGTCCAAAAAAAGAGCGAGAGAAACTAAAAGTTGAACCTGTAGTTGCAGCAGCTGCTGGTGGTGACGACAATGTACAAAGCACTGATAAGGTTTATCACCAAATGCTACCGATGCTAGCCTCTAAAACTGTCAACTGCAACGGCACGGCGTGCCGACGTCAGTGCCGCTCACTTTTTTAATTGACAGATTTTTGTCTTGTCGTCTGCTTTGCAGCCTTACAAATCTCGCAGCGAAGGCCAAACCTTTTGCGATTGGTTGAAATGTTGCGAAGTCTTCCTTTGACGGTTGAATCGTAACGACCACGTTGATGATGACGCGCTAGGCAGTGCTATTGAGAAGGAATCGATGTTGGATGTCACAGAACGAGTACACAAAGACTAATTATATCTCGCTGTGAGATAGTTCTCACTACTGCCGATGAACACACAGCTTTCCGCACACTGTACTGTGACGCAAATTGACCAAAAACTGTGTTATCCGGTCTACTTTTTATAGATAGGCCTAAATGTTATGAGCTATACTTAGCCTAGTTCGCAAGTTAACCTGAACAAACAAAGCAATAAAGCAACGGAAAGGGTTCCAGTTAATTGATTCCTACCACCCGTTCTTGATGAATGACGCGCGTTCCAGACAGTCTTTCTTTTCTACGTCAGTAGGTCTGCATTTGAACATTGAGGTTTAACGTCTACGCCCATCATTGGCCATATGGCAGACGGGGATAACCATCCCAGGAGAAGAGGGGTAGGGACCTGAATCAACACTGAACCACCAGAGCAATCATACTGCTTCAATGGACATAAAGTAATATCTGTCATTCAAACAGCTCAGAATAGCAGACGACAGGTATAGCAATCAAAGCCATCCTAAATCAAATTCCTTTTTCATAAGGGTGTAGCCTAAGTGTAGCAGCAATACAACCCCCTTCAAGAGAACTCGCGTATTGTGTTGCATTGTATTGTATTGTATTGTATTGTATTGTATTGTATTCAGATGTCTAGGGCATTAAACGATGCACAAAAGGCAGCAAGTTGTATTTGTGTAGCCGGCACTCACCCGCCTTGGACTTGAGCGTCAGGATCTTTAAAGTCCATGTGATAGAATGCGTGCGTGCACAGACTCGACCTCGGTTTATACTCTCAACCGAAGGGGTAGGGACGCAGTTATATTTTATTTTGGCAGTGCCTTGAGCAGTTCTTGAGTTGGTAAAGCGCAAAATAAATATAGAGTCTATGTATGGTGGGTTGGAAAAGTTATCAACTGAATGGGGTGTTCTGGCGCTCAAATGGTTCATACAGCGATAGTTTCCAATGCTGAAGGCTTTGGATTCGATCCTCACTGAAGATCAAAATATTTGCCCTAAATATGCATGATACTTTCCAGGACACCGAGCGGGTTCTAAACGTACTGCGTGTGGAATTACATTTATCATTACTTTAACATTGCAATCAACGGTGTTTAATGTAAACTTTCCATCCGCTCCTTATAATCCCCGTGGTGTATGTAGCTTATTTAGCTATTCGTGTATACAGACTGAATTATTTTTGTATATAAATTGAGCTATTTTTTTATATATATAGATTGAACAATTTTTGTATATAGGTTGAGGAGGTTTTTTTGTCTTTTTGTTTCTTTTTAGGTTTTGTCTTGTTGTTACTTCCTTTGTTTGTCTGCTTCTTGCCCCTGTGTTAACCCCATGAGGCATGTGCAGAATTGTCAAGACAACGTTTGGTGGATTGTGAGAAAACAAAACGCACATGCTCCACTCCGGAGATCGAGGAACTTTCTCTCTCTCTCTCTCTCTCTCTCTCTCTCTCTCTCTCTCTCTCTCTCTCTCTCTCTCTCTCTCTCTCTCTCTCTCTCTCTCTCTCTCTCTCTCTCTCTCTCTCTTACTTCGCGGAATCAATATAGGCGCAAGCCAAATACAATAATAATGCCGCAGGCTGGAACACAGCAAGCCAAGTCATGTGACTTAGGCACGATTCTTTTCAGGTCACCGAGAGTTTTCTCCGGGTACCCCGGTTTCCTTCCTCATTTCAATAATGGTATTAGAGGCAGTCAATCGACTATTTCAAAAGAAAAGACGGATAAATGGAATAAACACAAAGACAGAACTGCTAGCATTCAATATTTTACCAAAACAAGAAGCAAATGGACAAACATACTAAAATCAACGCTAATTTGGACCAAGACAAAAAATACCTATATACATGTAATTCGATTTTCTGTCTGCCTTCTAATAGTTATCTCCCTGCCTTTATACTACAGGTTTGAATTACAAAAACGCGTTTGTTGTGTTTGGAAGAGTGTAATATGTATGTTGGTACAGATCGCCGCGTGTTCAGCCTCGCTGATGATTAGAGTAAAGCACTTAGTATCGGTAATAATAATAATAATAATAATAATAATAATAATAATAATAATAATAATAATAATAATAATAATAATAACAACAACAATAAATAATAGTAATAACAGTAAAAATAATAATAAATAACAGTAATAATATAATAATAATAATAATAATAATAATAATAATAATAATAATTATTATTATTATTATTATTATTATTATTATTATTATCATTATCATTATCATCATCATCATCATCATCATCGTCATCACCCGTTGTTATTATTATTATTATACCAGCATTTATTATAATACAAATAACAATAATAATAATAATAATAACAATAAATAATAGTAATAATAATAAATACCAGTAATAATAATAATAATAATAATAATAATAATAATAATAATAATAATAATAATAATAATTATTATTATTATTATTATTATTATTATTATTATTATTATTATTATTATTATTATTATTATTGTTGTTGTTATTATTATTATTATCATTATTATCATCATCATCATCATCATCATCATCATCATCATCATCATCATCATCATCATCATCATCATCATCATCATCATCATCATCAACCGTTGTTATCTTTATTATTATTATTATTATACCAGCATTTATTATGCGCTCGCATCGCACAAGATAATAATAATAATAATAATAATAATAATAATAATAATAATAATAATAATAATAATAATAATAATAATAATAATAATTATTATTATTATTATTATTATTATTATTATTATTATTATCATCATCATCATCATCATCATCATCATCATCATCATCATCATCATCAACTGTCCGTCATGTGGCTCTGGAGACGTGTTGGAGCCTGTCTGAACATTGGTGTATTGCACGTGAAGCTCGTGAGGCGCGTGACAGCGAACAATATACCACAAACATCATTTGGAGGATAATCACGATAATGAGACAGAATCGATATACATCGCGAGGTGTTGTCTGTCCAAATTTCGGGGAGGTAACCTTTCTCCCTTTCTGTTTTGCACGCTAGCTTGCATGTCGTGTAAACCAGGTCATAGGATACATCCTTTTGAGGCAATCCACTTTGTTCCTGAGGTAATGATCATGTACTCCTAGGTTTTTCTGTGTAAATAGTATCTCCATTTTGTTGAAATGAAGTGCTTCTACATGTATGAGTGACGAACGTGTGCTTGTTGTGTATGTAGAAGTGTCTGTAACATAGGTCCATTTCTTCTGTGGAAAACTCTATTCTGGTAATTCGCTGTTTATTTAGTTTGTTGCACACACAATACACACACACACACACCCACACACACGCACACACACACACACACACACATACGTGTATTCATGTCAAAATAGGGTACTTTGACCTACTTCGCGCTTCTTAGGCGGCGAATTAGGTCAAGTTTTGTCAAAAAACGGCTAGAATAAGGAATTTTCCTCGACGGGTAGGTTAAGGCACCCGCCTCCACGGGTAGGGTAAGGCACCCCTTCAAGATAAGGGTTAGGGTCAGGGCTAGTTGCAGCGCTGCAACTAGCCCTGACCCTAACCCTTTTCTTAAACAGGTGCCTTAACCTACCCGTCGAGGCGGCTGCCTTACCCTAATCGTCGAGGAAAGTTCCTTATCCTACCCGTCTGGAAGATGCACTAGAACTACACTTGGTCAAGTGTACTTGTAGTGCATGTGCACTGCAACTACACTTGGCCAAGTGTAGTTGTAGTGCACATGCACTACAACTACACTTCCCGAAGTGTAGTTGTAGTGCACTGCCATGTACTTAAAGTACACTGCTATGCACTAAAAGAGCACTTCCGCGCACTTAGAAAAAAGTGGGACCCTGGCAAAAAGTGGGGTCCGAGCAAAAGACCCCATTTATGACTAAAAAAACAAAGTCGAGTTCCCACTTTGACATAAATACACGTCCACACACACACACACACCCACACACAAATTCCCACCTCCCCATCACCACTACCAGAACACAGGCCATTGCATCACCCCCTTAACACACACAAAACTGGAATATCGTGCTGAGAGACACGATCATTAATTAATTAGTTAGTCATTGTTTATAGGGTCCAGCGGACTGCAAACAGCCGAATCAGGACCAGAACTTAGTTGAAAGAGGTTAGTTAGTTAGTTATTTGTCATTGTTTAAAGGGCCCAGCGGAATGCAAAGAGCAACTTGGGTTTAAGAGGGCTCACCCCTGATCCGTATAAAAGATCAGCTGAAACAACTAGCCGGTCACATTACAATAAAGGTATCCCATGCAGGGGACGCTGAAGCCGTACTCTAATTTATCGAACCCCCGTAAAAAAAGAAAGAATATAAATATAATTTTTTTTACAAAACACACACATATAAAATGCCTACATTGCTAAATAGTAATACCATAGAAATCACTAGCGACCATTTGGCAGAAAGCGTCCAATATCCCCAAGCTGACCCAACAGACCCATACACAAATGAAGAGTTTTGGGAGGGAGAGTTTTCAAGAAAAAAGGTAGAAGACTGGTCTAGCGAAGAAGATAGTAGAAAAGGAAATCGATTTGTTTTCCACATTTTAAGACAGACTGCATCCAATACAAAATATTATTTTAAGATGGGAGGACAGTAACCGTCTAAAGAGTCATTATAAATACAAAAACGTCGAGGACAGTAAGTATAATCTCCCGCCACCTTCAGGATGCTTGCGATCTCATGGTCTCCATAAAGCGTTCGACATACAGCGTAGTTGGGGAATCGCTGAGGCTTAGGCTGTCTTCTTAATAAATACTACTACTGAGAAGCAAACGTAGTCTTAGGTGAGTCTCAGCTAAGCATGTTGAGTATGTGTACGTATTCGCTCGATCGCTGAATTATGTTATTGTCATTCGATCGAGTTAGGAGTTCTATATTTGATAGCATTATAATGTCCTTGGCACAAGATAAGCACCCTTATGTAGATACAGGAAATATATAACATCGATCCGCAATTCTCGTGATCTATAAGATTTTCTCGCGTTGAGCTACATGACGTGGGTCTAACATACAACCCATAAGCGACTGTTTTCTCTATTGCGAAATACAGAGAGATGGAGAGGTCGAGAAATGAAAGAAAAGAAAAGAGGGAGGAAGAGAAGAGAAGAGAAGAGGAGAGAGAGAGTGAGAGAGAGAGAGATGAGTATTAGAGGGAGGGGAGGAAAGGGGTTGGTGCCAAAACAATGTCTATACACTGACATGAACTGAAAGCACCAACTTGAAGTCGCCGTATTAATTCAAATTCAAGTTATAAAATGTTCGAGTGTTAGCAGTCCTGCTTTATTCCATTTGAAATGTTCGGCTGGATCAAAAAATGGTTATTACAGACTGTTGGCTGGAAAATTCAAGTCTGTTTTTATTTTTTTTTTGTTTAAATGGAAATGAAACAATTTCTGTGAACTATTCAATATAGTTACTGGAATAAAAAAAATAATATGTCCTTTCTCTAGACCATGCATGTTAAGTACTCTAGTAAGCCTACGCAAAATTATCTTGTAGTGAATGTAGGAAGCGAGATACTGATGATTGGGCAACTCCACTCCTCCACAAATTGTTAATTTATCACAAATGGAACAGCTCTCTTCTCACCAATAATAGTAATAAATGATAGTCGATAATGTCGTAGGTCTATTTGTCTGCCTTGCGTATCAAGTTCACGTAGCAAGAGACAGACTGAGAGCCGGATAGTGCGATTGCATGCAACCCTATGATGCAACCTCAATATTTTCTCGTTTTAGTGCGAAGAGCTTGTAATGTTCGTGGAAATGTGTGCGACGAAGTAATCCATCTGAACTGGACGCGCATTAGTAGGCCTACTCTTTTGGGGTGAGGAGAAGGGGTTGTGTGTGTGTGTGGGGGGGTGTGTGTGGGTGTGTGGGTGTGTGTATGTGCGAGTGACTAGGTAGAAACGCCTTTATTCTGACATACACTTGAACTCCTACGTACTTTCTTTTGACGAACCCCGTTATTTTGACGTCAAAACAGTGTTCCGTTAGGGTTAGGGCTGTGTTAGGCTTAGGGTTAGGTTAAGGGTTAGGGATAGAGTTTGGGTTAGAGTTTGGGTTAGGGTTTGGGTTAGGGTTAGAGTTAGGGTTAGGGATAGCTTCAAAAATGGACAAATGTGTAAAAATGTCAAAGTAACGTATGTAGAGTTTCATGAAAGTCATCACAACAGCGTTTCTACACGGTTGTGTGTGTATGTGCGAGTGTGTGTGTGTGTGTGTGTGTGTGCGTGTGTTTTGAATGAACGTGGGTGGGTGAGTGGAAAGAGGGCGGTGGAGATGGAGAGGGGAGGATTTAGGAGTTTGGAAGACATTTTGTTACTCAAGCAGGTAAATAATGAATGTCGCATTCTCAGCGAAAGTACGGAAGGGACACTGCATGCAGCGTTACCCAGGACAATTCACAACTTTCCGGCACCTCTCATAAAAACTCGTGGGTATCGCCATTATAAATTAAAACGAGGTTAGATTTAAACCAAGTTCCGGTCTGACTTGTTTTGCTTTTATCAAAGCTTGATGCGTGACTTTTAAATATGGCAAATTGCCGAAAACGACGATTGTTAGAGCCAGAAAACGAGTGGGATAAGTATAAAAACGGTGGAGGAAGTACATGCTCAGTGAAAGAATGCAAAAAACAATCGTAGAGGCCTGTATTAGTGGCGACTTCGGAGGTGCGTCGATTATCGACAGAAAGTGAAACAGGACCTGAAGACTCTTGTAGTTTTCCATAGCTTCGCCGTCGCAACCTTCACAAAACACGAAGTAGTTGACTATGTTAGGCGAGCGTTGTGGCCAAGTGGGCTAAGGCGGGACTAACTTGCCTTGTCCACAAGCCAGAAACCAATGGCGCCTGACAGGTGTGGGTTCGAGCCAGCATCTGGGCGTTATGTTTTTCCGAATATTTTTCAAAAATTCACAAATAATGTTAGGTAGGTAGGGTTTAGGCGCGCCACTGGCGATAGAAAGGGATAATAAACTGCAGCAAAAAAAAATAAATATGTGAGGGTACGATACTGGTGGCCAGTGACACAGTCATGTTATTATTCTTGAATATTTGGAAATAACTCACTAAAACACGCGGAGAAAGAAACCGGAAGTATGTTTCATTGAGGGGATTCCCGTTGGTGCATAGGATAGCAGAAAAGTGTGAATAGATTATGTATTAAAGGAAAGTCGGATAGGTCTAATGTCCTGTCTTAGTTGGAAGGTTCGTGGAGGTTCAAACACTTTTTTCGAGGTTCTGAGATCCCGAACCTAGTTCTTGAACTTTTTTTTTTTGGTCCAAAAGGTTCAGCAATCTAGGTTCGGGATCTGAGAACCTGGAAACAATGTTTATGAACCTCCCCGAACCTTCCATGAACTTCCCAATGAAGACCGGCCATAATAGGAAACCTACAGGCTCTTACGGCCAAAGGGAAACACCACAGTAATTTCTGTTACTTGCTTCAAGCATTTTAGGTAAGATCCGTGGTTGAAACAGGGCACAGGCATTGAGCTACCACTGGTGTCTTCTTATCGCAGGACAGGCCATGGTTTTACATGATTATTACATTCCGTTTGATATTACCTGATTTTCCCATATTCAAAATCCAAAATCTAAACCCAAATAAAGGTTGAGGTACATAGTGCTGTTGACTACTAGTACTACGGCAAGCCAATAATCAGGTTATGTTAAGCTATTAAAATAACAAGTAGGCTGAACTTTCTTGAACACGGATAACAAGAATAATGTAATTGTTAAATGATTAAAGAAACACACCTCTAAACAACTTGAACTGTGTGCAAGCAATAGAGAAGTATTTAAACTCCGTTTATGTATTTATTTATTTATGTATTTATTTTGTTTGGACATATTTATATTTATTTATTGATCATTTTCAACATTTATTATTATTATTATTATTATTATTATTATTATTATTATTATTATTATTATTATTATTATTATTATTATTATTAAACCTTGCAGGATGAAAAACGAGGAATATACGAATCAATAGAAATTTGATTAATAGACCTACACGTAGCTTACAAAGCTTACCTTTTCAGTGCTGATCCATTGAAGATCAAATGCCGCCTGAAGAGCATGCGATATTGCCCTTCAGATGTAAGAACGTAGAGGAAACCTTTTGAGAAGGTACTTTTCTTGAGTATGCCTGTGTCATAGGTATGTTTAAACTTCCTTATTCGGTTATACACAATCACAGAAACAGCGCAACGGTATAGCCCAACTTGAAGCTTTGTCGAGTGTAGATCTAGAGATATTCACAAGTAGCAACACTTTACATTCTGACTTTGGTGTTGTTTGTTTGTTTTTTTAATCATAGATGAACTTCTATCGCAGCATTCTCGGACTCACTGAAACGTATTGAGTGGGAATAGTTTAGAGGTAAAACGCACTTCTTTAACAAAGTATAATTTTCTTCACAATTCTATAAAAGGAACACTTCTTCGAACAGCAGGCTATATGCGCATTTACACATTACAGGCAAACCTTCATTCACAGATAATGAACACTTCAATCTCTCTTTGAGTGCAAGGTTTCATGAACAGGTGACGACGAATTTGTGAATTCTATAATGTTTCTTTAGTGTTATATATCTTTCTTCAATTAGAAATAATCTTTCAAACAACAAAAAAATCACGGAATTTATGAACAGACTTTAAGATAATTTACTGAATGGAATTAAAATACCACAACGAAATATAAGTTTTTCTTCTTCGAATACACCATGTTACACGGTTTTATGCACAGGTAATGATGAAAATGTATTTGTTCGTGTAGGTCTATTCACCCGTAATGGTAGTCTAACAATTTCCTTCTTCCTCTTTTCCAAAAAGCATTTTCAATTTTTTGAAATGTAGTCCTTAGTTCAAGTAAGCTTATGCATATTCCCGGGTTCTATAGTAAAATCTTAGTTGAAATATTTGATCTTATAATTATAATTATTTTTTTTAAAAACAACATTTTGGCAAGTATGCTTAGCCACAGATGAGAGTAAAAACCTTCATTCGTTATGTACTGCTACTGGTATTTATTTATTGCTTAAATCCGGTGTGACATGCACGATGAAGTAACGCTAGAAACTGTTAGGAGTGTTACGTAAAACTGAGTAGGAATTTTAGCGGGTGGTTTTTATTGGTCGGAATTCTGTCAGTGTTAATCATGTAATCGTACACAAATACACGTGTTTTTTTAATAGTCTACAATTACCATCTTCACAGACATTAAATGAAACAAATGAATGAATGCTACTAACTGGTGAGCGGTTCATTCTTCGAAAATAGAACAGGATCTCTCGGCTCGGTGGGGTTTTATGCCCACTCGTAGCTAAAAACGTTGGCAAAACAGTTTAATGACTTTGTATATGTTCCAGATAGTCACGGCTTTGTATGATTAGTCTTATAAGAAAACATACTTACAAGTTACAGGTAAACAAGATACTATTACAATTTAATGACAGTAAAATCATCCTGACTTTCTTCTACGTATGTTATTTTTATTCCGCACGTTTGGATTTAGACCTACTAGCAAACACCCGAGCAATGCAGTTTAATGGCTGTAATTTGAACCAGAATGCACTGTTCACGGATATGCACGATGACATTGCAGTTTAATGATTGGAAGATGATTCCAAAGCGTACCTCCGTCGTTTATTATTGTTATCAGAATTGTTATTGTCCCAACAAACAGTAAGGAAAACACCTATCTTCCTACCCTTATCCTTTAACTCGAAGGTCGTTGGGGCACCACAGATGATCGTTTAACCAGCTTACTCCATCTTTCTCTGTTCTCAACAACCCTCGTGGCTTCGCTCAGTGTCAAGCCCGTCCATTCTCGAATGTTGTCCTCCCACCTTTTTTTTCTCTTTTTCTGCCTCCTTGCACCGTGCCTTGCAGGATGTTCTTTGCAAGGCCAGATGCTCGGTGACGTAGTCATACCAAAGAGCTTATTACGGAAAGAGGGGGAACTCCGAATACGTCATATACAAAAATGCGAGACGCTCCCACGGATTATTTCCCTTTGCTCGGGATAGCTACAATTCATCATCTGCTATAATGAATGAACTATGCGTGATCACTTATTGAGCCTATGCCATTGCAAAAGAACATTTCTATGGCAACGTTTGCATAAACCAAACTGTTAACCATCATTATTATTAACATTCCACTACTGATGTCTTATTTTTTTTGGTTTATGTTTACTTGTTGACATTTATTTGGTGCTTTTATATTGCTTGTGTCATAGGTTCGTTTTCTGCCCTTGAATTTATTATTTTTTAATCAACGGCAGATATTTTAAAATTAAAATATGCATGACAGTGCTTCATTTATCCGAAACTGTGTAAATCCGTAATCGAGAGAGAGAGAGAGAGAGAGAGAGAGAGAGAGAGAGAGAGAGAGACAGAGACAGACAGAGAGACAGACAGACAGACAGAGAGACAGAGCCGGAGAAGGGGGGGGGGGAGAGAGAGAGAGCTCTGTGATTCAATCAATTAATCACAATAAAGCACAATAACAAAATGTTTTACTAATAGTGTGAATTTAATTTATATCAGGTGCCCCCTCCCGCCCAACCCTCTCACCTCCTCCCACATCACTGGCTTCATAACATCAATCACTTCATGATCAACGGTTTTTTTTCTCTCACGTCTCAGTTACAGATTCTCCAGAAGAAGTTAAATCTTTCTGACGAAGTGACATATTTCTGTCATAATACTGCATTCATGCCGTTACACTTGGCATGTATTATTATTATTATTATTATTATTATTATTATTATTATTATTATTATTATTATTATTATTGTTGTTGTTGTTGGGGTAGCATAAAAGAATTCAGCCTTTTTACATTAAAAAACTGGTATAT
Source organism: Oncomelania hupensis (assembly GCA_036898135.1). Lineage (NCBI taxonomy): Eukaryota > Metazoa > Mollusca > Gastropoda > Littorinimorpha > Pomatiopsidae > Oncomelania > Oncomelania hupensis. The sequence goes on from CM072512.1 coordinate 44,866,100, forward strand.
CGCGATACGAGGTTTGGTGCGCCAGTAGAGAGATACAAGGTTTAGTTTCATGGATTTGTATTAACTTTCTATTCGAGACGCAATTTTGAGCTTAGCACAGAACATGGGCAAGAGACCAAGGGTCATAACTATGAAGGAATCTCCAAACCGCCATTTTGGGACTTACGAGGTTTTCGTCTGACAGCGACGATGTACATCTTGATTTTTAATGTCTAGATCACTGGCTTACATACCAGTGGTGGAGGATTGGGGATTTGAAATACAGCATTCCACACCAGCCTCTTCCTTTCTTGGGGGCAATTGAACTGACAAGCCTCGAAATGATCACTACAGAACTTGCAGCCTTTTTTGTTGAAATCCTCAAGTTCAAGGCCTTTCCGGAACTTTCGCCTGCAAAGCTAGATCCACTTTTTGCATATGTTGATGGAAAACAATTAATTAATCAACCAGAACAATAAGAATCTAGAACATTCTAGACTACAACATTCCGCGCAATATAGATCTAATGCGCAGATATTCAGAGATCAGAGCAAAGACTGAGTTTCTACGTTCCTTTTTTTTCCCGTTTACACTCAAACAAAAAGGGATTACAACAGATCAAGGGCCATTTTTGTGCGCAGGGGTTATCTTGCACAGTATTTGATTACGAGGAAAAAACAGACTTAGTCTAATTTAACTTGTTAATGTCACGTGGGTTTTATGGGTTGCTGGGCTCTGCACAATGGAATGATGTAAACCTCACGCTTTATCCGATGGGGACCGCTAGTGAGTCACCCTGTGGATTACTTTAATAAATTTATTTATTTAACTCGGTCTGTGTTAAGGCTGGGTTACAGAGATAGATAGAAAAATGGTAAAAGATTACTGTCACACTAGCTTTCACACGGCTATGAATCATATGTAGTCCAGCCACTTGATAACAGTTAAACATCACACATTTATTTCTTCTACTCTATACAAGATTTTCTAAGTACTAATCTACCTTAAACGTTAAATAGTCACTGTGAATAATTCGATCGCTGATAGTCTATGCAGCTAATTGTTCATCCTCGGGCACTGGATGTTATAGTTCATCAGAAGTGGACTACTGTGGTCCTGTAGCTCTCAGTTTTTGTGCACACACGTTTAGTGACTTAACTGTGAGTCTGGCGTGCTGTGCTGTGGTCTGTTTCCTGACAACTGTGTTGTCTTCTTCTGGGTTCTTCCCTGTGGGTAGACTGGTTGGCTTTCCTCGCACAATGCTGGGGATACCACTGCAGCCAACGTATGCGTCGACGTGGTTTCGTCTGAGGCTGTGTTGGGCGCACTACAGAACGCCTGATCGTCTGTAACATATGAGACGAAATTCTGCACAACCTTGAATGATAGGTGTGTGCAGAGCGTCTCACTGAAGGTCGTAATAGCCCTCAGTGATTAGCTCCACATCTACATATATAAGCGACGAACATTCTGCTAAGTCCGTGGTCCACTGGAATCTCCACTCTAATTTCCTATACATTCATAAATATACAACCTGGCTACTTATACACATCAAGCATTAATAATATTATACCCATTCATTTGTACAGCCACTGGTCTGCAAGCATACATATAAGTTAAACAACAGTGGTTCCGTACATAATTCAAGATGGCGTCGGCCGGTCGTCTTTTTGCCTCGTGGTCAGCTTCGCCACGTGTTCAGGCAAAGTCGGGCTAACAATTCAATTCTATGCATAGCAAATTCCACAAACATAATTCAACAATAATATAATACATCACGATGAAACAGAAGTATGTTCATTTACCTTCGTGACAACTTCAGGCCAGTGGCTACTTGAGTAAATTCGGATTTTCACAAGTACTGCGTCCTAGTCTTTTCTGGAGAGATCTACTGCTAGCTTGTGTAGCTGTGTACTGCTCCTTGGTTCAACCACGACTGCCGTTCTGTGTCTCTATTCGAATCAGTCAGGCCTGGTTGAGTCTATTCTAAGCGGTGATCTCATTGGCGGATAATAGACTTGCCTAACGTAATTACGATGATGTCATTGCCTGAGCTAGCGTCAACGGCCACTGTGTGTAAGCGGCAGTATGCTATTGCTACGCTTGATTACTTCCATCGTCTGCTGCTGCCTACCATTGAAAGTCTAAGATTACATAGACTAACCAAGCTAAATATTAAAATAAGCAGAGTAAAACTAGTGCTCTCGCGACAGTTAACATAAGCAGTTTGACGAAGCCAAACTGCCAATCTGATAACATCTACTTTTAAAATGTAAGCACAAATATATGCCTAATAGTCAAACAACCTAGAAACAACAGTGAGCAACCTGTTGAATGTAAACTGTCAGCATGCAAATAGTTTTGGTAGTAGCATAGAATAGATATAACATGAATCACTGAAGCCTGTCCCCGATTGTTTTAACAACACTGCAGCGGTCTTGGTTTAGGCCTATATAAACACCCCAAAAAGAAGTTTTTCGATTGCAATTGACCTTTCTTTGTCTCTTGGAAACTTGAAAAAGAACTTGCCATCACAATTTTTCTTGTATCTGGCATTACGGCAATTGATGGCTGTGCAAAAGTCACCGCCCTGTTTTACTCGGTCGCCTTTTGTCTTTCTGCCACGAGCCATTCTCAGCATGTCGACAAGGGCGCGTAACTCGTATCTTCCGTCTCGCGGTTCTGTACCAAGTTCCCCCTCTTTCTATAATTAAGCTCTTCGGTCATACCATCGGAGTTTCCGTTTCTTCACCACTGTGAGCATGTCATCGTGTTGTCTAATGGCTTGTGTGATGGTCTGTCGGACTTCGTTGCTGGTGATGTCCTGGGTATAGGAAATGCCCAGAAGTGTTCTGTAGCACCTCATCTCCATGCTTTGTTTTCTTCGTTGTAGGTCTGCTGTGATGGTCCATGTTTCGCAAGCGTATAGGAAGATGGAGATGACAAGGGAGCGCAGCAGCCTTACCTTGAAATGTAGACTGATGGTCCCGTATTTCCAAATGGGCTTCAACCTTGTCAGAGCTACAATTGTTTGTGCGATCCTGGAGAGGACTTCCTGTCGGGACCCATTGTCTGATACAATGGCTCCTAAATATTTGAAGCTATGCACTGTGTTGAGGGATTGGCCTTGGACTTTGATGTCCATGTTGATGCCATTGATGCTGTTGGTTTGAAGGAAAACCCACTTACAGTTAAACAATGTACCAAAGCCATACCTGTCAAGTGCTACGGATTTTTGCGTAGCGCTACGCATTTTAAACATTTTTCCATTGCTACGGCGTATCACAAAGCTGCTACGCAATTTTTCAAAAGTGACGATAATATTTTTTAACCAAGGGGGTTTTCGCGCGAAAGTAGTCTGTTCCGGTCGAGTCCGGTTTAAAGACACTTAGTAAAAGCACCGCACTTCCGCAACGCGTGCTCGTTCAGAACTTCAGTCTACGATTAGTCTTTAGAAGGGAGAGACAGACGGAGTTGAACAGTTTTTATTAAATTAATTGGTATAAGCTTTTGTGCAATGCTAATAGTTCTTTTCTTGGCATTGTAAACCATGTTTTGTGAATAAGCAAATTTGTTTTGGGGAAAAAAGTTAATCTGCTTTTTCTGTGTCAGTGATTGTTTTTTTTAACATGATTGGCTAGCTTATTTTTTGTCTGTATGTTATATATATATATATATATATATATATATATATATATATATATATATATATATATATATATATATATATATATATATATATATATATATATATATATATATATATATATATTTTTTTTTTTTTTTTTTGCATTCTCACTTTTATTTTGAAAAACGTACATGAAAATGTTTATGATGATAATGATAATAGCTAAAGTGTTGTGCATTAACAAGATTTTAAAAAAAAAATTGTAAACACATTGGATGTGTGTGTTTATATTGCCTTTTTTGATTATTGGATGCAGAAGTTTCCAGTTTTGTTGCGAATCGCGTGATTCACATTAGTGCTACACCAAACCTCCATTTGCTATGGTTTTTCTGTTAAATTGCTACACCACAACCCGAAAACCCCTTGACAGGTATGCAAAGCAGTTATAGTGGTTTATACAGTCAACTAGCTGGACTAACCCTGCAGCATCATTCATTCTCAAACAGTTGTAAGCTTATAACCAAAACAGTCTCTTCGTTGGATTTCCTCCACTTTAGTTCTGAAGGTTGTTCGATTGTTACCATTTATCGTGCATAGCTAGGCTACAGGCAAACAAGTTGACAAATACAGTTTTAACGGTTTGCAAAGCGAGCCAGACTAAATCTGTAGTCACCTCCCCGGTTCTGCCCCCCCCCCCTCCTCCGCCCCCCCCCCCAACTACCTTTCTTTTATTTGTAAATAATTGACGTCGTGACTGCGGAACAATGGACGCGCGCTGAAGAAGGAAGGGTAACTGACTGCGGTTTCTATAAATAGCCATTGAGCATGACTAAGAAAAATTTGAGGCCACCACTTTTGGGTAGAGGCATAGATGGAAAAGGGGATTGGATGAGGAAGAATAGGAGAGGGTGAAGGTAGTGATGGAGTGCTGTGGTGGAATATGGGAAGAGGAGAAGGTTTTGTGTGTGTGTGTGTGTGTGTGTGTGTGTGCGTGTGCGTGTTGAAAAATCAAAACAAGATGGCGAGCCATTCAAATGCATTTGCAGACACTCACACGCATTGCTGCCATTAGAGCAGCATTTTCGAAAGTGTTACTTTTCTCCGCGATAGTGTGACTCAAATATAATGCATTGAGCAACATCCAAGATTTAGACTTAAAAGCATTCGTAAAAATATCCAAAGCGTTATTATATTCTCCAGTAGGTCATTTATTATAAAAATTATACTTTAAAAAAAAATCATAATGACGGATGCATGCGCCTGTATCGTCAAAAAGCTCCAGTGCATGAAGTCCTTTAAATTATTTTGTTAAATTATATAATTTATTTATTTATTTCTTTTTTTTTTTTTTTTTTTTTTTTTTTGGGGGGGGGGGGTTGTTTTAAATATTATTTCTTTTTCCATAATAATAATAATAATAATAATAATAATAATAATAATAATAATAATAATAATAATAATAATAATAATACTAGTAACAATAACAACAGCAATTATATTGATAACCTACCATGACCTCTTCACAGCAAATTATGAGTTATACAGTCTCTTCAGCATTGACTCATTGTATTAGTCAATTTTGCTAAATAAGTCTACTCTAGTTTTGTTTGATTTTTGTGTGTGTGCTAATACATATTAAATTTTTTAGGTGTAAAATTAATATTGTTATTATCTTAAATTAATAATAATAGTAATATATATGTTGTATGTATTTTGTTTATAATTCAATACGTTGCCTAATATCACTAATGTGAATGCACGTTAAATAAAATAAATAAATAAATAAAGTGTGACTCGGCTGTATCCTTAAACACACACACACTCACACACACACAAGAGCGCGCGCGCACTCACACGCACACACACATAACAATAGCAAATTGAAAACATTGTGTGTGTGTGTGTGTGCGCGCGCGCCTGTGTGTGTGAGCGCGCGCGCCTGTGTGTGTGTGTGTGTGAGCGCGCGCGCCTGTGTATGTGTGTGTGAATGTGCGCGGGCGCAGTGAATGCTTTAAACATAATATAACTTTCGCATTGAAATTTTCCTCAAAATGACATAAATATTCACTCCTTTTCTGTGTGTTTTATTTCCCATTTAGTACAAAACTGTAGGTTAGGATTATCAGTTTAGCAGATCAGTGCAATCAATTTAAATCTGTAGCTCGCCAGACGAATGAGTAAATTGAAGGGTTCGTGAGTACTTCAGCTTTATTATTTGTTAACGTTGACATTTTCCTGGTCGTGGGACCATAAATTCTTTAAATTAACGCGCAGGGCAGGTCAGTACGATTTACGATCACCAAGTTCATCTGACCTTGATACGCTCAACAGCGTAGATGTTAAGCCCTTTGCACACTAGTCAACGATCGAGCATTGGACGCCTATCAGTGGGTACGAAACTATATGGGATGATCAGCGATTGAACAACCAAAAGACTTTACACTGTATACTCGGTCTCTAGACCAAAGATGAACGACGCCAAGAGTGCTAACAGATAAACAAACAAATAAAGATAAAACAACTCCAAGTAATTAAGGAATACCTAAGCTTATACAATTAGATCACATTGATAATATTTCTAATGTGAAGTTATGAACAAATTATCAAAGAATAAATAGCAAAATATCATTGATCAAAAGCGAAAGACTGGTGAAAGCGGAAGTCTTCAGTCAGTAGAAGAAGACTACGCATTTGAAATGATAATTAGTTCCTCTGAGCATTAAATTACAACCAGAGTGGGCTAACCAATTGATTATTTTAGCGTTAACAAATACCTGACTTCCTAGTTTAGGTCACAAGCACTTGAGATTTTTTTTTAACCTGGTCCGTAGATTTTGTTTAAAGGTCACTATTAGATTCAATAGCCAAGACCATTTCTCATGATAAATACGTGGACTGATCGCCAAAAATCATCAAGCACCCCTACCCCCACCCCCTCCCTTCCCCATTGGTGGGTATGGACGTTAAACTTCCATGTTTAGTGAGGGTGAGGGGTGTAGTAGTTGGGCAACTATCTCGACTTTGACAAGAAATCCAGAAAGAAGGATCGAAGAGATCAAGAGTATTTAAGCTCATTAAGAGTTCATGAAACTTTAGAGGGGCCGGGTAGCTCAGTTGGTAAGAGCGTCTTGCTAGTAACGCTAGTTCGAATCCCGGATTGGTCAGCGTGTGATCATATTATTTTCCCCTTTACCAACAACTGGCCCGCTGGTGTCAGTATAAATCGGTCCAGTAGTCACCTATATGCGAAAGTGTCGTGTGACTATAATCTACAAACAACAACATGAAACTTTAGAGCTCAACAAAGAGTTTAAAGTGGGGCAGAAGCGTAGTGGTTAAGGCACGCAGGGGTGAATATCCGTAACATGTGAGTGTTACAGATACCTGCGTTTTCATTCCGATTTAGGAATAAGGCCGCTATAGTATCTAATCTGCTTCTTTTTCTTTTTCTTCTTCTTCTGAAGATTCTGATTCTTTTTCTTAGTATTATTAATTATTATAATTATAATTATAATTATAATTATTATTATTATTATTATCTTGAAAGCTTGTTGAGTCTAGAGTGAAGGTGTTGAGTCTGCCAGTAGGCTACATTCTCAAAACGTTTTTAGCCACTAGAATGGAGAGAGGATGATATGGAGTACAAGTGGGAAAAGGAGGAGGAGGAGGAGGAGAAAGGTGGTTTGGGGAAGACTAGGGGAGGGTGGGGTGGAGGTGGGGTTGGGGGTGCGTGCATCATTAACACGTCGCGAATGGAAAAAAAATCAGAAAAGGAACAAGCCAAAGGTCACCCTGTGTCAATCGAAACTACACTTTACTTTGGCAGTGGTGTTTTCTCAAAGGTGAGATTTTCCCAGGGTTTCGCGTTTTGGTATAAATTTCATAACGCCATGGATGGGCCATGGTTTATTTTAATCATGTCCCAAGTCTCTGGCGAAAATGAGGTAACATTGTAACAGCCTTGCAAAAACTTCTCTTGTTATTGATAGATTTTTCAATACAGATTATTTTTCAGGGTTAGGGGTAGCAGGGGCAAACAATTAACAGTCTACGCGTAGTCTTGTACGTGCATGCAAGAAAGCGTGTGAGCGCATGTGTGTGTGTGTGTGTGGTGTGTGTGAGAGAGAGAAAGAAAGAAAGAGAGAATCTGTCCGTCTGTGCATTAGATATGCATATCAAAGTGAAAAGAAAGAATAAGAAAAAGACAATATAGTTTTACAGCAGAGAGAGAAAGAGAAAGAGAGAGAGAGAGAGACAGACTAACAAAGAGAGACAGAGAGCAAAACAAAATAGAGAAAGACAAACAAACGAACCAAAAATAAAACCCAAATCATGTGATTTAGACAGGTAAAATAAACAGTTTTATTTCTTCGACAGTCTGAATATAAGCATTCTCAGTCTTCGTTTGCCCTTCATTAAAAACCAAACAAACATATCAACAACACTGTTACTTTGCAATCGCAACCACAGACCGAACGCAATATTACCCAATGTACAAAGTTAAATTATCATTTGATTTCACTATCTCGTTTAAAAAAAAATGTAGTGAAATGTAAATAATAAAGCATAATTTAATTCAATTTTTTTCTTGCAAGTAATTAACGTATAATCGGAAGTAGATATTGGTTACAACGTGTTTGTTTCTCACTCGTTCAGTGAGTTGAGACAATGTTTGTCGAATATTAAATTGTGGTATTTGTTAATTAGTATTAATTTTAGTTTACAACTTGCTAAAGCACTGCATGTACAGTTATGCATACACAGCATATGTCATATGAGTTTTCGTAGCAAAATTACATCATTTTTTTTTATCAATGTTGTACGCATAACGTTTCTTTGACTATACTCAATGTCATTGGTATTTTCCAAAATGTACAACGTACTGGAAAATTTACACAAAAAAGACTGTAGTATTGTATTTACAATTTCACCGTACAAAGCAATATTGAATTTTGAATATTTCAACGATATACCTGTGTACGTATATACGCATATTTTGGAGTAATATGATCTTTACATATGGTACCCTATTAACTCAAAACTATAATTATTTAACATTTATAGCTGTTATGTACAGTCATAATAAACGATTGTGCATTTTATAGGGCAGAAAAGACATTGCTTGGTTGTAGGCAGTCGGCATTTTTTTAACATACATTGTTTACAATATTGTATTGATAATGTACAGTTTCTTTAAGTTTAAAGGCGAAATTGATTTGGTTTTTACTGGGGTACTGTACACAATTTTGCTTTTATATTTAAATTGCCATTATTCGAACAAATAATTCTCGTTCAATTCCATTCAAAGCTCCATACCAACTTCACACAAACAATAAAACATAATTTTATTAAAATCTTGCAACTTCTCATTAGTCTTAATTGCACAAGAATTTTATTTCTAAGTGTAACCAGCCTTAAAAAAGCACACACGTTTAAAATGCCTCAAAAACAGCGTTTAAAACACCACCACATCCTTGATGAATTTACACAAGCAAACAGACCAACGCTACTAATTGTTATGTGATCCAGGCACATTTTGTTCAAAACATTTGTGACGGTTAGTCAATGCACGCAGGTTTAAACAAGAAAAGATGGAACGCTTTGTTACTTTCTCTCTGTAAATGATTGATTGATTGATTTATTGTTGCTTTAGGTCCAGCGGACTCTTCCGAGCCAAATCAGGACCGGACAACCCCCGATCCGCATAAAAGATCTGCTGAAACAACCCCAGTGGGAAAATTGAATGCCCTCCACCGGCCAGTCACTTTACAATAAAGACATCCCACGCGGGGGACGGCTGAGGGTTGACCTCAACTACGCGAACACCCCGGTTACAAAAACAAAATAGAATACAAACATCATTATAAATCATCAATGAAACACATACATATAAAATGCCTATAGTGCTAAATAGTACAATCATAGGAAGCCCTAGTGACCACCCGGCAGAAAGCGTCCAACACTCCCAAGCTGATCCAACAGACCTCATACACAAACAAGGAGTCTTGTCCAGGAAGAGTTTTCAAGAAAAAAGGTAGGTCATTGATCTAGCGAAGAAGAAGATAGTATAGCAGAGTGAAGGACAGAGCAGGAATAGGAAAGAGTAAATGAGGAAGACAGCGACAGTGGGAATTTAAAGCACTAAATTTCCATAAAGTGGGGATACTATTTATACTGAAAAACCCCGGCACTCCAACGGGGGTACTGTTGCCGCAGTGAATCTGTCTTGCCTATAAAGGAAAGACAGGTTTTCAACTGTGGCTTTCACTGTTCCCTTTATAGGTTAGAACAATCTACAGTGGCAAGATTGCTCATGACCCCAAGGGGTGCTCTGTAAATAAAACCAATAAGAATATTTAAAATGTAATTATAAACAATATAAGAACCACAGTCAAATAATATTGTACAGCGTCTTCCAACCTACTGAACTAATGTACGACGTATAAACAATGAAATGCTGTTTGACTGAACTGTTCAATGCCACTAATAATGTTTGTACTTCGAAAGTACTCCCTTCAAATACATACAAACAGAAAATATTAAATGTGTAGGTATTACAAATATCAAATACAAATATTATAATGGATCATAGTGCTTGATGCTATATCTAATAGCGTGACAGCATACTTTATCATACTATGTAAAGAAATAGTGTGACTTTTGCACCCTATGCAATGATGCAGTTCGTCATGTAGGTATGTTTTATACTATATCTATCAAAATACACAATGAATAATAGCAATGACTGTACATGTTTTGGTACTGGGTAAATATCAGTCGGTATATCTGCTAAAGTTCCGTAAATGCACTGTCTGGTGTCTCGCGAGACAACAAAGAAAGAACGAGGAATTCCACTTTGATATCAAGCAAACTTTGTACCCTTACAGAGAGATAAATATGGCATGCGTACGTACAAACAAGAAGTAACAAACACGAAATAATAATAATACACTACTAGCAATAAACAGGCAGACCAGCAAACATAACATTACATAACTACAATGCACGCACGCAGACGAACGAAACAAAACTTACATGCAAACTTCATCGTTACACAATGCACAGGTAAAAAACAGCTGCATGGAACATTTTAAGATTGTGACGAGTCCTCTGGAGCTAAGAAGTGTTAAGGAAAATTATACGCGAAGAAAGCTACAATATGGCAGTAATTAAAACTTGTGTGGAAGGAATGATGGCAGTACAGGAGTTGAGACGTGGGTGTTGGGAGTACTTTAATATTGTTTCGAAGAAATTAATTTTTGAATGAATCATGCAATGAAGGAGAGATTTCACATTAATAATAGAGGAGAGGAGGTGTCTTATGACATTATGATAGAGATTGCTTTCTTCTCGAACAAGGAGCGCGGCGATCTGAAAAAAATCGATATTACTTAAGGCGGAAGAGGACTACATTTCTATGTTTTAAAAATTTAGATTGACTGCACCCAACACCACTATTAAAGGGAAGGAGGAAACCAAAGTACCCGGAGAAAACCCTCGTTGTTCTGAAAAGTTCCGTACCTATACGTTCGTTCCATGCGGTGTTCGAACCCGCGACCTTCGGCATAGGTAAAACCAGAACCCAATCAACTGTGCTACCAGGCCTCGTTTCCTGTTATATTATTTGAGATTTCGCCTCACCAATGTTATAAGTCTATATATTATCATTGGTGAGACGAAATCTCAAATAATATAACAGGAAACGAGTGTATTATCGATGTGACGAAATCTCAAATAATATAACCGGAAACGAGTACTGTGTGGCCTGATTGATTGATTGATTTATTGTTGCTTTAGGTCCAGCGGACTCTTCCGAGTCAAATCAGGACCGGACAACCCCCGATCCGCATAAAAGATCTGCCGAAACAACCCTAGTGGGAAAATTGAATGCCCTCCACCGGCCAGTCACTTTACAATAAAGACATCTCACGCGGGGGACGGCTGAGGGTTGACCTCAACTACGCGAACACCCCGGTTACAAAAACAAAATAGAATACAACCATCATTATAAATCATCAACAAAACACATACATATAAAATGCCTATAGTGCGAAATAATACAATCATAGGAAGCCCTAGTGACCACCCGGCAGAAAGCGTCCAACACTCCCAAGCTGATCCAACAGACCTCATACACAAACAAGGAGTCTTGTCCAGGAAGAGTTTTCAAGAAAAAAGGTAGGTCATTGATCTAGCGAAGAAGAAGAAAGTATAGCAGAGTGATAGGACAGATCAGGAATGGGAAAGAGCAAATGATGAAGACAGCGACAGTGGGAATTTAAAGCACTAAATTTCCAGAAAGTGGGGATACTATTTATACTGAAACCCCCGGCACTCCAACGGGGGGAACTGTTGCCGCAGTGAATTAGTCATGCCTACAAAGTCAAGACAGGTTTTCAACTGGGGCTTTCACTGTTCCCTTTAAAGGTTAGAACAATCTACAGTGACAAGATTGCTCATGACCCCAAGGGGTACTGTGTGGCCTGGTACTAGAGTTGATTGGGTACTGGTTCATAGAGCTTAGCCGACATTTCGACCCACAAAGGGTTCCTCATGCAGAAATCTATTCGAATACCTCATCGATGCGGTAGGTAGTACTAGTAGGTTAATTTGCTCATTAATGGAAAAAAAGTGGGATAAAACTAATACTTAATAAAATGCGAAATTGTTGGTGCTATCTGACTTACACGACTCATTACCGAGTAAGAGTTTCCAAGGCTGAATGCAGTGGGCTTAGTTTAAGCTCTCCATGCGCCCTTATCACTAAATGTAGCAGAACTACTCATTAGGCTGAACGCTCGTTCGCCTTAACTGAGGGTCGATTCTCGACGGTGATGACAGATTTGTTAAAAATTTGATTTCTTGTTTATAGGGCGGGTCCAGTGTACCTCTAGCTGTCATACCTGGACCACACCCACACGAAACGGGTCGACCTATTACAATAGTACTGGATGCTATATACTAGATCAGAAACACAGACTGTTTCTCACAGGAGTCGACCTTCTGTAATGACTCCTTATACGATATTTCACTTCCCCATGGATGTCGCATGTTATACAACTCGGCCATTGTGTCAAAAATACAGATTCAAATAAACTTGCACGTACACACACCACATTGCTCGCGATGCATGGTGCAGTAGTCCTGGAGTTTTGACTGTGCGCTTCCTGCAGCAAGCTGTCGTTGATCGGCTCGAGTTCGATGCTGGTTAGTTGCAAGCGCCTTGAGCCGCTCAGCTCACTGAACTGGGAAAATGACAAGCTGTCCTTGTGTACGTGTTAGCTTTATTGTTAGCGCAAAAGAGACACATACTAAAGGATCTAGGCGTTTTCCACTGACAAGCATCCGACATAGTGGTTTCTCAACACGCAATCGTTAGTTTAATGACGCACTGTTCTCGACTGGCAAAACATGGCTCCTCAGGCTACGCAATAACAGGATAATTCCACTGTAAGAGCATTACTACTATTTTGTTTGGTTTATTTCATTTAACGTGCATGAGACTTGCGGCCATTTGCCTGAGCAAGGCGGACAAGCATGACATGATAACGCAAACGCATGTCTGTCTAATCCCATAACAATTATCAAAACTCAATTGTGAACAATCTGCTGGTTGGTTATCCGATAATATAAGGCAGCTGTAAGAATATAAGCCTACTGGTTTTTCTGTACCAAAAAAATAATCATCGTCAACCTAAGCATTAGTTGGTTTGTTACCCTATAAAACATGTAAACTATAGGAGAAATTGGTGCTAAAACTTATTACTTTATTCTATTTTATACAGGGTCCTTACCAGCTCAAAGAACTGCTCAAGGCGTAGATCTAACAAACACTAAACTACGTAAGTTACTAAATATGGCTTACTTACGTCCTTACTGACGTTTGTTAGAGCAAGATGAGTGTTAGATGAGGATCTGTCGCTATTGCGCGAATTGCATCTACTACAAGAACTTGCTTTTTTGTTTATTTTTATGGTATGTTATTTTACTTATTTTATTTTATTTTATTCATTTCATTTCATCTCATTTTATTTCATTATTTTCTTTTCGTTTCCTTTCTTTATTTTTCAATTTTTTTCCACCGAAATGAAAAAAATGCTTTTTTTTTTTTTTAAAAACATAAAACGGCATTAAAAAATTTGTTGAAGTCGGGATTGAACCCGCTTCATACCAGACACACGTCTATGCTTTGGCCCACTGCATGGAATAACATTGTAATAGTATAATGATAATGACTGGAACTCAGTTCGCCCAGGACACACTGACAGCGGTATGTACGGCCACTGCACTGTATGACATCCTCACTATAACAGTACAACGGTAATCACGCCAGTGCGAAGTCACCGTAACAGTATTAATATAAAGCCTAACAGTTTGACCGTGCTTGGGAGGGGAAGTTTCAATATTTCCATCCTGCTTTAAATGTTATCTATTTCTGGCATCGCGGCAACGTCACCAGCTATATCGATGCTTTTTGAGTCTATTAGCAGCGGCGATGTTTGCTATTTAGGGCGCTCCAAATCTCTCACGAAAATCTGACACTGATAATAATAGCCCAAAAGATAGATCTTGCATGAACAAAGGCTATATAGTTAGAATCAATAAGTCACGCACGATTTGCGGCCGTCTACTGAACCTTTGTCATGGAATTCGCCTCTATGTTTCTCCCGTAACCTTCCATACTGTCATGCCATCCATCCAGAACAACTGTGGCGCTAACTTGGAACTTTGGAACTTTGTCCTTTTATTAAACGGGGGAAAAATCCTACAGAGACATTGACACGCCGACTATCTAAGATCTGTCTTTTTAAGCTTGAAGTTGCATGAATAAATGATTGAATGGCGCTTCAATATTTCCAAACTCAAGAGTGGGATTGTACAATCTGTTTCAGGCATTTGCATTAGCTGGCTCTGGTACCATGCAAGACAATTGGCCTATTTCGTTAGGCTTTAATTCATGATGCATATATAAAAAGACTGAACATGAAGGGTGGAGAGTATCAAAGTGAGCAGATGAGGCAAATCTCCACTAGTTCTATCTAACAGGTTTGCATCCATTAGATTTTTACTGCATTTACCCTGCACAAAAGCAGAAGGGCGTTGAACTTTTGCTTCTATTCTAATATTCTCTGGCCTTTTTGCTTGCCGACATAAAACTAACCCGTCAGTCTACGTAGATAGAACAATAAACAAGGCAATTATTTGTTGATAAAGTAGTCGATGTTTTAAATGGTAAAGTGCCTGTCAACTGCTCTGCGCGTGGGCGTTAAGGAAAAATGAAATTTCCAAAGGTTTATCAAAGGAATGCGAAACAGATTTGATTTATTGTTGCTTTAGGTCCAGCGGACTCTTCCGAGCCAAATCAGGACCGGACAACCCCCGATCCGCATAAAAGATCTGTTGAAACAACCCCAGTGGGAAAATTGAATGCCCTCCACCGGCCAGTCACTTTATAATAAAGACATCCCACGCGAGGGACGGCTGAGGGTTGACCTCAACTACGCGAACCCCCGGTTACAAAAACAAAATAGAATACAAACATCATTATAAATCATCAACAAAACGCATACATATAAAATGCCTATAGTGCTAAATAGTACAATCATAGGAAGCCCTAGTGACCACCCGGCAGAAAGCGTCCAACACTCCCAAGCTGATCCAACAGACCTCATGCGAAACAGAAAGGAAAGAAAAAACAAGAAAGTACTTAGCAAGTAGCTTGCAAAATAATTATTTTGGAAAATTAGTTAAGTTAGTCATTGTTTATAGGGTCCAAAGAGACTTTGCAAAATGTTTGAAAATATGTTACTATGTGGTGGGTCTGTTAGTTGTAGATTTCCCAATCCCTGGGATCCTGCATAATTAATTACGGAATCATTGCCCAAAAAGGGACGGTTATGAGTGTCGATGAAGATGCCATATCAGGCTACGTGTAGATGGAATGTTGGGGTAGAAGGGTAAAGGGTAGTGTGGGGAGGGTGCAGAAAAAAAGTATATATATATATATCAACCCAAAGGCAAAAAAACTACTGTAAAATTTAGAGCAAAAAGAACACGAACTGTTTTCTCACAGCACTGACGTGTTGCAAATAACTGCACACAATTTGTTCGTTTTGATTCGACTGTCAAAAAACTCAATCAAGGAAAAAAAAACACGACAATGAAGATGTCTCTTCAACAGTCTTATACTACAGCACACGAGAGAACACTATTGGACTGAACAGTAAGTTTGCATGAAGGCATTATAGGTACGAAAAAGTACATTGTCTGTAGGAACTTCCATAGAAAGCAATCATTAACCTTGTGTTATATATTACAGTTTTTGAAGTCTGACACTGAAAGACGTCAAGAAAAAGTTAATTAAATCCAAGTCAAATAATAGCAGAACTGTAGGAATGAAGAATACGGCAAAACTGGAATGAAATTAACGAAGTTTCGAGCAAAAACCTTAAACGGCAAAGAGATCAGGAAAGGTAAGGTCCAATATTGAGAAATTCAAGAATAAAATCTCCATGCAAATTGTACGAGGAATGATTTAGGGCATAGAATATGATGAAAACACCCTAGATATACACACAAACACTGAGGCTATTTAAAGAAGAACACAATCGTTACACACACACACACACAAACACACACACCCACACCCACACACACACACACATACACACACAGAGGGTATATGCATAGTAATAGGTATAATGGTATAATATTGCAACCACCCTGAAACATATATACATGCATTACAGTCAACATGTTTTGAGTTGCATCAGATTTTACCCAGTTTTGTACATTATATTTTTTTTCTTCCTCATGAGAACTGGGACCATGATTGATCGCGCCAATGAAGTAGTCATCGTCATCATTATCATCATCATAATCATCATCACCACCATCCATCAGCAATGATCATCGTCATCATGGCCACTAGCATCATTTTCAGAGCAGCAAACTAATTTTGCCGATAACCACGTTTTTGATGTTCGCATGCGCTTGTAACAGAGAAACTTTCAGTACACCTATAAAAAATAAAATTTAAAATAATACATCTAGCTGAATATACTGTTCTCAGATCTGAACAACAAGTAAACCCCAAGATCAATAGTATTTAAATAAATGTAGCGACAGCTTTGGTTTCTCCCAGTCTTATTTCTGAGAAGACCGGTAGTAAAGGCTACCAAGCAAAATACCATCACAACTTTTTTCCACAAGGAGCTGATGCCACAATGCAGATTTCCACCAGTGATGGTTTTCCCATCCATAAAGTTTTAACATTATAAATATAAGTCATTCAACTTCTATTCCTTTGGTTAGCAGTATTGCAATATGATTCTGCGTATTAGTCGATATAAGCTAACTAAAACTTCAAGAAAAACGTGGTGTAAATGTACACAGTGTCAAGATTTTTGCTTTCTGTTCGCTGTTCAATAGGACTTAAAAAAAATATACAACTTCACATAAAGGCCGTCTTTTCACGTGAGATACATCAAGGCATGCATGCCCGTTTTCACATAATCGACAAACGGTTGACGATTTTCAGAAATCGGCGACTGAAGCCGATTTCGCGAATTAGATCACAACGTAGCCGATTTCGTGGAATCAGTAATCACATGAGTCCGGCATGACACGTGCATCGTTTGACCGTCTAATTAATGCCTGACGTATTAAGTTATATATAGGCACAACCCTATTCATGCAGCACAGACAGTAGTCCAATCACTCAGTAGTCACATTGTGCAGAGATGAAAGACGAACGGAAATGAATGAGTAGAGACTGTTGTATATTATCAGGTATGCCTGTTTTTCGTCATGAGGCACAAAGTAGAGCTTCTAAGGAATATCTGGGTATGTGAGACACGCCCATATAAAAAGTAGAACTTTCGGGAATGTCCAAGTTAAAACATGCATTTAGAATGTCTGCGCGCATGCAAGAATAAAATAACATTAATAAATATGCATGCCGTAGAAGAAGTGTTACTCGTGAGTCCGCATGCATATTTTATAAAGTCGACTCATGCTAGCTTAAAGTAAACAGTTAGTAAGAAGATTTCTCATAAAAAATGCCTACAACTGGCAAATGACATGCAAATAAAATATTGTTCACCAGCCGGTTTGAATGAGACTAACCATCGCGCCCTAGGCGTGCCGTGTTTGCACGGTACCCCCAGAAAGAGACACCAATCTACCGGTGTGTTGGTGTGTGGTCAATACAATCAGCTCAGTGTTTCTGCGGCAAAATCTCGGTAAATCTAAAAACTTTAAAGCCTTGGCCTAGAGGACAAACCGGGAGTTTCGAGACCTAGGCCACTCAGATCATTCAACCAAATTTTAAGTTTCCGGTTGTTCAAAGTTTGTTGCCGCAAACGTAAAGTTAGCTTAACTGGACAATTTCTAGGCATGAACTGCTTTATATTAAAACCAAAATCTTCAACAGCATTTCCACACATTGAACGTTGCTTTGGCTTAAAGTCACGCCAGTCGACGTTCGCTAGCTTTGTGTTTGAAATGAACATGCAATAAATAATTTGATTTCATGCCATGACAATTACATTTCTTTACTGTCCAAAAGGGAGATCAGTCTTGGTTTCCTTGCACCATTTCCGGAAACTCTTCCTCCACGTTAGTGTCAGTAGCCTCCCCTTGCATGATGCGGCGTTCCCAGAAAGCCGCGCGCGCAGAGATGCAACCGGAACGAATTTTGGGTGTTGCCATAGCTATGACCTCGCCCTCTGTGGGCGGCTGGGGTGCCTTGCCCTTGTGGTGGTTGACTGTGGTGGAGGAAGGCCGCAGTGTCCCAAGGTTGACGGTTTTAGAACTGGACTGAGTTAGCTGTGCTGTGTACCCGGTCGCTCCCCGTTCGTCTTCAGGGTAGATCAGTACCGGCTTTTTGTTGGGGTCTAGTTGCTGGAACTGATCTGTCGGATCGTGCACTGCCTTGCCACTGGCTGCGCGAATCTGCCGCTGTTGAGCTGCGACTGTGTCTGGCGCCAAGTTCAAACTGACAGACGCGGACGCTGTCTTTCTGGGCTGAGCCACAGTGGTGTTGGTGGAAGATGCTCCAGAGTTCTGCCGCTGGAGGGATGACCTAGCTTGCGCTGCGGTGTGGGGGTCCGGCTTAAGCCTGATGACGTCATTCAATGTCGTGTTACCTGCATCCCTCAGTTTCATCAGCTGCTCTTTTGTCAGGCTGCGTGCAGTGATGCTGTGAATCTGGAAAAATAAAAATAACCGTGGAGAATTAATGACTGTAGTACTGTCAGTGTAATACCTACTTTAAGTTATATTGACACTCCTCAGGTAAGGTGTAGGGGCGCATCAGACGGTTTCGTCACAACAACATAAGATGTACTTGTAATTAAAAACACGAAGACAAACACTGTTTCTACCTGTATGTGCACCTGTAAAGAACACACATTGTTTAAACAAAACAAAACAAAACAAAAATATAAGAAACAAATCCATTGAATTAAAAAAATATATATACGACTACGAGTATATATATTTAATGCCAACTAAAGGGATGTCAACTCCTGCCATTCACTGCAACAAGACAACGGATAAAAAGCAGTAAATTGTCACTGGTAGGTGCCTACGATAATCAACAGAAGATCATAGCTCTGCATTATCACTGAAAATGAAAAATTATAAACTTTGTTGAATCATCTATACTAAGTGAATATAACTATTAGTTACATATTCTACATTACTTTAATAACACACACACACATGCACACACGCGCGCGCAAACCTCCACCACTCCCACACAAACCCTCTCTCTCTCTCTCTCTCTCTCTCTCTCTCTCTCTCTCTCTCTCAATCAATCAATCAATCGAATGTTACAAACTAAATAGACGCGCGACGAAAGATGCAAATAGTCATAGCAAGACTACACAATTCTGTCATTCACATCGGCCTAATCTTGGCATTTTGTACTCAAAATCCTAACTGTGTAATAACAAAATATTCTAATTACAATGTTAATAGCAAAAATAATAATAATGCCACTCGACGCACGCACAGGACAACGCAGCATCTACACTATTTCAAATACACTACATAATACATAAGTGAATACTGCATCAAGCCTGTCTGGTTAAGAAAAGCACAAAGGCAAATGTGATAAAAAGGAAACTGTGACAAAAATAAAGATAAAAAAAACACAACAAAATAATTACAATATCTTACGAAATCTACAATTAACAACTGTTAGTACTTTTATTTCTTAGAGACAAAAGCTTTACCCTGAGAAACAACAAAATAATTAGTACTATCTATCCCTTATATTTATAAATAAAAAAGAGATTAAAAACCACACTGCCCAAAACGAATTTGAACAGAATCAAAGTATCAAAACTCCTGGACTCCCATGATCAAACCACAAAAGAAAACTGAAATCAAAACAATACAGTATCTAATGAAACGGAAGCTAGGCGAACAATTTCTAAACACGAGAAAAAATGTAAATTTAGCTACATATTACCGAAAATCTGATTTATAAAACTTAATACCATGTACTTACAAAAATAAAATAAAACGATCTTGTTAACTGAAAGCGTTAAAACGTCATGAATACATAAAATTATTTACTTAATAATGTCTAAAGTGATTAAAAACTAAGAATATTACATGATAAATGAATAAAATGATTAAACGAGAGTTAGAGAGAGTTAGAGACACTTTGACACTTTGACACTTTGAGATTTAATTGTTAAGGCCACCAGCCCATCACAATGGTAGGCATCACATACAATATAAAATAATCTTTAAATAATCTTTAAAATAAAAGGACAATATTAAATACATATCATTTACAAGTTTCATTAAAAAAAAAATGTTTCGAAAAAGCATTCGCATCATATCACGCATGAAGGTAAATTTTGATAACATACAACATTGCAGTTAAAAACACATTCAGTGTAAATTTTTCTTTCTAATAGCAATTGCTTTGTAAATAAAGTACGCAACATTTCTAATAATTGTTTGATTTTGGCTGGACATAAGCAGTACAAATCTGGATAAGCATGGCTGCCTTGTAAACTTCAACGGAATAAGATCATCCCGAATGTCTGTGTATTTGGGACAAACCAGTAACATATGCATTTCAGTCTCTTGAACATTTGGACAAAAAGGACAATTAACATCTATTAGACGATCCTTTCTAAATTCAACAAAGTGTGCATTCAACGGTGACATTCCAATTCTAAACCTAATAATTGCTTTCCTTACTGCAATATTTCTAATTAAATTTAAGTATTCACCGCAAACCACTTCACGTTTGAAACAGGAATATACATAGTAAAAAACATGGTCGTCTAGCGCAGAACTCCAATCTTGTTTAAAAACAATCAACAAGTCTTTGTTTAAATTCAAAAATAAACAGTTTTACATTTCCAACACCCTGTGTTTCCCAGACAACTCCAAAACCAAACCTGAACAATACGTTTCGAACTTTGCAAGCCCATGTATTATAATTCTGTTGCTGCAGATACAGTAACATATTGTATGCTTTCTTCGAAAATCTGTGATTTCCAAGCATAGTCAGTCTAAGCCAAAATTTCACACATCTTGTGTATGTCATAACATGCAAGGGATATCGCCCTGTTTCACCATATATCAAGTGTCTTGGAGATTTGGTGCTAACTCCCAGAAAACGTTTTATTGCTGACAAGTGAACCCTTTCAATACATTCCTGGTCAGCAGTTAAACCCCATATTTCTGATCCGTATGTTAAAATTGGCTGAATTTGTGAATCAAACAGTGTAAAAAAGACTTTGGGTGAAAATTCTCCAAGTGACCAAAGTAACTTCATGATGGCTGAAACGCCCTTCCTTGCTCGTTCAGCTAAATCCTTAAAAGTATAGGAAAATGTTAATTTGGTAGACATGAAAATCCCTAAATATTTGTACATATTGACAATTTTCAAAACTCGTCCATCAAAAAACCACTGTTCTCTCTCGCCCAAAAATCCTCCATTACGGAATACAATAATATTCGATTTGTCCAAGTTAACAACAAGACCCAGTCGTTTTGCACTTTCACAAAGAACATTCAGCTGATTTTGCAGCCCAACTATAGTATCAGAAAACAACACTACATCGTCAGCAAAAAGCAAAATAAACAATTCAATGAGTTCTGGGGGTAATTGGATCCCGTGTTTACCATGATGTACAATATCTTTCGTCAGTTCATTAATAAAAAGGGAAAACAGTACAGGAGAACATACTTCTCCCTGCTTCAGTCCCTGTGGACACATAAACTCATCAGACAGGTCTGCACCAGCACGAACACGTGCTTTAACAACATTGTACATGCTCTGTATTGCTTTTGCTAATTTACCATTCAAACCTGATGTGTATAGAACCTTCCAAAGCTTCTCTCTACTAATGGAATCGAAAGCCTTCCGAAAGTCTATGAAGGCTACATAGAGAGAGTTAGAGAGAGAGAGAGAGAGAGAGAGAGAGAGAGAGAGAGAGAGAGAGAGAGAGAAAAGAGAGTGAGAGAGAGAGAGAGAGAGAGAGAGAGAGAGAGAGAGAGAGAGAGAGAGAGAGAGAGAGAGAGAGAGAGAGATTCAAATGTATGAAGAGCGCGAATCGAGATAATCGTTTACTTCATTCGTTGATAACGTATGTAGGTCTCTCTTTCACAGTCAAATGTGATCAAGCATGTTAACACTTGTACGTGTTTGTATATGCATTGCAAAATTTACAATACAACTCCTTATCATAATATTTTTTTTAAAAAGATACAACAGTGTCTTTTGTTACAAGTGTGAGCCTTGAGCAAACTGGTGGTGTGTGTGTAACTATTATTATTATTATTATTATTATTATTATTATTATTATTATTATTATTATTATTATTATTATTATTATTATATGGATAAAGAAATATATAAAATCTAGATCAAAGTGGTTTACTTTTTTTTTCTCGCTATTTCTTCGTCAATTCCACTGTGTAATAGTACCTTTAACATTTATTCGTTAAATTTAAGTCCGAATAGCGCACACATATATCAACTTAAGTAGTCTATGCATTGTTAAGTCAACGTGGACATAATAAATCGTCACTGATGGATGGCTTTACTTTCACACCATTACATACAAAACATTTAAATGTAAATACTTAATTTGTAAACGTGAAATACGATGATTGAACTGAATTGAATCATGTCATTGTATGCTACGAACACCGAGAATTTAATTACACGTAAATGGTGCTGTCACCATCACAGTTTGCATGGGACAATAAACACTTGCATAGATGTAATAGTGTTGTCATGAAAGGCAGCGGTTACTGGAAAGTGGTTGTACTCAAGCAAAGTGCAGCAGTAATGGTTATTGATGTTGAGAGCAGGTTTTGCTATTGCTTAAAAGCTGGTTTGAATGCGGGATGCGGAAAAAAAAAATCTGAAAATCTGCTCTGTTTGAATTTTTTTTTGTTTTTAAAATTTTAAAGAAGCAACTGCGCAATAACAATAAATGGAAACACAGCAATACATAAATAATGAAGCGAGAATAATAATGACGCACGTAACAGCGCACGCAAAGGATAAGACAGCTAGCAAAATATGAACATATGGAGTGCGAAGACAATGTGCATATTATTACAAAAATCCTTCAGAAAACGCAATAGGCAAGGCCTGATGTACTCAAGCACACACACTCTCCCCATTAACTTCCCCCCGAACTCCACCTCCACACATGCACTCTTCGCAATAAGCATCATGGCGCAAACATTATCACAAATAAATTACAATTGTCTAAGTTTCGAAAGGCTTTGAAAATGTCAGCGCTCCCACAACTGCACGTTTAATTCCTTGAACAATTAACACTTCGCTGCTCAACTTTTAAAATAAAACGATATTAACATTAACAGAAGAAGCAGCAGTTGTAATCACAATTAACAAGTATCAATAATAATATAATATCCAATGCCATTAGGACAAAGTTTTAGTGAACATAATCACACACTACAAGAAAAAGAATAAAACTACTGGATACATGTTTGAATAATATAATGCAAGAAAACGTGACTATAATAATATATATTATTATTATGTACTTTGTTAGAAAAAAAATCCATCATAATTTCTTGTCAGCGCTTTTCACACGTTGCTGGAGATGAAATACTTACTAGAGGAACATCAGAACTCTCTTCCTGAAAATGCCAATAATGAAGAATACCATAAAATAGTCGTTCTGTTCTATGACTACACTTTAGAGTTACCGCACGACGTCTATACAACCTGCAGCTCAGACCATCACGCTGTCAGTCCATCATTGTCCACAAACAAAACAATGTGTAAAGATTATTTAACTACTAACAAGACAGGGCTGAACGTATGTTATAAGGTACAACTTATGTTAATCTGATGAATACAAATCGATACAATAACAACAACAACAACAACGCCTTTGTTACAAAGGGCTAAACAGCCAGAGTAGCCATTTAGCGGAGCAGCTTAGAAGAAACCACACAGTGTAGCAGAGATTCGCCGAGTGCCTCTCACTAGTGGAAAAGCCAACATAAACCTCGGCTAGTCTCAGCAATGCGGTGTGAGAAGAACTAAGGGATAAGACGGGTGCTTCGCCGCTGCCGCTCCGAGCGTACGGACACGTCAAAGACAAGTGTTGATCAAACCAAGAGATTTATATGATGCCTGACATGTAAGAATCAAAATACAATAAAATATGGGAATGACTTTTCACAACAAAGCACTAACTGTGCATACTAATTAGTGAAACATGGTTCAGATTCAGTGAAATTCGAGAAAAACATGCATTTATAATTGTAAGCCATCGCCAAGCAACGTTTTAATACACAATTTAAAAGAGAGAGAGAGAGAGAGAGAGAGAGAGAGAGAGAGAGAGAGAGAGAGAGAGAGAAACAAAACTGTTATTACAATTCCCAAAATCTCCAAGTTGTAGAACAATTTTTTTAAAAATAAAAAATCTGAAGAAGAAATGAAAGTTATAAAAACAACAAGAACAACAGCAAAATTAAAACATTTCGTTATTTTGTATTTAAAGAGTACACGTGTAACTAACATACTGTATCATGCAAATACTGCATTCGATAGTATGTTTTATACACACGCACCTGCGAAGCACAAGCGTATACGTACGACATGTGATGTGCCTCAAAAGTTTTTAAAAACAAAACAACAAAAAAGGACAAAGAACACCAATTAAATTTATCAAGAACCCGTCAAGCGAAAAGATTTTAAAAAAATTCATTCGCGTATTTGAACGTAAATAACGTGAACAGAAATGGAAAATAATTTAAATGTCAAAACAAACTGAAATAATTAAATATTTAAACTAATCTATGGTAATTGAAATACCGCGAAAACGAAAACTTAAAATAACAGAAAATGGATTTCAAGTGTTTGAAGATTTCATGCCACAAGACAATGATAAGAAAATGAAAAACAACAATGTAGAGTAGCTAAAATTAGCAATGTATAATAAGAACAGTTGAAATAGTTGTGCATTTCTGAGCGTGCAGTTTAGGAATGTTTCATGAAGAAAACAACGGTTTACAATATGTTCTCGTCTTCTCGGAATTAGCAAAGAATAGTAACAGGTGAAATTTGTATAAAGCATCAACAAAGTAAGCTTTCCATTTCTTGTGCATTTCTGAACATGCGGTTTAACAATGTATAATAAGAAAACAATAATTCTCAGTTTGCTTTTTAAAACGAAAGCGAAGGTAAAAGTTTGTGCATTTGAGTGAAGGAATTAGACAATGGAGAATAAGAAAACCATTAATCGTCGCTTTAAAAATCAAATAACTGCAAATGCACAGGCAGCTGTGTTGTATTTTGGAAAGCAATGTTCAACACTGCATGTAGCTTATAATAATATAAAATAACACCAATTAAAAAGGTGTCTTAGAAAGCATGATTCAACAATTATTAAAAAAAAAAATACAAGAAGATATTTAATAAAGAAAAACAAAATATTGAAGTTTCGTGCATGATTGAACAGTGCAAAATTAGGAAGAACAACGTTTCAAAAGATTCTTTACAGATGAACAATTAAGGTCAAAATTCGTTTGCATTTTGTTGTGCATGATTTTAACAACATACACTGGATACAAGTGTTTTGGGACAGGTAAAAAAAAACGTGTGTAACATTCTGTAGTGAAACAAAAACACAAAAGAAAAAAAAGATACACCAAATATTGAAAAAGGAAAGGAAGAAAAACATAATAATAAAAGAAACACAAGACGGTGCTGGACTTACTTCCTCCGCTACCTCCTGACAAAGGGACGAAACAAAAAATAAAATGCACTCAGTGGAAAAAATCATACAAAAATAAAATGAAAATACGTCTGTGTCGAACAGAGTGTCCCAGATATATAGATCTCTAAATCATAGCCTTCTGAATCAGGCATATGACTCAGCAGTATCCGTTAGGACTATTCAGAATGAAATTTGTGTCTGAAATGAACCAAGACTAAACTAAACCAACTAAACCAAGACAAACCAAATCAATGTGAGTCAAATAAATAAAATAAATAAGACTACTAAATGAATGTGAGATAAATAAATAAAATATTGTAGTACATTCGCGCGTGTAAACGGTTGCAAATCAAAGAGGTCAATAAACGGACACCCTGTCGGAATTTTATGTTGTAACATTTTCTGTGGAATTAGATTGTGGCTATTCCTAGCACACATTATATAGCTCTGAATCATTCTAGCACCTGCTTCTCCACGTGCCAACCACTCCATATAAGTTGATCGAACGCGCGTGTGTTTGTGGCCTATACTTCTATCTGTCTGTACATATATGTCTGTCTGTCTGTCTCCGTCCCTCTCTCAATACATGTGAGCATCCTATTTAACCGTTTTCGTAAATATATACTTTTACTTTACTTTCAAAATGCTGAAAACAGTTTTATTATATTTTATAACATCCACGTCGGCCAGGTCTGTTCAGGTTCTAAAACTATTGTCTATACTGGCCAATACTCTTTGTCTCACACCGAATACCCGAGACCACAAGAGCACACTCCATATCAAAAGCCATACTGATTCAGGCTACAATGGCAATCTGGGGACACGAGCGCTTTTTAAAGGTCCGTGAATGTGAACTGTGTGTGATTCATTTTATGTTGTAATGTTTTACCCTGAGGAACGCATTCTATGTAGGCGAACATTGGCAAAGACCATCCTGCAAGGCACGGTGCAAGGAGGCAGAAGAAGAGGGAGACCGAAAAAGAGGTGGGAGGACAACATTCGAGAATGGACTGGCTTGACACTGAGCGAAGCCATGAGGGTTGCTGAGGACAGAGAAAGATGGAGTACGCTGGTTAAACGATCATCGGTGGTGTCCCAACGACCTTCGAGTTACGGGATAGGATAGGATGGGAACATTTGGAAAATTGTACACCACTTGTTTGGAGCTTATTTTCCTCTTCTGCTGACCACGCCTGTATTTATTCATTTAAAAAACAACAACTTCTTACAAAGCGATTTTCCAAGCTTAAGACCTACTGAAGGCGCTGACCGAGAGGATCTAACTCAAGCCGTTCGAGGCTCCCACTTTCAGCCTTGGGGCGCATAGTCTGCCGCCCAGACAACTGAACCCAATTCTGTGCGACATGATATGGGATGTCAGGGCAAGGGACCTAGCGCTTGCTGGGTGCATTTGTGTGGCCGGAACCCTCATTTCTCTCGGACATGAGCGTCAGGATCTTTAAAGTCCGTGCTATGGAATGCGTGCATCGATAGACTAAACCTCGAGTTATGCTTTCATCCGAAGGCGTATTTTATAAGACGTGATAGATCTCTGATACAGAGAATCCACGTAAAAGGTAGATTTAAATGATTTACAATATCTTTTTCTGTCCTTAAGGGAGGGAGGCGTTCTGAGGACATTTATTTTGTCTGTCGCCGAATACAGAATCAAGTCCTAGGTAAGGGCTGGTACTCAGTCTAGCCTAGGCATTGATAATAATGGCACGATTCGTTGGGTTCAAGTTATTCCTGTATATCTCTCCTCCTGCTCACAATATATACTCCAATTCCCAGCTAGCACGATTTCGAACCCAGCGCTACTATTTCTGGTCAAGCGCATTGATTGGCGTTTTCTTTCTGCGTCTGATGACAAAGAGGCTTATACTGCAGAGATGCGAAACCGTAACTTTTAGAGTTACAGAATGGATTTTCAGCTTTACTCCAATTCCACCGTTATGTTACCGCTACGAGTTTTACTTGTGAAATAATGTGTGTGTGGGTGTCTGCATGAGTGCGTGCGTGAGTGTGTGTGTGTGTGTGGGGGGGGGTGTATGAGTGTGTGTGTGCACTTGCATAAACGTACAAATGGATACCAGACCTTGCCTTTCTTAGTTACAAATGGGTTCATCTGCAAGGATCCCCCTTTTTTTTTTCCAGGACCCCACTTTTTTCTAAGTTCACGGGAGTGCTCTTTTAGTGCAAGGGATTGCAGTTGTAGTGCATGAGAGTGTTTTAAGTACGAGAGAGTGCTCTATCCGGGATGGAGAAAATCCAACCACATTTCGAGCAAGTTTTGAAGAAAAGTCGACCTTTTTCCTTATGAGACATGCTAGGTCAACTTTATAGACGGAAAGAGCCAATTTTGCATTAAATTCTTACATTTTTAGATTAATTTTGCGCTCTTTCCATCAAATTAAACACTTTCCGATTCCCACATTATAAAAATAAACCCAGTTCTGATATTTTGCATATATGTGTGTGTTTTTGCGCGTGCGTACGTGTGTGCGTGTGTATATGTGTGTGACCAGCTCTGATTGGAAAGTTTACCGATGCAGTGGTTGAAATTTTGTAGACGGCTTTCTGATTAAATTTTCATAAAAGTATGAAACCAGCATTTAAGGTTTTATGACTGAGATTTCTGGCGCTAGCTTCCCATCTCTACAAAGTATGTTCTGCGGCGTGATGATAAACACTAGGCAACAGGGGAGGTCCCAGGTATGACAAGCACCTCACCATCTTAACCAACCATTATCTGCAGCCATACAGACTGTACGAAAGACTGCACAAACCACCTTCTATTTTCTGAGAGAAAGATACCAGTCTGACAGACATGCTAGGTCAACTTTGTAGACGGAAAGAGCCAATTTTGCATTAAATTCTTACATTTTTAGATTAATTTTCCGCTCTTTCCATCAAATTAAACACTTTCCGATTCCCACATTATAAAAATAAACCCAGTTCTGATATTTTGCATATATGTGTGTGTGTTTGTGAGCGTGCGTACGTGTGTGCGTGTGTATATGTGTGTGACCAGCTCCGATTGGAAAGTTTAGCGATGCAGTGGTTTAAATTTTGTAGACGGCTTTCTGATTAAATTTTCATTAAAGTATGAAACCAGCATTTAAGGTTTTATGACTGAGATTTCTGGCGCTAGCTTCCCATCTCTACAAAGTATGTTCTGCGGCGTGATGATAAACACTAGGCAACAGGGGAGGTCCCAGGTATGACAAGCACCTCACCATCTTAACCAACCATTATCTGCAGCCATACAGACTGTACGAAAGACTGCACAAATCATCTTCTATTTTCTGAGAGAAAGATACCAGTCTAACAGACACAACATACGCTTGAACGCTTTGTGTTAAACATATATTCTGGATCCATACAGAGTTTGCGATCCTACACAACTCGCGTCTTCGATCTTTAAGGAAAGAAATTGTCCACTCTCTCAACCAAGGATAATCTGTACTCTTTGGTTTGTGCCTGGCTATACGACGATATGATTGTGCTGGAAATAGCGGGACTTGAGTTAAACTAGAACAGAGGCAGGCCCAAATTACATGGGGAAACACCAGGGCTATAATTTTCTGCCGCCGACCATTTCGGGGTGGTTTATCGGGTTTCCTATGTGTCTGGTTTATCGGGTTTCCTATGTGTCACATCTGCGAATTATCGATTTAGTCCAGCAGACTACACTACCACGGGTTATTGTTGGACCGAACGTATTTCTCCGAGAAAAAAACATGTCCTTCATGAATGATTGCCCCAAGGAAATAATGTAGATGTAAAAATGCAATTTAAACATTAACGTTTTGTACAAGACAATCGGTAACCTAAATTTGTAGGAAATAATAAACAAAATGTTTTCCTTGGCTCGCATTTTGGGACCGAATGTTTGTCTCCAGGTAACACGTTTTCTTTGAGTTTGAAGAGCAACTGACGCATGAAAATGGAGGTAAAAAGGTTTCCAATGCAGTCGTGCGCTTTCGTACACATACAAGTCCCGTGTATGACAAGATATGTAAACTAGCATTTGGACTAAATGTATTTTTCAATAAAAATGTTTTCGTTCATGCGACACTTTGGAAAATGGCTTCTAAAGCAATAATGCACTTAAAAACAAATTCAACATCACAAGATTAAAAACATAACTCAAAAAAGAAACTGAAGATTTTTTAGCTGAGCACAAAGCAATTTAGTTCAAATGCATTTTCAGGGATGTACATATACATTTAGCCACAGAAAAGAGTGGTGTTTGGTCTGAGGTGAAAATAACTCATCAGTAAATTTAATGGAAAGCGTTGATATTACAGTTTTACAGAATGAACCATAGAATTGATATAATTACTACATTAAAATCGTTAGTGAACCATTCTTATAACGAACAGTTTATTTCTCGAACAGGTACTTGAGTTGAGTTTTGAGTATTGAGTCGAGTGGAATTTGTGTGTCGTATCGTGTCACTAGATCATCGGGCCTTGCAGAGACTATTCTGCAAGGCACGGTGCAGGGAGGTAGAGGAGGAGGGAGACCGAAAGAGAGGTGGGAGGACAACATTCGAGAATGGACTGGTTTGACACTGAGCGAAGCCATCAGGGCTGCTGAGGACAGAGGAAGATGGAGTATGCTGGTTAAACGATCATCTGTGGTGCCCCTACGACCTCCGGGTTACGGGACAGGATAGGATAGGATAGGATTGGATATTGTGTCGTGTCGGTTAGTGTTGAGTTTTTCTATGTGCGTGTTGTGTCGTTTATGAGTCAGTATGTACCAAAATGCGAGCCATTTTCGACGAGAAATGTTTACTGTTGTGATTTGGCTGAACAAACTCGGTTCTATACAACCCAAGCCGTCTTACGGAAATTGTAAATTATTAACGCTCATGTTCTGTGTGACAATTCAAGATGCGAGTAAAAGATTGATTAATATGCACGCAAACTGGGTGATCCATTAAGTTAACTTGATCCAATCTATGCAGGCGTATGCAACGGAAAAGTCTCTGATCCTCAGAATAGCTGTAGGCGCTTCTGTTGAAATACGTATTGTGTTTGTGTGTGATTGTGTACCACGTGATATGTTTGTCACTTGGGTGGTAAATCATACAACCATGTTTAAGATGAGTTGTTCATTAACCAATTAACCCATTCTTACCCGCTTAAAGGATCCCTCGCAGTCAGCATCCAGCTTGTTCTTGCTCCCGAACATGGCTCGCAGGCGACTGACGGAAGGAAGCTCAATGCCAGAGTCTGCATCGTATTCTGCTCGACTCTCTGGGACCTCTTCTTCCTGGGTCTGACCCACCTGAGACATACATACAGCATAACATGCATCAATAACGGTCTGTCACAGGCACAAACGAATTAACAGTTAGATAATGGGGATTTCTTTTGTTGAAATGGAGCGCACGGTCGGTCACTGATCGTCTAATGGGGGTTCTACATGTATGCTTCTCTAATAACGTGATCTTTTTTTTTTCCTTCCTTTTTTTTTTTTATTTTTATTTTTAAAACACGTCATGATATTACGTCACATATGAACTCGACCTACACAACTAGGCTAAGACACGGGCCACAGTAGGCTACAGCCTCCTCATACCATCAACTGTTCGTTTGCTTTTAACCCCTAAAGAAGCTTTTACTTTTGCCACTACGGTAGTAACCGTGGTTAAGCTTTTGCATTTGTGTGCCCTTTATGAATTATTTGTAATGCTGTATTTGTTTTCTTGAATACAAATTATGTTCAAACCAAGCTTTTAGCGAAATAGGCCACACCAAAGAGGTTCCTTTCCATAATCTTTGGCTATATCATGTATAGAACACCTTTTAATCTGGTGCCCTTTATGTCCTGTGGCTAATTTTAGATTTGACCCGAACGTCCGTACAATTAGGGGAAGAAACTATCCTAATGTTAGTTTTGAACCGTCTTTCTGTACATTTACGGAAAGAATCCATCCTAATTTTTAGGTCTGACCCGTCTTTTTGTAGAATTTCGGAAAGAATCCATCATAATTTTTTTTAGCCCTGACCCGTCTTTCTGTACAATTACGGAAAGAATCCCCTTCTATAGAGTTTTTTTTCTTCTTCTTTTGTTTTCTTCTCTTTTTTGTGATGAAGCATAAACTAATAAAGTAAAAAGTCTTTTTTTCTCTGCTTACACTAAACTTTACTCTAACCTTAACCCAACCCCAATCCCTACTCTTAACACTCTATCATAAAGACGACAAAACATGATGACCAGTTTCTAAGAGGCGTCTGTTTACTAAGAACAGGCGTACGACGGAAAGACGCGGTTCAGAAAGGAGACCATCCCTATGAGATATTCAGGTAAAACTAGCTGCCAGTAAACACTAAAACAAACATCAATCATCCTAAAATAAAATCATGTGCTGCTAATTGGAACACAAGAAAATAAGGAAATATTGAATAAGGAACGGGCAACAATATTCTGTATCGTAAGTAAATAGCACGGCGAAAATAAGATATGGATCTTGGAATCAATTTCAATCTAAGATCCATCTTCTTCATCAAAAAAAAAAAGCCTAACTATGGAAATACTTGAATGTGTAACCTCAGGATGGCGACAGATAAAGAGATAGAGAGAGGTTTTTATCAGCCAGAGAGAAACTAAAACAATTAATTATCTAACTATTAAAAGAATTGCCAAAATATTAAAAAATGAAGATTTGTGAATTTATTTATGTTTTTGTGTTTTTCATCCCAACGAGTTCGTTGTAAGAAAATATATCTATTACCGAAAAAAATTACAAAGGATCAAAAGGCTGCTAATTGTTTTATAGTACTACTAATTTCGACTCAAATCTCTTTTTTTTCTCTGAGTTATTCGTCAAATCTTTATGTTCCTGATGTACGGATCCTATCCTATCCTGTCCCATAACCCGAAGGTCGTAGGGGCACCACAGATGATCGTTTAACCAGCATACTCCATCTTTCTCTGTCCTCAGCAGCCCTCATGGCTTCGCTCAGTGTCAAACCAGTCCATTCTCGAATGTTGTCCTCCCACCTCTTTTTCGGTCTCCCCCTTCTTCTACCTCCTTGCACTGTGCCTTGCAGAATGGTCTTTGCAAGGCCTGATGATCTGGTGACGTGGCCATACCATCGGAGTTTCCGTTTCTTCACCACTGTGAGCAGGTCATCGTGTTGTCCAATGGCTTGTGTGATGGTCTGTCGGACTTCGTCGTTGGTGATGTGTTGGGTATAGGAAATGCACAGAAGTCTTCTGTAGCACCTCATCTCCATGCTTTGTATTCTTCGTTGGAGATCTGCTGTGAGGGTCCATGCTTCGCAAGCATATAGGAAGATGGAGATGACCAGAGAGCGCAGCAGTCTTACTTTGGAATGTAGACTGATGGTTCTGTCTTTCCAAATGGGCTTCAACCTTGTCAGGGCAGCAGTTGTTTGTGCGATCCTGGAGAGGACTTCCTGTCGAGACCCATTGTCTGACACAATGGCTCCTAAATATTTGAAGCTGTGCACTGTGTTGAGGGATTGGCCTTGTACTTTGATGTCCGTGTTGATGCCATTGGTGTTGTTGGTCATCATTTTGGTCTTCTCTGCACTTATTTCCATTCCATAAGCTCTGGAGGTGGTGTCAAGCCTCTGTACAAGCTGTTCAAGTTCTTGTTCCTCTCCAGCCAATCCATCAATATCATCCGCAAAACGAAGATTGGAGATTGCTCTGCCCCCTATGCTGACTGTGCCTTCGTGATCTGCAAGAGCATCTGACATGATGCGCTCTAGGAAGATGTTGAAGAGTGTTGGAGAGAGTAGGCATCCTTGACGCACACCGATTGTTGTTCTGAACCAGTTCCCGATGACGCTGTTATGGAGGACTGCACTGGTAGCCTTGTCATACAGGCTTTTGATGACTTCTATAATTTTAGGGCTGATGTTGTACACTTTCATGGTTGCCCATAGAGCTGCATGCCAGACTCGGTCAAATGCCTTCTTGAAGTCTATGAACACATGATATAGATGTTGTTGGTGCTGTAGGTATTTCTCACAGATTATTCTGAGGTTGAAAATCTGTTCAGTGGTACTTCGCCCTGCCATGAATCCTGCTTGTTCTTCAGCTATGATTTGTTCAGCGAGGACCTTGCTGGGATGGCTGATGAGGCTGATGGTGCGGTAATTTTCACACTCCTGAAGGTTACCTTTTTTGGGAAGAGTGATGACAAGCGACTGGGTCCATGGTGTAGGCCATTCCCCACTCTGCCAGATCTTGTTACAGACAATGGTGAGAGCATCAGTCATCGCTTCTCCTCCTGCTTGTAGCAGTTCCGCTGGTATGTTGTCCACTCCCGCTGACTTCCCTTTCTTCAGCGATTGCACTGCTGCCTCAACTTCTTCCCGGAGAATTGGGAGGATTTCTTCTTCTTCTCTGCTCTCGGGACATGCTAGAACTGATGGGTCTCCATTTGGTGTATGGTTGTAAAGGTCAGAGCAGTACTCTGTCCATCTGTCCAAGACTTCTTGTTCTTCTGTAAGGCAAATGCCAGACTTGCTTTGGATAGTGGAGACTTTGGGCTGTTTAACACTTGTCAGCCGCTTCACAGTCTGGTAGGCCTTCTTGCTGTTGTTCTTGTTCAGATTGTTCTCTATTTCCTGGCATTGATCTTCTATCCAGTTCTCCTTTGCTGTGTGCATGCCTTTTCGGATGTCATTGTTGATTTTTCGGTAGACATCAGCTCCCTGTGAGGTGTTCTTTTTCTTTTTTAACTCTCTTCGTTTATCACACAGATCCAAAAGTTCAGGTGTGATCCACGGCTTCTTCTTTGGTCGGTGCTTGCCAAGGATCTCAGTGGCGGCATCTGTTACAGCTGAGTTGAAGGTATTGGTCATGGTGTTGACATCTACTTCGCCTGCCCCCAAAATAAGCAGTGGTGCAAATTTCCCTCCAATTGTGGCCTGAAATATTTTTGCCACCTCCGGGTCTTGCAGTTTGTCCAGGTCGAACTTCAGCCTAGTGCACTTTGCTGTATTTACTCTCTTCAAATGGAGCCGGAAAGACATCATGTACGGATGCATCTTTCTTTCTACTAGTGGCCAATCCAGAATCCTCAGTTTTCGTCCTCCCCCTTGCGCCGACGATTTTTCGCTACTTTTATGGCCGTAATTTCTAGGCTATGTTTCCATAGCGCTTTTTATCCATTATCCACATTATCCAAACGATGACCTTTTGCAAGACATCCTTCTTGTTTCCGCCAATGGTGTGTTGTCTTCTTTTTCTCCTGCATAGAAACTTCAAGTTTTTCAGTCCTTTTTCTAAGCCACGTGAAGATTTCATCATTGTAGTCTTGCGCTGCGGTCTAGAAGAGAAAGAGTTCTATCCATTTAGGTCTCGAGACTTTCATATGAAGCTAAATTAAAAAATATATTATCCTACAAAAATCCTACAGCAGCCCGAATAACTAAACATGCACAACCATAGGAAATATTTATAACTTATATTTCCAAGCTACAACAATTTTTCTTCTAAACTATCCTATCCTATTTTATCCCGTAACTCTGAGGTCGTTGGGGCACCACAGATGATCGTTTAACTAGCGTACTCCATCTTTCTCTGTCCTCAGTAACCCTCTTGGCTTCGCTCACTTTCAAGCCAGTCCATACTCGAATGTTGTCCTCCCACCTCTTTTTCGGTCTCCCTCTTCTTCTGTGGTCCTGAATCCGCTCTTTGCAGTCCGCTGGACCCGGTAAGCAATGAATAACTAACTAACTAACTCCCTCTTCTTCTACCTCCTTGCACTATGCTGAAGGATTGTCTTTGCAAGGCCCGATGATCTGGTGACGTGGCCATACCATCGGAGTTTCCGTTTCTTCACCAATGTGAGCAGGTCATCATGTTGTCCAATGGCTTGTGTGATGGTCTGTCGGACTTCATTGTTGGTGATTTGCTGGGTATAGGAAATGCCCAGAAGTCTTCTGTAGCACCTCATCTCCATGCTTTATATTCTTCGTTGTAGATCTGCTGTGAGGGTCAATGTTTCGCAAACGGTTAGGAAGATGGAGATGGCAAGGGAGCGCAGCAGCCTTACCTTGGAATGTAGACTGCTGGTCTTGTCTTTCCAAATGGGCTTCAACCTTGCCAGGTCAGCAGTTGTTTGTGCGATCCTGGAGAGGACTTCCTGTCGGGACACATTGTCTCATAAAATGGCTCCTAAGTATTTGAAGCTGTGCACTTTGTTGAGGGATTGATCTTAGACTTTGATGTCCGTGTTGATGCCATTGGTGTTGTTGGTCATCATTTTGATCTTCTCTGCACTTATTTTCATTCCATAGGCTCTGGAGGTGGTGTCAAGCCTCTGTACCAGATGTTCAACTTATTGTTCCTCTCCAGCCATCAATGTCATCCACAAAACGAAGGGTGGAAATTGCACTATCCCCTATGCTGACTGTGCCTTCGTGGTCTGCAAGAGTATCTCACATGATGCGCTCAAGGAAGATGCTGAAGAGTGTTGGAGAAAGTAGGCATCATTGACTCACACCGATTGTTGTTCGGAATCAGTTTCCGATGACGCTGTTATGGAGGACTGCGCTGGTGCTGGTAGCCCTGTCATACAGGCTATTGATGACTTCAATAATTTTAGGGCTGTTGTGGTACACTTTCATGGTTGCCCACAGAGCTACATGCCAACTCGGTCAAATGCTTTCTTGAGGTCTTCGAACACATGATATAGATGTTGTTGGTGCTGTAGGTATTTCTCGCAGATTATTCTGATGTTGAAAATCTGTTCAGTGGTACTTCGCCCTGCTCTGAATCCTGCTTGCGTTTCCGCTATAATTTGTTCAATTTTGGGTTTCAACGTGTTGAGTATTATTTTCAGGAGGACCTTGCTGGGATGGTTGATGAGGCTGATGGTGTGATAATTTTTACACTCCTAAAGGTTACTTTTTTTTGGAAGAGTGATGACAAGCGACTTGGTCCATGGTGTAGGCCACTCCCAACTCTGCCAGATCTGGTTACAGATAATGGTAAGGGCGCCAATCATCGCTTCTTCTCCTGCTTTAAGCAGTTCCGCGGGTATATTGTCCACTCCCGCTGACTTCCCTTTCTTCAGCGATTGCACTGTTGCTTCAACTTCTTCTGATGGGTCTTCGCTTGGTGTGTGGTTGCAAAGGTCAGAGCAGTACTCTGTCCATCTGTCAAAGACTTCTTGTTCTTCTGTAAGGCATATGCCAGACTTGCTTTGGATCGTGGAGACCTTGCGCTGTTTAACACTTGACAGCCGCTTCACAGTCTGGTAGGCGTTCTTGCTGTTATTCTTGTTCAGACTGTTCTCTATTTCCTGGCATTGGTCTTCTATTCCGTTCTCCTTTGCTGTGCGCATGCCTTTTCGGATGTCACTGTTGATTTTTCGGTAGGCATCAGCTCCCTGTGAGGTGTGATGCACGGCTTCTTCTTGACTTTGGCCGGTGCTTGCCAAGGATCTCAGTGGCGGCATCTGTCACAGCTGAGCTGAAGGTGGTGATCATGGTGCTGACATCTACTTCACCAGCTTCCAAAATGAGCAGTGGTACAAATTTTTCTCCAATTGTGGCCAGAAATATTTCTGCCACCTCCGGGTCTTGCAGTTTGTCCAGGTCGAACTTCAGTCTTTGCTATGTTTACTCTCTTCAAGTGGAGCCGGAAAGACATCATCACGAGATCGTGGTCACTTCCGATGTCTGCTCCTGAAAAAGTGCGTGTCCTGCCAATGTTCTGATCCGAAGCGTTTCTTGACCATGATGTATTCGCATGCTATATGACGCAATTTTTACGAGGCATCATGCGACGTAATGACGTCATATTAATCTCCACAGTCTCTTTTCTCGAATGCAGGCCATTTCTTTGGCACACAACATAAATGTCATGTCTTTGAATATGCACGCGCTCGCATAACGAAGTCTTGAGGTGAAACCATTGTCCGGTTCGCTTTTTCATCACCAGTCATTTTGTGATCATTGTCCAGTAGGAGTAGTCCATTCAAAATGGCTGTCCGCGGCGCTGGTTAGTAGATAATGATGATGATGATGATAAACACTTGTATAGCGCGATTCCATCCAGGCCAAGTGAGCATGCTCGGTGCGCTGGAAACAAAAATCTATCTTTTTTTTGGTCACTGGTTAAAAAGATGGGTCTTCAGCTGACGCTTGAAGGTTACTTTGGGGCTACACTGACGTAGCAAAAGAGGAAGTCTTTTTCACAGGAGATCTCTCGGCGATGTCCCCCTTCGGCCTCCGTGGTCACACTCGGGTAGATCCCACGCCTCTCTCGCCATGACTCAGGTACGTTCGCCATCCATAGTAGTCTTCTCGCGGCTCGGATGTCAGCCCGCCTCGCCGGTCTTCAGATTCATCTCCAATGCCGCTCAGGTCTATCCCTATCTTTTGTAGTTTCGTCCGGGATAAACATACCAACTTGTTTTGCCGGTCTGTAAATTTTTCTTCGCCGGTCTGTAGATTTTTCTTCGTTTGTCACAAATGTAAGACCTTAAGAGGTATTCGAATATAAGCGGTCTTCAAATTATTCGATCTTCACTTAATGTAACGACACATAATTATAGAAACGGAATACAAACCATGTGAACAGGCAACGGTCGCTCCTTTTGTTGTCGAACAGGAGCAAAACCAGAGTCGATGCTCTCCATTGGAGTAGAACTTGTGCTGGAGTTGCTTCCCCTGGATGACCGCGGACTGAACTGCAACGTGTTGACCGCCCTCTCAATGCGCGACACCTTCCATGAACAAAATAATTGTTATAATTAATGCACAATATCTCTTTATGCGTATTGTTGACATATGATTTACGCCTGCAAGCACGCACGCGTGCGCCCACATGCACACATCATATACTCATCCAAAACGAAATTAAGCTTACTCATTCATGCGAAGACCTTACACTGCATGTAAGTTAGAGTCAGTCATCAACGCAGAGAACGACTGGAAAGCTGAGTGATCTAATTTGATGTGCAACATTTGTCGTAATAGGCTGAGCGAAGAAGACGTGTAGTTAGTTGCGACTTTCTTCCCATCTTTTATCATTTGTTAATGCTTGGAGAACTGACAACCTATTATTATAAAAATGTAGCCCAACGGAGCTTGAGCAAAATATGTTGAAGAAAATTCAGGCTTCTCTGCCAAAGGGCATTTCTAGTCATTAAAGGGGAGTGCATACGATAAGATATTAAAAAAAAAAAAAACAAATATAATTATAATTGGTAGACGTTTTGATCCCTACCCAAGTAAACATGCATGCAAATTTGACATAGTCCACTATCATCCTACGACATCACATTCTCTCAGCGCGAGAAAATGGAAGAAATAGGAACTCTATCATATGAAGACAATCCACTGCTACATGTTGTTTCCATTTGACATCATGCAACATGCGAAACTGGTAAATGACGAGTTAAACCCATGCCAAACACTAACATCTTTTTCAGTGCGAGCGACCTGCGCCGCTGTTCGTGCCACCTGCTCTTCAAGATCATTGATGACGTGTGCAGGCACCTCGCCGCCCTCCGATGCTACACGCGACTGCAAATCTTTGACTCGGTCCTCTAGGTGGTACATACGCCCGGCGGTCAGGTAGATCTGAACGCAGAGTAGATGGGGGATAACTAGAGTGATTGGTGTGAAGGTTTTTCAAGAGGTATGTTGCCTAATTGAAGATTCACAAGAAAGTCGCTATAACAGGGACTTGCTGTGCACAAACCCTGACCATCACCTACCAATCACCACCATCGTCATCATGATCACGCTCGAACAAACTTTCATTAAGACTTGCCTAATAATCCGTGAACCATTGAAAACCTCAATGTTTATTGCTTCTTTTCTTTTATATTCTTTTGAACGAACACGCTTATAATTAACAATAAGGATAACGTTAACACACTTAGTAATACCAACACTCAGCATTTCATTTATATATAAAATCTCCTGTTGGCCCCATCCCTATTAATAATAATTTCTTACCTGTTCTTCCGTGTCCTCCAGACTGGTCTGCCTATTCACGACGTCGGCGGTGGGGATATAGGGATCCAGCGTCACTGACCATCTCTTTTTCTGTCCCTCCTCCTCCTCCTTTTCTCTGGGACTGTGGATCTCGTAGTCTCTACCGTAAGGGACTTTGCTGATCTCCTTCGGGCCAAAGTTTAGCACAAGGTCTTTGTCCTGCTCGTTCTCTGAAGTCAGGTCGGACAGACGGAGCTGCCTGTCGTGGTCGGATTCCGTCAGGGCAGGAGGGAAGTCTAGTTTCAGCTGAGTGGTCGCTGTGGGTCTGTTGGTCGGCGCGGAGAGCGAGGGTGAGCGAGACGAAGAGGCGGTAGTGTGTGTAGCGCTGACTGGCATGGCTGAGGTAGTTTTCACTGGTTCGGACCTCTTTCTTTGTACTCCTACAGTGGCGGAAGGAGTAAAAGAAGAAGCTGAGTTGTTCACAGTACCGGAAGACAACAACGAGGATGGAGAAGACACAGAAGAAGAATTAGCACCAGAACCTTTATTGTTATGCAAGTCCCTGTTCACCTTTGACCCTGAAGCAGACCCTCCTCCTAAACTGAAGGACACCTCTTCGCGGTAACACCCACTGAGGTCGTCGCCCAAAGGCGGTAGGCTCAGCGCGAAGTCATCGTCCACATTGTCTTGTTGCACAGCCTCTGAATTGCCGTCTACATTATCATCAAGAGCGCTTGACGTCATTGAAGAGGCGGTACCGTACCCTGACGACGCCACTGAACGACCGAAGACGTCCGACTGACTCATCGGTGAAGTGGGGCTCACTTCCAGCGAGTTCCGTTTCTTGGCGGAGTCTTCGGCATTGTTGTTGTTCTCCTCGAGAGGACTAGAAACAGGCTTAGAGGAGGTAGAGTCTCTGACTTTATCATTGCTGTAGGAAGACGGGTCCTTATCCTCGTTTGTTTGGGCAGAGGTGAGTTTTCTGCCAGCCTCATGAGACAGTGAGGCGAAGTCTGTGGTGTTCTTTTCATTCTCGATGATTTCCTCAGCCGCCCTCAGCACGCTCAGAGCATTTGACGTCAGTTTTCGCACGCTCTTCGCTGCCTCCGCCTGTTTAGGAACAAGCAGGTACACCTTTGAACTATGTGACATGCGTAAAACAAAATCTTGGAAAAAAAATTTTTTTCAACACAGGCCATTCTTTTGAACCCAGTGATCAAAACAATCCACAGCACTAAGCAAGTTATTTAGTAGCATGGACCTTGGCGGACTAGGTTATTATTCTTTTTATTGCTATTCTTTGCGTTTTTACATGGCTGGCACTTCCCCCCAGTGTAAATCCTTTGGACGAATATAATATCTTATGTATTATATTATATCCACAAACCTCATCCTTCTCAGGAAATGCCCCAATCATGTCCTCTTCGCACGGAGCAGTGCGCTGTATAAGGGGCCATTAGAGTGGATTGGAAACACCATGGACGATGCTCTATATAACAAAAAGACTTTAATGGGGTGTTCGATAGCGCAGTGGTTGGGGCACTCGCCACTGTGTCGCAAGTTAAGCACCGTCCAGTGCGGTTAGCACTTCGATGGGTGACCGCAAAACGTGAAGCGACAAATAACAACGCCCCCAGTTGACTCAACTGTGACTGAGTACCTACTCTCTTAAGGGTGGGGAAGGTAAAGCAGCGAGGGAGAGAGATGGGCATCACCCTCATTACGCTGGCCCAAGATAAGTGTGATCTCCAACATCACGCTCCCCTACGGCCACAAGGCTATGGGTCTACCTTTACCTTTTACCTTTAATGAAGGAAACGCTGACAAATTACTTTGAATATCAAATGCAACATTATAAATCAAACAAGTTTAGCAGCAAAGTTAGCTAACTACATGGGAGTAGTTACTTTGCCTTAAAGAAAGTCAGATTAGTCGACATTCTAAAAGCTGTATATTCAAAATTATCGTAAGAGTAAGAGAAATAAACTTTACAGTTCGTATGTTTAACTAAGTACTAGGATCAACAATATAGAAACGCAGTTAAGTTTACATACCCTTCTCAGCATATAAGGAATAACGCAACAATAAAGGTTAACAACATCCAACACAAGGGAGTCCACAAGAATTTAAAAAAAAAAGGAACAAAATCTGAATTTTAAAGTCAGAGTACACAAAGCAGCAAGAAAACGCCATTAAAAAAATCCAAAAACCAGAACTATCCTTCTTAAAACACGCATATTATTTTGACAGCTACCTCCCATGACAAGAAAAATGCATCCAGCAAATTAGGGGTTAGCATCCAAGTGACAGCTACATCAAACTTGCGCAAAAACCAATTACTAGCCATCACTTCCGCCACCAGCTAAAAGCTTTGTTCCCCAGTTTCTGAAAAGGTAACAAAAACTTCAACCCTGTTCCCTTCACCAACAAGTTGCGTCGTGTTGACGAATAAGCAAAATGACAAATGTTTTCGAAAAGAGAAGCGACTTAAAACAGCAAATATTTATTACATCGTAACATGTTAAAAACCAGAAAGTTCTCTAGGTTTACTACACGGAGGATGTGGGCTACGGGAATGGTAACATGCATCAATATAAACAAGGCATTACAACATCACTATAATGACAGGTTAAAGCAAACTACAATTTACTACTGGGATGCTATATCCTACTATAGAGATACATTTTGTTCCGATAACATACTCATCCTATTGCTCTATTCTAATTCCATTCTATTCTATATAATTAGTCTACAAGCTGCACTGCTTATCATAAATCATGTAACATCTGGCTGATTGGGGTGGCCTCGTGGCGCAGTGGATAAGTCGCCGGTTTCCTATGCCGAAGGTCGCGGGTTCGATTCCCGCAAGGGGCGAACGTATGTGACTTAGGTACAAGACTATTGAGATCACCGAGGGTTTTCTCCGGGCACTCCGGTTTCCTCCCTCCCTTCAATAATGGTACAGGACGCAGTCAATATGGAAATTTTTCAAAAATAAAAATTCAAATTTCTTTCCGTCTTCTAATAGCGATCTCCCTGCCTTTACACCACCTGTTTGAGTGATGGATGTGTATTTGGTGTGTGTGAGGGTGCATGAGACAGGTGAGCGTGTATGTTGGTATAGATCGCCGCGCTTTGAGCCTGATTGATTTGGGGAAAGGCGCGTATATAGCATCCTGTATTATTATTATTATTATTATTATTATTATTTTATTATTATTATTATTATTATTATTATTATTATTGTACAGTAAAATTTACAAGGGGGAAACAGAAAAACCTGAATCTATTCTATTCTAGTCTAGT
Organism: Oncomelania hupensis; assembly: GCA_036898135.1. Classification (NCBI taxonomy): domain Eukaryota; kingdom Metazoa; phylum Mollusca; class Gastropoda; order Littorinimorpha; family Pomatiopsidae; genus Oncomelania; species Oncomelania hupensis. Next base: position 44,909,212 of record CM072512.1, read on the forward strand.
CTAGTCTATTCTATTCTACGCCTATCCTTCCCTTATTCTTACCATCTCTTGCTCTTCTTGGAGCTCTTGAATGGCTCTTTCTTCCTCCAGGGTCAAATAACCCACATCGTCATCTCTCGTCGAGCAAGAGTCGTCTCCTTCTATGCTATCTAGATGGCGCTCCATGTCTTCAAGATGGCGGTTTAGTGTAGAAAGCTGTTTAGTGTACGAGTTCAGTGTTAGCAAACATATACTATTAATGTTAAATCATCGAACAGTTAACAATTCTAGTTTCTACATCATCGTCAAGCTGCATGCATGGTGAATCTAAGTCAAGTCATGGTAAACTTGATTAGTTCAGCAGTTGATATATATATAAAAAGGGGATGGAAGGTGTTCTAGATAAGAAAACGCATGCTGAATACTCTGAATATATCATAAAACATTTACTGGTCTTTGGTTAATACTTACTGTTAACAGTGGCTGTTTTAATTTTTGGTCGTAGGGGGAAACATGCTATAAGAACATATGCTGCACTGCGTATCATAAAAAATGTAGTAACATCTGGCTGATTGTACAGTAAAAATTTACAAAGGAAAACAGCTAATGGAATAAAGCAAAGCTGCGTTGCTGATTATCAATTGTCGCAGCTTAACACACAAAGCAGTGCAAAATATTACAATATCTTTCAACATGTAAGTGGCAGAACGCTTCAAAAGAACTAGAGACTTGTGGTATAAAGGCATACAGACAATTAAGAAACCAATGTTGTCATATATAATGGCAAAATTTAGGCGCATGAGATTAAAAGAAAAAAAAAAAAAACAAATCGAGATAAAAGTATAAAACACACCACCATTAACATTAACACAAACATTTTAACACTGAGAAAAAGGGCAACAGACAAAAGATTTTTTTTTTAAAAAGGAGGTCGATAACATCACAATAATATTTCCTAAACAGCACCATTAAGCAACAACATCAAAATTCAAATGCAAATCTAAATGAACAAAGGTTTATGGGAATATCACAAGAGATCTAAAAAAAACAGGGAAGGGGGTAGGGGGCATTTTGAAAAAGCGTACCTCTTCTGCTGTTGCCAGCATTCCCTCTGCCTCCTTCTGCATGTGATCCCTAGTGGTCGTCACCTTGGAAACCAAGGAGTCCACCTTGGCGTCACCTTGGCCTAACCTAGCCCCTTTTCGACCGGAAGAGCTGTCATTGCTGAGACGGTTGGTAGGAGTCAAGTTGCGTTCAGATTCAGTGTCTGAGTAGGCGGTACTCGCTGACGGCGAACGACTCTTGCTCCGCAATGGATAGCCATCTGAAAGGAAGGAAAAGATAATGCTTCGTGACTCTATTACAGGTTTATAAAATAACAAATCCTCTAAATGGGTTCAAATGCAGGTAAAATACCGTTTTCTAAACTAGGTAATCTCGGTTATGCGCTTGAGGGCTTGGGGCAGACATCATTTGCATAACTGATTTAATCTAATGAAACGACGTCACTAATAATCAACGTGTGTTTATTCTGCATACGAAACGTTTATTATATAGAACATTCGATACTTTTACTTTTAATCTAAAATATTCTGACAACGAACTTGATAAGAAAAGCGGGAGATCAAATACAAAGCGTTTCTATTGATGATGATACTGATGATGATGATGATGATGATGATGATGATGATGATGATGATGATGATGATGATGATGATGATGATGATGATGATGATGATGATAGTTGGTGATAGTTGGTGATAGTGATGGTAATAATGATGATTATCCTATCCTATCCTATTCCGTAACTGGTAGGTCGTAGGGGCACCACATATGATCGTTTAACCAGCGTACTCCATCTTTCTCAGTCCTCAGCAAGCCTCGTGGCTTTGCCCAGTGTCAAGCCAGTCCATTCTCGAATGTTGTCCTCCCACCTCTTTTTCTGCCTCCCTCTTCTTCTGACACCTTGCACCGTGCCTTGCAGGATGGTC
>CM072512.1:44916181-45103681 GCA_036898135.1 Oncomelania hupensis
GTTCGTAACGTTGAAACTGGCCTGAAAATTAGCACGACAGGCATTGCCATAACCTAACAGAAAATAATAACGAATTCTTTGCAACAAATTGAATGCGAAACTCTACAAAGCGATCATACATCGTGTTCTTGATAGTCGTAACGTCTTTAACAAAACAACTTTAGAATCTGTTGATACTGTCAGACCATACCTGTTGCCTATCCTAGGCGCCAGATCGTCGTCAGGCCTGGGCACCATCATGTACTGCGGCCGGTCGCCGTCGCCGCCGCTAATGTGCTTCCTGCCAACGTAGTCGTAGGCCGAGGGTGCTTGACCCTTAAAGATCCAGTTCTCCCTCCAATGCAAGTCATGTTCCTCCTCCTCCAACTCCTCCTCTGTCTCCTCAGGAATCACCGCCAAGTTCATCTGCAGAGCAGTTAATAGTTTAAATTACTCCATTAAGAGTATGGGGAACATCGGCAGTGCGAGGTCAAAGTAGGCCTACATGTAACTCTTCCGTTCTCATCTCGTAGTCTAAACTACTTCACTCGGTGTTAGTTTTATCATCGGCTAGCGGACTAATATAAGTAAAAATCATTACTTTAGGTTGCATTCACCTGTAGGTCAACTCAAATACTAGCTTTTTAAAATTTTGCTTTGTCTATGGCGATATGTTTGTCCGACTTGGCCGCTCAGAAGGCTAGAACCCTAAATACACTTGTAAAGACTTGGAAGCGAGTGAATCGTGGGGCCGGGTAGCTCAGTTGGTAAGAGCGTCTTGCTAGTAACCGAAAGGTCGCTGGTTCGAATCCCGGATTGGTCAACGTGTGATCATATTATTTTCCCCTTTACCAACAACTGGCCCGCTGGTGTCAGTATAAATCGGTCCAGTAGTCACCTATATGCGAAAGTGTCGTGTGACTATAATCTACAAACAACAACAGCGAGTGAATCCGTTGTAAAGGTAATTCCGCACTACTTTCTCATTTCGTGGTTGCCGCGAGGCGGCTTCATACATCACGCAATGACCAACTTTACCTACTTCCAGTACCTCGCTTCAAACTGCGTTCAAAGTCTCAAAACAAGTGCAGATCCCCATTTTCACATCTAAAATGGTTGAGTAAGGTCTCTATAACAAAATCACATCATGTTGGATGTCATACAAGCGATATAATAAACTAAATATATCCACGAAGTCAACTTCGTGGGAAAGTCTTTTTCCACGAAACCACTTCATAGGACTTCGTGGGATTTCGTGAACTTTCACTTTTGCATACTAATAAAAGCATAAATTGCTGACGTCACGGATAGAAAGTAGTGCACAATCAATATCACAACGAAAATCACTCACTTCCTAAAGATCCACAATTTTAACAGTGTGGGATAGAAGTAAAAGAAGCGAAATACACAGACGTGGAATGCACATGCAATTAACAAACGGAATTAAATTCTCCTTAATAGGATCCCGCGCATCATTTTAATTAGAAACGCCAGTACTATGCTAGACTGCGTAGGTCCTGATATCGCTTAGGCTTTGCCTAAAGTTGTTTTATGTTTTCAATACTATATGTAACAAAACCCTCTGAAGCAGCTTAGGTTCTGACTAGGGTCGTTTCAAGATTTAAAAAGTATAGAAACAAAGACTTCAAGCAAACAAAATCTTCACCTGGAGTAGATCGGGGTCCAAATCTCCAGAGTTGAAGTCGATCTGGTCGAAACTAGAAAAATCGGGGAGAGGAGGAAAGTCCCTTTCCCTCCCGCTGGAGGTCTGAAAACTGGAGCTTGCTTTCGGAGTACTGGTCCCTCCCCCGTCACTGCTATCACCGGTGAGGTCATCAAATTGACGTGACTTGGACTGTGTCTCTTGCACAAAGTTTTTCAGATCCTCGAAATCTTTAGAAATGTCCGTATCCTTGCTCGCTCTAGAGGGTCGTTTGCTGCTGTCGACGTCGTCGTCATCGTCGTCCGACAGAGCTTCAGGCACAAGACTAGGGTTAGAGAGAAGATCGTCCTGACGTGAGGTATTGCCGTTCAGCGAGCTGTGCACCTCCTTTCGATGATTCTCCAGAATCTGCACAATACAAAAAGAAGAAATTATTGTTCCAGAAATTGACAATTCAAAAAGTAAACCATACGTTACTGCGGTGATAAATGAAACAGGATTTTTCGGCTAAGTAACTATCAAATACTTTTTTTTTTTAATAAACAGCAGTGTCATAACATTCAATCACACACAATGATGTCCAATAAAACTAAGTTCGTGATTCTGATCTCACACATTTTATGAAGCTGTCACCTTAATTCTTTAAAGATGCACCATAAACATAGTTCGACAATAAAGATTTTCCTCTAAAGATACACCATTACTAAAACTGGGGATGAAAGTAAAATATGTATGCTTATTTTAATAGCAAACACACCTAGACACACAAACACTGTCTCATTACTCAGTCTCCACTCCCTAAAAGGCATGCAATATAGACAATAGTCACCTTGGAGACGACCGCCTGTGCAATCTGATCCTCAAACACGTGCCTGTCGTTGCCAGATTCGTCCGATAATGAAGACAAGTCTGAGACAGCTTCATCTGAAGTCTGCAAATGCAAGCAGAAGATAATAAACCAGAAACAAGCTGTTTACATTTTTTTACAGGATAAACACGAGTAACATATTTGATAGTTGTCACAACACGTACCAAGCTAGTTCAATGACTATGCCCGCTTGCAATGCCCATAGATTTTCTTCTATACTTCAGCTGAATGTACAACTATAACCCTTCTCGTAGCATATTCACACTCTGAACATAATTTGGGCAACTACATCAAATACTTATTGAAAATAAATGGGGGAGACAAAAACAAGTTTATGCAAAACACAGGTAGTAGTAGTCTGGCCTAAAGAAATTTGATTGGAGTGAAACATAAATGTATGGAACCAGTCAATGATGCAACATACATGTGACAACGTTTGCAGTTAAAATATTATAGTTGGCTAGAAAAGCAAATGGAATAACAATTGCATACCATGTTGAGTAACAAATACAAAGAACTTTATTCAAAAGAAACATGTTATGAGATGACTAAACAAAATCTGACCAGATCTAGAGATTCTCCCAGCAGATCTTCCAGAAACCGAGACACATGCTGTTTCACCTGCTGACCATTGTCCGGTGCGTCCGGTTCTTCGAAACCTGCAATAATGTTGTTATATTATAGCTGATATACTATTAGCTGCAGCTGAGCCCAAAACGTAAATTGGAAGGAGTTTGCTTTTATAAAATCTGAAATAATAATGAAGCGAAGAAACACCCCCACACTTCTCTCCCACTCTCCTTCCATCCCTCTCTCCCCTCCCAAAAAGCATCAGCCTCGTGCCAGTGAACCATTATCAACAAATGAGATTATTGCTAGAAGTTTCTTGATGGATCATCGGGGGCTACAATAAACTTCTACCTCACGTAGATCTATAAAACAAGCAACGCCCCACTTAGTATCGTTCCATCAGATTTAAAAAAAAAAAAAAAAAAAGCCAGATCAAATCCCAGCTCTTAAACAAGCAAACCTTACTTTCATACGCTAGTTGTAGACGTTGACTGAAACCAATGAGCAGATCCTTGACTCGGCCACGAAACGAAAGCATCACCTCTCCATCTGTCAAGAAGAAAAGCAAACAATCGGCATAAAGAAAATGAACTGTCAAAGGCTGTGCCTAAGAATATGATTATGACTGAGTATACATCTACAGCATAAAACCCCACCGCGGCATGAGCTTGCCACCCCTGCATGAAAAGCATCAGCCTGCTAGTGTCTTCATTCTGTCTTCCAAAACAGCTGTTAGAAAATGTGTGTGGTGCATTTATTGCCTGTAAATTAATTAGCTTTCTTTTCTCTTGATGTCTTTTTTTTTTCATATTACGATTTCTTCCTCCTAACACTTTGTTGTATATTATTTGCTTACTTTCTTGCCTGTCCTATTTTCTAATTAATTCTTTTTCTCTTCCTCCTTTTCCTCCTCCTCGATCATCATCATCATCATCATCATCATCATCATCATCATCATCATCATCATCATCATCATCATCATCATCATCATCATCATCATCATCATCATCATCACCGTCGTCGTTGAAGTCATCATCAACAGCAGCACCATTATCAACTCACAAGAGGTACTTGCGAAACTGTCGGCTAGTCCTTTGGGGGACTTTGAACCAAGGGTTCTTTGAAGGTCAGTCAGAAGGATGTCGAACTTGGCCTTGAACTTGTGCTCTTCCGCCTTACGGGCGCTGTCGAAGGCATGCTTGTACAGATCTGCACACAAAGAGAACGCTGCCATTATATTGTCAGAATTGATATAAAGAGATAGCCGTATAAGGCAAGCTTACCATTACCATCTGTTATCTGGAAAAAACAGAGACCTAATGAAAACTGACCCCATCAATGCCGACAACATCGCGTATATCGTGCTACTTAATATTTCGATGATGAAAGCGATGGTCGCTGGAGTACTGTCTCTACTCTATATTGGGAAACTGAAGTATTAGTTCCATTTACAATATCGACGTTAATTGCCGGTAACAAACATTCTTCTACAGGCTCTTATCTGTTCAAGATCCACCAATGAAATAAAATACAGCACAGAAAAGACCGCTATATGTCACTAATGAGAAAATATGAGCGCACATGTATTTTTTCCACACCCACACCCACACACAGCACATTGCAGTAATTACACAGGAAAATTATTATCTCAGAACCTACCATGTTTAAACAAAATTATCGATCAAACCATGGCAGGGCTAATTAATAACATCAGTAACGGGAAAAGACACAGACGAGCTGTCCCAACAGCTGTGAATCCTGGTTAGATGCAGCCATAAAACCCCCAAGGTCGCCCCTTTTGGTCAAACACGGACAGGAAAGAGCCCACACACGTCCAGTTCACAACACCTCAGTCGGGAGGTTATTCACTTGACACACGCGAAGCCAAGTTTGTAATTGTTATTGTTAAGGTTGAAACATTTTCCCAGATGTCATACGATAATAGTGGAAAAGCGCTACATTTGCCATGAAGCATTGATGATGTTGATGTTGTCTTGTATAGCGCGGTCTTCCACGTCGATGGACATGCTCATTGCGCATGCCCGAGGGGGGTGGGAAGGAAGGGAGGAGGGGGAGAGAACGTCAACCCAAACCATGTCATTAATACCCACAATCATACAGACGAGCTTACATGTACAAGGGTAACATGACCACAAAAATTTGAACTAAAAGAGTTGACATCCACCCCAACACTACAAATAAAGGCCAGAATAACGGCATAAAATGCAGAACACCAAGAAAAAAGCTGAATATTTTATGTCACTCTGCATTCGTTCTGAAATTAGTTTAAAACGAAATAGCAAAGCTTACTAAAAGTAATGTTGTAGGACACATGGCCATAAACCCCAAGTCCACTCACTGCTATTTTCTGTGTCACAGAACAACTCGCAATAAATTTTGTCTCCAATCGGTCAAATTGGACAATCATTAGCAGACGGCGTCTCGAAAAGTTTGTTACCGCTGATGAACTTTCCGTGACTATGCTAGTACTACTATAGTTTTCTTGATCACTATTATTTGAAGGGCAATGACTAATGCATGAGAGAATCTTGCCACCTTTTTGGCGGACCCGACACAAGTTATGTAGAACGCGGCATATAACGGAAGCGAAGGCCTTTTTTCAGCCAAGCAAAGAGATATGAAGAAGAGTGCGAACAAGCGGCAGGTGAATAAGAAAGATGGAAAATGAGGAGGAAAGGGGATAGAAGCAGGATGATGAAAATGAAGGATTAACATTTAAAACAAACACACACTCAAACACTGTTATCCAGATGTTTGTTGTTCGTATCTCCTTATAAATCCAGACACATACAAATACTGGAGAGGCGTAGGGGAAAAAAAGACAAAAGCAGACTGGACTGAAAGGATAGATAGATAGATTAGATAAATTAACGTCCCCGGACACATAAAGCGTATAGGGGACTACGTTCTTTCACACATTGTAAGATTCTTGTGAGCTTTTGACATATCAACCTTGAGCTTTGACTCTCACCACGTCACGAATTTTAACAGACAGCGTAGGATGTAAAACGCTAATGCTGTCAACTAAAATAACATGTTTTATTCTCTAGAAGAACAAAGATATGGGCCGTGAAGCCCAAGCTGTCACCAAACTCCCAAGAAGGGTGCGGAATGTTAGTATAAAAACGAAGTTTCATTCGAACCAAGAATCAACCTCTCACATAACAAGAACACTTGACCACACACAAAATAAAATATAAACCTAGATATACCGCAGTCAATAAACATCACTGACAAAAATCCTTGGAAATAGAACATGGATGAGTGACTGTCGTCGGAACAGAAAGAAGAAGAGCACAGGAAGGAAGAAGAAGAAGACCGGAAGCAGTAGTAAAATCGTGTGTTGCGTTCTAAGGTTGTTGCTGTTGCATCAAGTTTTATTCATCAGATTAACATAAGTTGTACTGATAAAAGTAAGGAAGGAGAGGGGAGGAGTATGAAGAGGAAAAAAAGGGGACAATGGTGATGATGATTGTTGAAAGCGCAGAAAGCTTCAGTGCGCACAAGCGTTCATATTTATAACGCATGACAGAGCATTTCCTATACCCAACATATCACCAACGACGAAGTCCGACAGACAATCACACAAGCCATTGGACAACACGATGACCTGCTAACAGTGGTGAAGAAACGGAAACTCCGATGGTATGGCCACGTCACCAGATCATCAGGCCTTGCAAAGACTATTCTGCAAGGCACAGTGCAAGGAGGTAGAAGAAGAGGGAGACCGAAAAAGAGGTGGGAGGACAACATTCGAGAATGGACTGGTTTGACACTGAGCGAAGCCATCAGGGCTGCTGAGGACAGAGAAAGATGGAGTATGCTGGTTAAACGATCATCTGTGGTGCCCCTACGACCTTCGGGTTACGGGACAGGATAGGATAGGATAGGAGGACAGAGAAAGACAAACAAGTAGGGAGAATAATAATAATAACAACAACAACAACAACAATAACGACGACAACAATAACACAAGACGTTAATGAACTTTGCTTGCTTAACTTATAATAAGACGCACAACGACATCAATGAGTCCAAAAGACTAGCACTGTCGTCTACGCTCAAGTTTCCCATTGCGACCCCATGCTGACCTTTGTGGCGACAATAATAGTATTTTGCGGTAACTCGCTGTTATCATCTCAAACAGGCTGGTGTCGCTACAAACAGTGCAAATGATTCTGAAGAGGAAATGTAGGAGAAGAAGAAATAGGAAGACTTCTAAATTCAATTAAGTACTAGTCTAGACCGCTCATACTAAAACAAAGGTGTAGTTTAAGGAAATGCGATCTCATATTTTCAGCTGTAGTAACCCACATGTGGTAGTGTATTTTACAGAATGAAACTACAAGAGCACATTCTCGTATCAAGGACCAGAAACTAGGAACTTTGGCAGTGGAAAAATTACGGTATCACGGAAGTGTCATTTAGATACGAAAGTATTTAAGGCATGCAGCGTTGTATTTAACGTCCACGACAACAATACTCACCAACAAGAATATTTTACTGTCTCTGCTTGCAAATATGCCTGTATACTGCCGTTTTCAAGTACGCCTACGAGGGCAATCAGCTGTTTGCAAATGTCACAAACTCTGGTCAGGATTTAGAGTCCGAGGTGCGAACAGGAATTTAAAATTCACTGCCCACCACAGAAGTCCGAGCAGGAATGTAAAATTCGCTGCCCATCACAGAAGTTAACACCATCAACAGCATCAATTGTTCCAACGAAATGGTATCCACCGTTCTAAAACTCACGTTAAATAGCAAAAGATAATTAATTATCAGGAAGCCTATTTATGAAATCATTTTTCGAATACACAGTCTAGTGGCTGCATCCATTGCACATCGAATAGAAAACGCCAACTGAAAACACAACTACAGAGTTACAAATTGCACAAACATTACAGACACAAGAGATGTAAACCGTCACCATTCAACTTCAGATTTTGAAGCAATAGCACCTTATCCTCTAATCAATCCCTACAGTTGGAATGTTGTGGTGCATGACAACAGACGACATAAAAACAAACATTAAAAGAAAAGTTACATAGACTCGTTTAAGAACAGTGCAATGATGACTCAATGAGTCAACTTCAGAAGCAAATGTATAACCACTTTGAAGAATATGTAACTGTTACAACTTACAAACTCGAACCGCCGAGACCTATCATAATCATGCACAACGTATTTGCCTTCACCAAAGACAACACTAGCCACCAACATAGCTACATAATAATTACTACATAGTTGCAACGATTAACCTTAAGACACCGAGCTTTTTAGCCCTATCTGATGCGACGATAGAAGCCACATATCACAGACTCAGATAATAAAACTGGAATACTGTTTCAGACAACACTAATCTATTGATCAAGACGCACTCTCTAACTACGTAACTTCAAAGTTGCACAAACTTCAAGACAGACATTTCGCTTCAATGACTCAACTTGAGAAACAAATGTTAACCAGTTCAAAGCCTATGCAAGAAGCCTGCCCAACCAGCCCCTCCAGAGATGTGTACACTGGGGCAGCATGCTTGGTTCATGGCTATGCGATTGCATGGACTTCAAGAGACTGCACATTTTATAGTGCGAATACGGTTGCCATTAGTGCAAACGGAAGCAGAAAATGTTTGGAAATTTATTTGGACGAGGAGTTCTTCTTCGTCGTCTTCGCATGCAATATTCCGGGTGATAGTCCACGCAATAAAAATGAAAATGCGAATACTACAGCCCATAATTTTGATACAAGAGAAGACTATACACGTGACTCTGTTACTTTGATGATTGGAAATTAAATCAAGTAATTTTCTGATGACAATAGTAAAATAAAACTACTCAAATGTTCCAGGGGGGTGATAGTGGTCTTTAAATGTCAAAATATCAGATTTATTGCACACGATGCACGGTAGTGCACAAGCAAATCGCGTGAAAAACCCACTTGTCTTAGTAGTTCATTGGAGAAGAGAAAACACGATTAGATACACCGTTTTCATTCTACAAAACGCTATATTATCACACAACTAAGAAACAAAAAAGATACACAGTATGAAAAACTAAAGAAATAGTATCGGACACCGGGATTCCCTCCCTCAACCACCAAACATATATTATCCTAAATTGTACTATTAAAATCATCGACAAAGTTTTGTTAACGTAATTATACACATACTGAGTAGATATAGCACTGACTCAGATTTTATGAGTCAAGATAATAATATCTACTCAATATGATCACTCCAGATTAAGGGAACATTATACTCTACTAATTATACATTAATATCGTCCGCAACTGAAGGGAAGAAACAATACAGTATCACAGACCAAAAAACTTTATTCCCTCAACCTACAGCGTGTCCCTTGCTAAAATGTCTTGACCTCTTCAACCCATAATGATATGTCTCCTATACACTAAATGTGTGTATTGAAATGTAAAGGCCCGCGCCGCCTCTCTATGGACAGTGAGATTTCACCTGGGCCTCTCACCTGGATTGCCCCAGGCCTCAGTGTTACTGTTGCCCTTTCCCCACTGCTTACACAAACAAACGCACTGGACGGGAGGAAAGAGCGAAGTACACAGGACAGGACAGGACAGGGCGCAGACACTTAAGGGATTGGTGGTTGACCACCTTAAATTTAAATACACATGCATTATATCGCGTCCTGTGCTAATCGAGCTTGAAGTACATTACGCTTGATTTCGTGTTTCCCTTGTCTCTCCCCCTCCCCCTCCTCACTTTCCCCGATGAAGAGGATAGCCTACTGAATAAAACGAAAGCCTCGCATGGAATCGTAAAGTGGGCAGTGTTAAGACTTCTTTTGGATGATAATGTCATAATGGAATATTTATAGATGCGCTTTCAAAGACACTAACGCCTTATCTCCGCCTTTCTAATGTACAATAGCATTTTGGTGCATCGTCGTGCAAAACGTGCAGAAAATGCCTCATTTCATTTATTTTATTTTTAATCTTTGTGCTATGATCATGTTCCGCAAATGGAATAATATAATGCTTAAAACTCGCTAACGCAGTCTAACAAGCATTTAATGACATCGATTAAAAGTTAGAAATCGCAAATTAACAAGACTTGAAAAGGCAGACCTGGTCAAGAAACAAATGCAACAGCGTCACCCAGAAAGGTGAAAATTATCTAATAAGAATAGTAATGATCTCGTCCACGGACACAATTTCATTTGTGACGGAAGACAATAAATCACCTTACATAGAAAAAGGGGAAAAAAATGTTAATTTGGGACACCGAGTTATCGTTTCGTTTCTACATCATCATCATACAGTGTTCGGAAACATGAACCGGTCCTGCATCATCCTGCATCATTTATCTTGTAAATGAACACATCATATGTCCGCCCCCAGTGTGAAATATTTTCCAGCCAGCATTTTTCTGGGACAGCAAGAGTGACAGGTAACGCAAAATACAAACCTGTCCGAACTCAGGAGGTCGTATGTAAATGAAGGATTAAGGACATGGCTGAAACCATGCATGCGCTATTACACACATCGTGTGAGTGTGTGTGTGTGTGTGTGTTTGTGAGAGAGAGAGAGAGAGAGAGAGAGAGAGAGAGAGAGAGAGAGAGAGAGAGAGAGAGAGAGAAGAATCCTTAACTACTTCAATACATTTTTTTGTGTTGCAACAAAAGAAGAGACCTTGATCTATTACCATACCTTTAGCATTTCTGGAAACAAAATCCTTGATGTATTGCAAAAAAAAATATAGCCATTAATACCGAGAAAGACCGCGAGCTTCCTTGGCAACATCGGTGAATACAATGCACATACATGTGTGTGGTAAATGGCCAGGGTAACAGAAATGTTTGTTTGACAATGCGTTTACTTAGGAAATTGCGTTAGGTGGGGACAGCAGCAAGCATCGAAGGCTCAAGCTCCGAAATGTGTCTTTTCTGTGTACTATATGTCTTTTTGTCCTATGGGCGCGTTTCTATTTATCTCAGATACTCTGTATACGATATGGAAATCCGCGACACACAATGATATGACACAAAACAACCTTTATGCGTAAGCAAATGACTCTTCTTGACTTTTCCCGATCAATCATACTCACAGCTCTTTAACTACAATTCGGACTTGATTTTCCTAACCTTTATAGGCTACCCTGTTGTTGTCTTTCAGTTTCCTTGGCATGTTCAATGCCCACCAATGAACCAGGTTCAAATCCCGTGATGGACACGACAACAGTGGTCATTTTCACTGTCCATCCTAGCAATATGATTGCTTTGGTGGTGGTTCAATGGACCTTACTCCTTTTTCCATGGTCAGTGGGACGGTTACTTCCCGTCATCTGGACGGTATTTTACAAAGGTAACGCGTTTGAAGCATTTACCTTGACAAGCAGTAGGTCTCAGGCGTGGTGAGAGGGGGTGGGGGAGAGGGGTGTTAAAGTTACGGATCAAGGTGAAAGTATTCCAATTACTAATGACGCGGGAAAGGTCAAGCAAGAAACGCAAGTGCGGTCAGAGACTAGGCAATGTGGTATGGCTTATGATTTTTGTCAGCTGAGGGATCTGTGGAATCATGTAAAATAAGGTATTCATCGCCTAACTAAACTCGTCTTGCAGCTCCTCCTTCTCCACTTCCATCATCATCATCATCATCATCATCATCACCGTAATCATCATCATCATCATCATCATCATCATCATCATCACCCATCATCATCATCAAATTTAACAAAACTTAGTTACCGAACATAGAAATTACATACACCCATTATGTTGCAATGAAAAACAGACAGTCCTGAAATCTTCTTCTTCATATAGACAAGAGATGATGTAGATTTTGTTTTGCTCATGTTGAAACACAAATAATATAATTCGAAATATTTATGTCCAGTAATCCGTTCCATTGTTATGAAAACAAATTTCAGTTAACAACCCCACACCCTCCAAAAAAAACAAACCAACAACAACAATGAAAACAACAACACACACAAACTTTGCAAGAATAACTACAAAAAATGACAGATCAAACTTAAAAAACCTCACCAATACATAACATAATGATATCAGCTAGCCTATTCTACATAAGTCAAAAAAAATTAAGTAAACTATAGACTTCTTGTAGGTAAATGCAATCAGTCTTTTCAGAAGCTATAACGACAAGATTAAAATTATTTTTCTATCATATCCTATACCGTAACTCAAAAGTCGTTGAGGCACCACAGATGATCGTTCAACCAGCATACTCCATCTTTCTCTGTCCTCAGCAGTCCTCATGGATTCACTCAGTGTAAAGCCAGACAATTCTCGAATGTTGTCTTCCCATCTCTTTTTATGTCTCCTTCTTCTTCTGCCTCCTTGCAGGATGGTTTCTGCAAGGCTTGATTCTCTGGTGATGTGGCCATACCATCGGAGTTTCCGTTTTTTCACCACTGTTAGCTAGTCATCGTGTTGTCCAGTGGCTTGTGTGATTGTCTGTCGAACTTCGTCGTTGGTGATTTGCTGGGAATAGGCAATGCCCAAAGTCTTCTGTAGCACCTCATCTCCATGCTTTGTATTCTTCGTTGTAGATCTATTGTTTCGCAAGAGTATAGGAGTATAGGCAGATGGAGATGACAAGGGAGCGCAGCAACCTTACCTTGGAGAGTAAACTGATGGTTAAGGGTTCTGTCTTTCCAAATGGGCTTCAATCTTGTCAGAGCAGCAGTTGTTTGTGCTATCCTGGAGAGAACTTCTTGTAGTGACCCACTATCTGATGTAATTTTTGGAGCAATTAATTTATATTTAAGAGCAATTGTATTAGTCATTATTCCTCTAGCTGAGAAAAAAAAAGTTAAATGAGATTGCAATATTTACCATGAAAAAACCAGTCAAACCCACACCTTCTAACTTCTCATGTCTGACTGGAGTGACACAACCTCTGAAGCAAGGAGTTAAAAAGATGCGGAGCATGCAATGCTTGTCCCGAAAGCCGAGGAGAGCAAACTGTCCAAGGTAAACTTGCTCTTTGATCCAATGAATTGTGTTACGATGTTACTAACCTACAATCATACGGCGTAGATGAACCTTTGAGGGGGAACAAGCCAGAAAGGCTGTATGATCTTTACTACATCAGCAAAAAGACATTTTATTTTATTTACTCGTTCTGATACAGCACTTTTCTCGAGCTGCTCAAAGTACTGGCCAAAACCGGATCCATTCCCATTCCTTGTTTCCATGTTAACTGCACACTTCATTAGTCTAAACCCTTCACTTTCTGGCCGGACTTTTGAAAGAAAGTTTTTAAAATCTTGCTACATACGAATTTAACAAATCTTTTTTTTTTCTCCCTCAAATTCATTACCTCTGACCTTTATTATGGGAATTTTGTGCGACTAAGACATTCTCTTAACTTACTTTCATCTTGTTTCATAAAGCTAACGAAGAGACAGGAAGAAATGGGGAACATTGTATTGATGATGATGACGACGATGGTGATGATGATGATGATGATGATGATGATGATGATGATGATGATGATGATGATGATGATGATGACGATGACGACGACGACGATGGTGGTGATGATGATGGTGGTGATGATGATGATGATGATGACGACGACGACGATGATGACGACGACGACCATAACACTGATGACGATGTTAAATTAAGAATGTAAGCCTTTTCCTAGAGCAGTCTTCGTTTGTAGTGGACAGTAAGGAACATTTTGCATGTTACGTTTATTATTAATTCTACAAACGCCTAAGATTGAGGTTCCCACAGTCAACGTTTGTGCATATGTCCACATTCTTCTCAGACCTCTAGTAAAAGGTATCCACTGAGCCCTCAGGTGACACCTGGATCAAGATACATGACTTCCCGAAGCCAAAACTAACAACAGCACTTTGTTTCGAGCAGCTGGCGACCTTGCTTCAATTTGAAAACAACTCGGAAGTCCAATTTTCACATTTAGATCCATTTTAAAAGGACCCAATTAAAAGGTTTTGGACCAAAAAAAGGTTTACCCTAAAATTGGCATTGTTATTACATTAAACGATAATAAAGTGTGTTTTATCCTTGCTCAAACCAACCGCTAACGTTGGAGTTTTCCATTTCTGTTCTGACCGGGGTTATTTCCCCTGTTTGTAACGGTACAGCCGCATGACTTTTGACCCAGGCGGCTTGAAGTGTTTGCCTCTGATGTCTGGATAGGGTAGGGTCTGTTTTATCGAACTAAAACGAAAAAAATCTTACTAGCAATTGTTTTCACGGGTTCTGTCTCTTACAGTCTTTGGTAGCCGCGATTTTTAGCTCCAGAGTTTTGGTTGGTTAGCCCAACGGCTGTAACAGTTTCTATGAATTGGCGCAAAAACTATGGAATTTATTCATTTAAAAAATAACTATACTTTCCAAAGAGGTATTTTCTGTTGTCAGCTTATTTTTTTATAGTAGGGCAACACTCATTGTGAATGTTAAAAGGAACTGTCGAGGGGGCGTGGTCACAGTGGTCCCTGTAAGCAAATGCTACAAACAAGGACCTTGTCAAAGTTTGGATGTATTTATTCTGCCAGAGTGAGAATAAGAACGGCTTTGAATATTATTCGACCTTCACTTCTAGAAGTGTGACGGATGCAAGAGGATTATTAACGAAGTTGAAATCAGACTGGATCAACAATAACGAAAACAAAGAGTCAAGAAGGAGGACTGAACCGTGAACGCAAACCTTCCCATTTCCACCTGAGCTTAGCATTTAATCAAATCTGCAACTAAAATATTAATGTGCACACTTGTACTACAGCACTTAATGCTACCCAGAGAAGGCGAGATTAAAACAGTACCGTGCAGACACTTTCATTCAATCTGTCCATTGTGATCCAAGGACTCCGCGAATTAAGAATGCAAACAATATACAATCCTAGTGCACACCTGTTAAACGAGTCTGACTTTTCTGTCCTTTTATTTAAAGTCTATTCATTTTTCACAATGAGTTTTACACATTCACTCACAAAGAGTATGAGTTTGACAAAGGTATAACAATACTTGAAGTGGGAATTCATCAGTTTAGGCAACAATAATATTCACAAAAACTCAAAATGTTTCTGGTTTGGGGGGTATTTCGATTATTCCTGTTCTGCTTTGTATAACACGCTGATCAACAATGGTGATTGGATGAAGTCACAATGAAGAACTATTTTAGTGGTTCCAAAGTCTTAATTATTTTCCCGTTTTCTACTCCCCCTCCTTACCCCAAACTTCACACACATACACACTTTTCATTAATAGTTCGGTTGAGAGTCGAGTATAAACCGAGGTCTAGCCTGTGCACGCACGCATTTCATCGCACCGGGACTTCAAAGATCCTGACGCTCATGTCTTAGACCGGTGAGTGCCGGCTAAACAATTATATCCATCTCCCCCATTCCCGGTAGCCCAGAATTGTGCTCAGTTGTCTGGGCGTCAGACTATGCGCTCATTGCCTGCAAGTGGGCGCCTCGGGCAGCACGAGTGGCAGCCTGTATCGGGCAGCGCCTTGAGCAGCTCTTGAGCTGGAAAAGCGCTATACAAGAATTTATTAAATAAATAATAGTTTAATCAACTTCAAGTGAACGAAACGCTGTTGACACTGTCCTATTTTAGTCTGGACAGAATGAGCGCAGAAAGGTAGCATTTAAATAACACCAATCGTACAAAACAATTGTAGAGACTAATACATAAAATGTTAGCAAAAATAACATTTGCATTGATGGGCACTAAAATATTTTCAAGAGGAAGAAGGAGGATGATGATGATGAGAAGAAGGAAGTGGTGGTGTTGCTCTCTGTGCTCGAGGTGATACGGAGGAAGACAAAAATGACAATAAAGTGCAAAGGAATAAAATGCAACTCATGGGGTGAAGTCCAAGAGTTCATAGCCCTCCCGAGCTTAGATCCCAGTCATAAACATCTCCATTAAACAATTGGTGGAGTGATGTAGGCACAGAGAGAGAGAGAGAGAGAGAGAGAGAGAGAGAGGTGGGTGGGTGGGGAATGGAGGTTGTTTTTTTATCGCTAGGAGAAAACTTTTTTTTGCATTTTTATTGATCATTAATGTATTTATTTCACGAACTGTGTTGCTGAATCAGCTGGTCGCTACGACCCAAAAACAATGCTCATTTGGGACGTAGCAGAGAACATCTCACATGGAGCTGATGCCTACCGAAAAATCAACAGTGACATCCGAAAAGGCATGCGCAAAGCAAAAGGAGAACTGCACGGAAGATCAATGCCAGGAAACAGAGAACAATCTGAACAAGAACAAGTGTTAAACAACCGAAGGTCTCCACGATCCAAAGCAAGTCTGGAAGCGATGACTGACGCCCTCACGATTATATGTAACAAGATCTGGCAGATTGGGGAGTGGCCTACACCATGGACCCAGTCGCTTGTCATAACTCAAAAAAAAAATAACCTTCATGAGTGTGAAAATTAACGCACCTTCAGCCTCATCAGCCACCCCAGCAACATCAGCCCTAAAATTATTAAGTCATCAAAAGCTTGTATGATAAGGCTACCAGTGCAGTCCTCAACAGCCGCGCCATCGGAAAATGGTTCAGAACAACAATCGGTGTCCGTCAAAGATGCCTAATCTCTCCAACACTCTTCAACATCTTCCTAGAGCGCATAATGTCAGATGCCCTTGCAGATTACGAAGGCACAGTCAGTTTAGGTGGTAGGGCAATCTCCAACTTCCGTTTTGTGGATGACATTGATGGACTGGTTGGAGAGGAACAAGAACATTAATAGCTTGTACAATTAGATAGTTAGTTATTCATTGCTTACAGGGTCCAGCGGACTGCAAAGAGCCGAATCAGGACCACGAAATCAAGACCACAACTTTGCTGAAAGAGGACTCACCCCTATTCCGCATAAAAGATCTGCCGAAACAACCCTAGTGGTAACACTGAAGGCAATCCACCAGCCGGTCCTTTACAATAAAAAAAATCCCACCCAGGGGACGCTGATGCTATACTCTAATTTATCGAACCCCCGTTTACAAAAACTAAATAGAATACAAACATCATTATAAAATACCAACAAAACACATAACTATAAAATGCCTATATGGCCAAGTTATAACATCATAGGAAGCCCCAGTGACCATTTGGCAGAAAGCGTCCAATATTCCCAAGCTGATCCAACAGACCTCACGCACAAATAAGGATTTTTGTCCCGGAAGAGTTTTCAAGAAAAAAGGTAGGAGACTGGTCTAGCGAAGAAGAAAAAAGTGTAGTAGATTGATAGAACAGAGTAGGAATAAGAACGAACAAAGGAGAAAGAAGCGACATTGGGAATTTAAAGCACTAAATTTCCAGAAACGGTGGATACTACTTTTACTGAAAACCCCGGCACCCCCACTGGGGGCAGCTTGTACGAGGCTTGACACTACCTCCAGAGCTTATGGAATGCAAATAAGTGCAGAGAAGACCAAAATAATGAGCAACAACACCAAAGGCATCAACATGGATTAAAAAGTCCAAGGCCAATGCTCATCACAGTGCATAACTTCAAATTTTTAGGAGCCACTGTATCAGACAATGGGTTTTGACAGGAAGTCCTCTCTAGGATCGCACAAACAACTGCTGCCCCGACAAGGTTGAAGACCATTTGGAAAGACAAGACCATCAGTCTAGATTCCAAAGTAAGGCTGCAGCGCTCCCTTGCCATCTCCATCTTCCTATACGCTTGCGTAATTTTGGCACATATCCTATCCTATCCTGTCCCGTAACTCGGAGGTCGTAGGGCACCACAGATGATCGTTTAACCAGCATACTCCATCTTTCTCTGTCCTCAGCAGCCCTGATGGCTTCGCTCAGTGTCAAACCAGTCTATTCTCGAATGTTGTCCTCCCACCTCTTTTTCGGTCTCCCTCTTCTTCTACCTCCTTGCACTGTGCCATGCAGGATGGTCTTTGCATCCGGTGACGTGGCCAGATCATCAGGCCTTGCAAAGACCATTCTGCAAGGCACAGTGCAAGGAGGTAGAAGAAGAGGGAGATTTTGGCACGATTGCCGTAAAACGATCAAAGCAAACAGTACTCGCTTGACTAACAAGATGGAAACGGCAGCGCAAAGTCAACACGTTTCATGTGGTCACAAGCTTAAAATCCCCTCATGACAAGCTTGGATTCAATCAGTCGTTTTCGCAGACGATGTCATGGATTGTCACGGTGCCTGTGGATTAAACAACAGTTCTTTTGAACTCAGCTAAGTTACCAAAGTTACCTCGAGATCTAAACAGTTTAACATGGCAGCCCGTACATAGGGTCTCTAGTCCTAGCAACAAATTCCCATTCCCGCTTACTGCGTACATCTCCACCAGCTTATCATATAATTATGTCCTAATGGCGAAAAACTCAACATCAAAACAACAATTTCACATCACAGACAGGCAAATCCGTTGATTCGTGTGTATGTGTTAAGCAAGATGGGACACAGGTTAACAGTTAGGCAATAAACATACAGCTGTAACTTTCATCCTTAAAGGAGGTCTGGTTAGGCAACTGTTTGCAAACCTGTCACAAGACCTTAGGAATGCGTCTAATTAATAGGCCCTGCTACTGCTGCAGCCAAAAAAAGTCATGAGATGAAAATACCTTTGCTGTGATAAGGGGAGTTGGTGTGTGGGAGGCGAGTGTGAGAGAGAATGAGAGAGGAGGCAAAGAGGTGGAAAAGAGAGAGAGAGAGAGAGAGAGAGAGAGAGAGAGAGAGAGAGAGAGAGAGAGAGAGAGGGTGGTAAAAGTTGAAAGAGATAAAACAGTGGAACCGGATTTCAGAGATGGAAGGAACAAGAGGGGCGGTTAAGAGAAACAGCTACGTGCATATGATGCTCTACACATTTGAATACCTCTTACCATCAATTTTAATGTCACTGGAAGCACAGGCCATCATACCTTAATACTTCAATTAATCTGAAGCGCGCTGTGGCAGAATAAAATAATTGGGGCTGGAAAAAAGGGTTTTTAAGAACTAACTATAGTCTAAAAAAAAACAACTGCATAATTCGTAAATTACAGTATGTTGTAAGCTACAGACACTATTTAATTTTTTTTAAATTAAATGATGTGAAATCAATACCGGAAGGCTGCATTAAGAGCTCTTAAAATAGATATTAAAGACAAAGATATTCCGGGTGTTTACAGTAACCTTATAATAACTGCAGTCGCACGACCAGGTAACGCAACACCTAACCAATTACGGCAGGTACACCAAAGACCTTCACCACGCCTCTTCATCAAACAGAACATCATGGAGTTAAGGCGAGTAACGTCTTAAGTCACGTAACCTAGGATTAAGATAATCAGCAATCTAGGTCATGAAGTAATTAGTCACTTTTATCATGGCATAAAGTTGCCTCCTCCTTCTTGTCATAATTTTGGTAATATTCACTCCATATAACTCACGGCGTGCTAAAATATGCGTACGACTGTTTGACGTTTTAGCTTTACAGTAAATCTCTGTACTCTACAATCCTTTATTTTATTTTAAAGATAAAGTGCTTAAACATTCTTATCTGCTGCCACCCACGGTGATTAAAAGCGCAAGTATTATAAATAATAATAATAAGGATTTTTTTTATAGCGCTTTTTCCCAATGAACAATATCAGTTCAAAGCACAGTACTCACGCATTCATTCTAAACATCCGGCTTCATACAAAATAAAATTATACACTTGCTAACGAATAAGAGACGGGGTGGGATGGAGGAGGGGAGAGCTAAGAAGGGGTAATGGGGTGGGTGGTGGCGGTGGTCTGAATCAAAACAAAAACAAAACCAAAAAATGGGAGGAATTACGACGATGATGACGGGAGGCAAGATCAGAAACATTTAAGGAAGAGATGAGTTTTCAAGTTTGATTTGAAAGTAGCTCTGTTTTGAGAGCTGCGAAGGGAGAGGGGAAGAGAGTTCAAAGTTGAAGGGCCAAGCACTGAGAAAGATCGACAGCCAACAGAGGAGAGTTTGTAGCGGGGTATGTGAAGCAGGAGGGTGTCAGAGGAAGAACGAAGATTTCTAGAAGGCTTATAGAATTGAAGGTTCTGAGTGAGGTAGGAAGGGGCTAAGCCATGGACGCACTTGTAACAGAAAATAGCGATTTTGTAGAATAAGATAAATTGAAATAGCAAAAAAAAAGGCATGTTACCTTCCTTCAATATACAGATGCAAACTCTTGGTATTACTGCTTTCAAATCAGTGCAAAATAAAATACAAATTTTATGATAATTATAAAACCACTGTTAAAGTTAGAGAATGTGGTTTTCTAAATGAGAACGCTTACATACGGAACAAAAAGATGGAATTCGTGATTACATTTATTAAATGTTGCTATATTTTTTATTTTGATTGAAAAGACACATGCTGCACAGGAAACGGCCAACTGATTTTCAATCAATTCATCTTTCTTCCAGCGCTAACCAAAGCCTGAGTCTCTTGAAGGACACTGGCCAGGAAAGGTTAAGCCTGGGTTGAAATTAAAACTATCCCCACCCATAATCTTGCAGACTTGCTAAAAAGGGAGTATCAGTAGACAGTGACGCGGAACTCGAAAAGTACGCGACTTATCATTGAGATAATCCACAAACTCGTGTAACCGATGCCTATTATATACGGCAGCATTATTAAGTGCATTCCTCTTTTGAATGGCAATCCATGGTTACGGAAGAATCTTCTGAATCCTCGCCTAAATCAAGAATAGTGTAATAACGGTGCTTCCCTTTTAAACACTGCTATCAAAGTTCTTACAAATTCTTACCAATGGGCGTGCTCACTGTAAAAGACCTTCGATTTTAGACTGTATAGTGTGAATTGTCTTCTGATAATGCTTCGTCTTCTGATAATGCTACGTCTTCAGTTTAAATTGCACTAAACTTTCACTTAGTGCTGAAGCTGAAACTGAAAGACTTACTCAGAATGTTCGAGTTTTTGCCGTGCGAATCGACAGATAAATGTAAGGATTTCATTTAAATTACAATTAAATAGCTTGCTAATTAACAGTTTTAGGATTTGTGGTGTAATATCGCTTTGGAAAATAAAAACTATACTCAAGATGACTGGCTTACATTCAAGCTCTGTTGTAGTTCCGATAGCACTTTAACAAATAAATGCTACATTCTATTAACAACTACGATAGCACATCAATAACAGGGCCGGACCCAGGGGGGGAGGGGGTTACCTGGGTTCCGGAACTCCCCCTCCAAACTAAAAAAAAAAAATTTAATGCAAAGAGTTTCAATTTTTTAAAAATTGTTTTTAAAACACTGCAGATTTTAGTTACTTTTGTTCCAAGTTAGAAAGAGTTATTTATAGACAATTGAACGGAAATCCATTTCAAGGGATCGGTTGAAACGTCCTAAGTGTTTTCCCGTTGAAACGACCAAGTAACCCAACCCCTAAGCCTAAATTAGTAAATGCAGCCATATTTTCTTGTTCTGGCCGCAAGCCTCTTCCAGCACCTTCACCTTGATACTGCCTTAATCCCCACAAAACGACTTTTTTGAAATATTAATTAAGATGCTAAGTTGATAATTATGAACACAGCGTTCGTTGCCTGGTTTGGTGAAATCAGCAAAATGGCAAATGCTTTGACAACTGATGTTATTGTTCCTCGTCAAGCATCCCGACACATTCTCCGTGACAACCAACCTGCGGCCCCTCCAGAAGAAAATTTCAAGATTAGCATTGCCATTCCATTCTTGGAACACCTGTCAACCGAATTGGACTCGAGGTTCAAAAATGCTGACATAGCAGTTGATGGTCTCTGTCTGGTGCCAAGCACTTAAATAGACAACCAGGATGGTTTCATGCAGGTTCCAGAAGGGGTGAAAACACTGGCAATGTTGTGGGAGTCTGACCTACCAGACAACGCTACCCTTGATGCAGAATACCAACGGTGGGTTTGCAAATGGCGAAGTGCTGCTGAGAATGCGACAGCTATCATCGCATCCACGGCATCAGAAGCACTGAAACATTGTGACAGGGATTTTTATCCCAACCTGTTTATCATGCTAAAGAACCTTTGCACCCTGCCTGTCACTACTGCCGAGTGTGAGCGTTCAGTCAGTTGCGCAACCTGAAACTACCTGCTCTCTACCATGGGGCAACAGAGACTCAATGGACTTGCTTTACTGAAAGTGCACAGGCATGTTGATATTGACTTCAAAGAGGCAGTGAACTGTATTGCCAGAAGATACAATTCACAAATGGTACTAATGCCGAGGAACCTAGTGCAGCAAGACTGAAAGTGAAAGCAGGGTTGTGATGTTCATAAACTACGAGGTAAAGCTTTATATCGTTAACGATCAACAAAAAGTAGTGAATAATAATAGTATACAAAACATCTCTGCTGATAAATAAATGTTTGTGTGTGTGTGTGTTTTTTTAAGGGAGGGGCAGAGGATAATTTTTGTACCTCAGAGTTTGTCAGTTCAATTGTTCAAAAAGCTCAAAGTCCCAGACCATCACAAATGGCTTTTTCAAGGTTCAGATTGCACCAGATTGCACCATTTTGCATCCTTGGAAAAACAATTTTCCGGGGGGGGGGGAGGGGGGAGGAGGGGGGGCATGCCCCCGGACGCCCCTAGAAGCGTTGCTGAATCTGTAACCCACTCCCCCCCCCCCTTCGACTTTTCCCAGGTCCGGCCCTGAATAATTATCAATCCTCATAAGTATATAGACGTATGTTACACTAGATCAAAGACAGTCAAGTACGGGTACCACTGTCATGTAATACAAGAACATACAATGTAAGGCGGACAGTAATATTCTAGGCAATTATAAAGTCAAAGTAGTCTAATAAGTCGTGACTTTGCATAATGCCTTATAAAGCCTTCCAAAGTTTAACCTCGCACAGCACTAAGCTGACTTTGGCATGCTATTTATGCGTGTCGGATTGTGGACGTTTCCCACTGCCTGTTAAGCCCACCAAACAAAACCAGAGTATTAAAGCACAATCATTAACCTCAATACTTCTTTATTGTTTGGCTATCGGATGTATTTTTGAAAGGACATCGGAGACAATATAGAATGATGTAGGTGAAAAGAAGATACGAAATTTTTATTCTTTTGTGTGTGTGTGCTTGTAATATATATGCTTATATTAAATGTACACACACTCGCTTGCTAACAAAAATCAAGGATGTGCGATTCACACAAGCAAACAAAAAGCCTCAGCCTGGAGAGAAATACTTAAGGAAGTCAATATATAGTGCGCTGATTTTCAAACTTGAACAGGATTATATTCACATTTTTCTGCTATCCTATGCACCAACGGGAATCCCCTCAATGAAACATACTTCCGGTTTTTTTATCCGCGTGTTTTAGTGAGTTATTTCCAAATATTCAAGAATAATAACATGTGTCACTGGCCACCTGTATCGTACCCTCACATATTTTTTTTTTTGCTGCAGTTTATTATCCCTTTCAATCGCCAGTGGCGCGCCTAAACCCTACCTACCTAACATTATTTGTGAATTTTTGAAAAATATTCGGAAAAACATAACGCCCAGATGCTGGCTCGAACCCACACCTGTCAGGCGCCATTGGTTTCTGGCTTGTGGACAAGGCAAGTTAGTCCCACTTGGCCACAACGCTCGCCTAACATAGTCAGTTACTTCGTGTTTTGTGAAGGTTGCGACGGCGAAGCTATGGAAAACTACAAGAGTCTTCAGGTCCTGTTTCACTTTCTGTCGATGATCGACGCACCTCCGAAGTCGCCACAAATACAGGCCTCTACGATTGTTTTTTTGCATCCTTTCACTGAACATGTACTTCCTCCACCGTTTTTATACTTATCCCACTCGTTTTCTGGCTCTAACAATCGTCGTTTTCGGCAATTTGCCATATTTAAAAGTCACGCATCAAGCTTTGATAAAAGCAAAACAAGCTAGACCGGAACTTGGTTTCATGCTAACCTCGTTTTAATTTATAATGGCGATACCCACGAGTTTTTATGAGAGGTGCCGGAAAGTTGTGAATACTAACTGCACTTAATTCAAATTAAGCTTACTATAACAGCCCCAACTGACCTCATAATCCTTTGCCCTTGCCTGAGTAAAGTCATAACCAGGCGAAGGATTGGTGGCCTTGCATGTCTTAAACTTAAACCCTAATAGTAACAGTATCCATCTAAATAAGTCTGATGGTGACCTTATATCTCGAACCTTTAACCTTTAACCCTAGTAGTACGTACGGTATCCATTCGTCTGCATTAGGTTACAGATGGCATCAAATAGTCTAGATCAGACAGAGGACAGAACTCTTTACTTCATTGTGGTATGTGGCTCTCATAAGACGATGTATGTGGACATTCTCTTTAGTCACTGGGATATAATATTGTTATGACACTGTGTGAAAAGGAATGGAGGAGGGGGGAGGGGAAGTAGAAAATGAAAAGGAGCCGATCTCGGCGTGCATCATCGTCACAAATATACTATCATTACAACATCAACAACAACAACAAAACACTACCGACTCACCTTTGGGGATGTTCCTCTTGCTCTTGCCTTTGGTGGAAGCTCGGTCCTCCAGGTCATCGTGCCACTTGGCGAGGGCGTCCGGGCTTCGAGATTTGCCGGACTCAGAGGTCCGCCGCGGCTTCCCGGGTTCCGGGGTTCGAGACCTCAAGGACTGTCTGGAGGAAGAGGAGGGGGAGAGTAGGTTGAGGCTGTCGACGGATCCAGCCTTTCCTCCAAGACGGCTGGAGGCTGTGCTGTGAAGACTGCGTGTGGAGGATGAGGGCGACTGGTGGCGTGAGGAGGTGCTGGGGCTGGAGGACGGCAACTCTGTAACACACAAAGAGGAGAAAACGCCGTGAGAACATGAGGCAATCATGAGTAAACATGAAGGCACGGAAAGCAGTTCTTTAGTATGCTTAAATTAAAAGGTTAATTTTCTTGTAAATAATCTGTATAGTTTAATTCACACCACAAATCCGTCATTTGCCGAAGTCAATGAACAAGACGAAACCCCGCCTATAAAGTGATATTTGGACTTGGTTATTGAAATTTAAACAAAAGCGAGAAACGGGACAAAAAGTGAAGGAAGATCAATAAATTGTGAAGATGAGATGGTCAAATGCATGCGTTTATATTTAAAAGTGAACTGAGATTTCATTGAAAGATTCAGATTCGGACTCAGATTAGCATCTATACTTGTCTATTTATTTTATTTTTTTTTTAAATTTAAAAAAAAAGAATTTTTTCTTAAAAGAGAATGAGGCTGGCGCAAAACAAGGATATTTATAGAAGTCGGATAAAAGTAAGGATGAAAGCGTTTAATGGTAGGATGAATTTTCCTTAGATGAATAATTATGTTCATGTTCAAGATTGTTGCTAGAAAGCCCTACTTTAAATTATCTAAGTTCAAAGTCTCTGCGCAGAAGTCCCAGTTCGTTCACTAAAATACTAGGGCCGCTACTACTCCAAAACACGTTACACCGGTTCAGTACAACCAAATTTCAGTTCAATATCATTGACGCCAGGGTGCAAACTACTGTTGTATGTCAATAGTATAGAGTGTTTGTCTATAGTACCAATACAAATCCCCCATCCATCAAACGGGCCTCGGTTTTTACTATGACGTTCTTCATATCGTCGGCGACCGACATTCTCAAGCTGAGGAAATCAGTGGTTAAACGACTACCGAGTACTGAATGTTAGAAGACATCAAGAGTCTCCTTTAGCTTCAAAGTTTAGTGCTCAGTTTCCGTATAGATATAGTGGGGTCTAGACTGGCTAGATCATCTGACTACACCTACCGCCGTCGAAAGGGATATAAATGACTCAGTGACCGACTGAATTTACTGGGCAGACAGTAAAATTCACAGGTCACTGATATTTTTGACAGCGAGAGGGGCGGAAAATGGGAAGTGGAGGGAGAAGGTGGTGGGGGTGCATGATATGCTTTTTATGTGGATTTTGCTATACCCTGTTGAGATTTTGCTTCTGTTTTCAACGCAGTATCAAAATATTTGTATGATCATAACATAAAGGTTCCTTTGACTGTCAATAATACGTATATATGCTAAGTGCATTCGACCACGCATGCCAAGCACAAGTCTACCAAGAGTAGACCGTAAACTTCACAGGTCTTTGATGTTATTGACAGTCAAAGGAACCTTTAGTAATGTAATGTGATAATTATGTTTAACCTTCTTGACGATGTTGCAAACTATCCTGTAGAGATCTTACTTCTGCTTTCTGCACATGAATAAAAAGTTTGACAAACCTATAAAATAACAAGCCTGAGCCAGATGCCACGGCAAACGTTCATCCTTTACAAGAATCCTCTCTTCTTAAAATGATTTCTTCTTCTTCCTTTACAAAACACCCCTCTCTTTCAAATGGTTTCTTCTTCTTTTTCTTCTTCCTCCTCTCCCTCTTATTTCTCTTTTCATCCATCTTATTCCTGTTGTCATCCCATTCCCTCTCATTTTCTTCTTCAAATTGCAGTTTACTTTTCAAAAACCCTTGCAGCCAACTTTTGTCCTTATTCAAGGGGACATACACATAACCCGGATTTTGCTGGCCAGCAATCCACTGCGATCAATCAAGCACACAACGATATGAAAATTAATTGAACTACAAGCTCAATGATTGCCTCATATTAAATGTAAATGAAAACGATAGTTTATATTCTGTATAAAACAATTTTCGATGGTCAGCTACTTTATTTGTGCATGCCAAAACGCTACTGCACTCCTCTTGTTTGATAATGCCAATTTAATAATTTAATGAAATTCAATCATGTATTGCAAAGTATATTCATGTTGGTAATGCCATCATATTAGTTATTACTAAGGGCACAAAAAGTAATATGTCTGTATAATGTAATATAGGGGAAAAAATAGTGTCGGTAGGTCGGCTTCTTAATTTTTTAAAGCCTTTTCCACATTGGTTGAGATTTGCTTTTGGCTTTTTTTTTCAATTTTTCTTTCCAGACGAACCCCAAAAAAGTTTAGAGTCGGGCCAAAAAATTAGCGTCGGTCGGGATACCGTAAACAGACATGTTTTGGGGGCATAATAGGCAAGGAGATAAGCATATTTAGAACATTAAACCCCAAAATAAATATAATCCCCTATTCTTGGCTTGTACTTGATTGAATTTTATTACTATCGGGTGGGCGGAGATCATTAGGGCAGGTAGTGAGTTGATAAGCACTGGTGCTAAGTACTATGCCTCCTGTCTGAACTGAATGAATACAGAAGGGAAATGATTCGTAACACACACAATTCCTAGACTCGTTCACGTGGAATCGAGTATCTACGTTTAATAGTAATGGATTCAAAAGAATTTTACTGATGGAAAGAGTTCGAACTCACTTTTTTCATCGGTAAAACCGTAAAAGCATGATAGAGAAGACCCATAAAGGGTCCCTACCAAAGTGTAATATACATGTATCCCTTTTATTATTTTCTTTTCAACAATTTTGTTCGCTACTTGTATCAAAGAAAATTATGACACGGCATGTTAAAGTTACATTATCAAGGGAAATTGCGACACTGCATGTTAACGTTACAATGTTGTGAAGAAGATAAAACAGTGACGGTCGATCGAGATTATGAACAAAAACTTGCATAAAAATAATAACACGTGATAAAGAAGTATACAGTCATTCATACAAAAGTATTTTCAAGCAGTTTGATCACCAGTGGTAACAGAAGAAGAAGATGAAGAAGAAGAAGAAG
Organism: Oncomelania hupensis; assembly: GCA_036898135.1. Taxonomy (NCBI): domain Eukaryota; kingdom Metazoa; phylum Mollusca; class Gastropoda; order Littorinimorpha; family Pomatiopsidae; genus Oncomelania; species Oncomelania hupensis. Next base: position 44,943,951 of record CM072512.1, read on the forward strand.
AAGAAGAAGAAGAAGAAGAAGAAGAAGAAGAAGAAGAAGAAGAAGAAGAAGAAGAAGAAGAAGAAGAAGAAGAAGAAGAAGAAGAAGAAGAAGAAGAAGAAGAAGAAGAAGAAGAAGAGGAAGAAGAGGAAGAAGAAACTTTACTTCCAACACATTAAACAAATGCTGTACTACTTTATTAATTAATTAATTTATTTATTTATTTATTTATTTATTTATTTATTTATTCACTTTTATATAGCGCTTTTCCAGCTCAAGAGCCGCTCAAGGCGATGGCCAATACAGGATCCAACTCAAACCGTCCGAGGCGCCCACTTGCAGCCTTTGGGCGCATAGTCTGACGCCAAGACGACTGAGCACAATTCTTAGCAACCGGGGATGGGGAGAAGGGACCTAGTGCAGTGCGTGCTGGGGGTATGTGTGTAGCAGGAACTAACCCGTCTAGGACATGAGAGTCAAGATCTTTAAAGTCTCTGCCATGGAATGTGTGCGTGCACAGACTTGACCTCGGTTTATACTCTCATCCGAAGGAGTAGGAGCGCAGTGTCTCAGTTTTGTTTTGCTTTGGTTTTGTTTCTAACTGCAGTCGGTTAACGGCGTTTGAATCACTGCCTGTACAGGCTGCAATGTTATTGCCTGACACACGAGTACAATGCCCACACCACTGAGTTAACTACTAGCATTTCGGTCCATCGAAGCAACGATGATGCTCCAGACAAATTGTAAAAGCCGAAAACGAACGCAGAGAAACAACCCGTCACAACACTTCAGACAAAAGGACACATGTATGTTTTTGTTCACAAAATGACACTTGAATCACACTGGGGGATGTGTACGTGGTTGAAAATGGAAACAGCCATTTTGACCTCTCTATGTACATCTATGGCAAGTCCCAAAGCGTCATTATAGATGAACAGAAAAAGAGGTTTATCCCGAAATCCCACGATAAGAAAACGTGTAGGCGTTGTACCAACTCGGCTATTTCATTTCAACTTCATGACTGACTGCTGCATTTTCAAACTCAAACAGTTTATAATACAATACAAACCTCAACCATGTCAATAAAGGAAAAGTACGTTAATTGGACTGTTTTAAGCAAACTTCATGACTGAGGCATTAAATATCCTAACCTTTTCAACGGCAAGGGATGTAGACTACATTGCACATAGATTGCAGCGCTAAAAATATTCATGTCACGACCGAGCAATAGAGAAATTTAACATTTTAACTACCGGGTACAAGAGAAGTAGACTGCACATAATTATAGCGCTAAAAATAGCTCCTTCATGTCAACCGTATATATTTAAGGCGTAACCCCTTTCACTGTTTCGGCGGAAGAAAATGTTGAAGGATTTGTTATGGCAACAAAAAGACCTGTTCACTTTAAAATCATTCCTTCCTACATACATTTTAATTTCAAGGGAATTTTTTTAAGAAACCAGGTACACGAAAACAAAAAGTTTACGTTAAAGACAGGTGTTGTTGTCTCGACTCAAGAAGAGGAAATGGAGTTAAATGACAGTATCACTATTAAAGAGACCAGATACTTCTGAACAAATCTTGTTCTACCTTTTATCCATTAAGGCGTCAATCAGGCAAAAGAAATTCCCGAAACATTGTTATTACTTCCAGTCCAACGTCCAGAAATACATACAGCATCTACATCTACATCATGTGTTTGTAGATTTCAAGAAAGCGTTTGACCGAGTCTGGCACGCAGCTCTGTGGGCAAACATGAGAGTACAACATCAGCCCTAACATTATCGAAGTCATTAAAAGCCTGTTTGACAAGGCTACCAGTGCAGTCCTCCACAACAGTGCCATCGGAAACTGGTTCAGAACGACAATCGGTGTGCGTCAAGGATGCTTACTCTCTCCAACATCTTCCTGGAGCGCATCATGTCAGATGCCCTTGCCGATCACGAATGCATCGTCAACATAAAGGGTAGAGCAGTTTCCAACCTCCGTTTTGCGGATGACATTGATGGATTGGCTGGAGAAGAACAATAGCTCCAACAGCTGGTGTAGAGGCTTGACACCACCTCCAGAGCATTTGGAATGGAAATAAGTGCAGAGAAGACAAAAATGATGACCACCAACTTCAATGGTATCAACACGGACATCAAAGTCCAAGGCCAATCGCACAATACAGTGCAGAGTTTCAAATATTTAGGAGCCATTGTATCAGACAATGGGTCCCGACAGGAAGTCCTCTCCAGGATTGCACAAACTACTGCTGCCCTGACAAGGCTTAAGCTCATTTGGAAAGACAGGACCATCAGCCTACACTCCAAGGTAAGGCTGCTGCGCTCCTTTGTCATCTTTATCTTCCTATACGCTTGCGAAACATGGACCCTCACAGCAGATCTACAAAGAATAATACAAAGCATGGAGATGAGGTGCTATAGAAGACTTCTGGGCATTTTTTATACCCAGCACATCACCAACAACGAAGTCCGACAGACCATCACACAAGCCATTGGACAGCACGATGACATGCTCACAGTGGTGAAGAAACGGAAACTCCGATGGTATGGCCACGTCACCAGATCTGCAGGCCTTGCAAAGACCATCCTGCAAGGAACGATGCAAGGAGACAGAAGAAGAGGGAGACTGAAAAAGAGTTGGGAGGACAACATTCGCCAATGGACTGGCCTGACACTGAGCCAAGCCATGAGGGTTGCTGAGGACAAAGAACTAACTATGGAGTACGTTTGTTAAGCAATCATCTGTGGTGCCCCCCAACGACTTTCGAGTTACGGGATATGATAAGATAGGACAGGATACCATCCAAGTCAGGAAAGTTACCAAAACACGGTAGTACTTTCAGTAAACTTAAGGATATAGCGACATGAGAAGACGGTGACGAGGAACCGATACGTTTGTACTCTCTGCAACTTAATGATTTGGGGAAATGGGAAGAGGAACTTGCGGATTTGAGCCAATGCACTAAAAGAAGACATTCCACAGCAAAGTTGCATAATTTTGCAGTGGTCATGCTGAGCAGCGTTAAAAGGAAAAATGTGTGGAACAGAACGAGATTTTCACAAAGGGGAGATGAAGAGAAAAAAAGAACAACAACAACTACAACAACAACAAGGCAAATAGAAAGATATTTATGGAATTTCGCGTCCACAGTTTCCGTTGTATTCCTAAAATGAAATCCTAATACACAAAGTTCTCCAATGCAACTTATAGGAATATAAAACAGCTCACAAGACCTGAAAGCAATGTGCAGCAGACATTTACGTAGGTGGATAAATTAATAGCTAGCTCTTCATTGAAAGCCTTAAGCATGCAGATTAGTAAAGCCTGTTGCTTAACATGAAAAGAGTCGTTTGTCGGTTAACGTAAACACCGTGCAATGGTGAAAGTGTGTATTACCCTTCTTTTCGATTTGTAAAAGTGCGTTAGCGCATGACGCAGAAAAGTTTAAAAATATGTTCTACATTGAATTTCAAGTAAATAACAACATGTTCATGCATGGACCTATTTTGAAAATAGTCGTAGACGGGCAAATACATGGTATAGGATATCGCTTAGTGCGCGAGCGAGCGAAGCGAGGCTTTACGTCCCAATTTAAAATTTGATAAGTACAATATTAAAAAAATGGTCTAAGAACCTTGTATGGGATAAAGTGGTCATGGGTGGATATAGATGGAAAAAGTCCCCTGAAAAGGCCAAGTTTAATGGGAACGTTTTAAATTATGTTTAAAACGTCAGGGAATCGGACGATGGATAGTAGTAGAGAAGGCAAAAAAAAAGTATTGGTTAAAAAGGAAGATTTATCATAAAAGGATGCATCCAAAGTTGCAGCTCTTTCTTCCACCCCCCTCCCCCCTTCCCTGGGGGAAAAAAATGTGATCAATTCCACAAATGTATACAATTTGGCAAAAATGTCCAAGGAAAAATATGAAGATGGAGCCCATGCACGCGGCAATAGCGTTTCGGTGAATGACGCAGACGATGAACCACATTACGTTGTTGTGACAACAGGATCTCAGCATGTTAACTAAACAATAACACCGTTGTTGCACTGTATTCCATATTGTGAGCTATTAGCCGAAGCCCAGATTGTTTAGAGGTGCTTTTTAGGGTATCCAAAATGAAAACAAGGCAAATGTAAAGAGTTTAGGTTGTTGAACAATCTTACCAAAATGTAAAAAAAAAAATTAGCGCAATTAGGAGATACAACGAATTAAAAATTGCTAAAACGGTATTGGCACATTTTGCCAGTCATACGCGGGAATTTCCTTGCGGGCGAAGTATAACTCCGCCCATATGCCCATTCAACACTGTCAGCGTGACTTCACAGATATGGAAGAGGATTTTGAAGATGAATTGCTGGAATATTCACCATCATTAAATCCCACCGTGTCTTTTGAGTTAAGCAAACATTTTCTTTGCTCCCCTGAGTTTGCCTTATTAAAATATAAATAATATAACGCGCAATATAATAGTTTTAAACTTGCCGGTTTTCAGTTATGGCTAAATAGGTCACTAGCAGACGCTCTCCGCTTGCTGCTTGCTGCTTGCTGTGGTCGCTGCCCTGTATGGCGTACGAACAGGGTCAAACGCGCGATGAAAAGTAGCGATGCTTTGCATAGATACTTTTTGAAAAGTATCGCTACTTTGCATCGCTCCGTTACGAAAGGATCGATCCTTTTCATCGCGCATTTCCGAATTCTTCCGAATACACAGTATGCAAGTTTTCCAAAAGTTTGATCGGAACTAAAGCGGAACACATTATTTATTAACTAATAGTAATTCTTAAATTTAGCTATTTGGAAAAATTATATTTATTAATTAATTTGCTCTGCAAAGGAAAATTGGTGGAATATTACATAATACATGTATATTATTTCATTAGCTTGACCGATTTCAGTTTTGTAGAAACAGTGTGTTTCGCCTCGGTAAACTTCGGAACTGCGCGATGAAACTGCTCGAGCTAAAGTATCGATGCAAAGTATCGATACTTTTCAGAAAGCATCGATACTTTCGCAATTGGCGTTCCATTTGAGAAAATGTGCGATCCTTTTGAGAAAAGTAGCGATACTTTCCTAAACGGATGGATCCTTATGAGAATAGTATCGATGCAAAGCATCGCTACTTTTCATCGCGCGTTTGACCCTGTTCGTACGCTAATTCAAAAAGGATGTGATTCTATTAAAAAATAAGCTAGTAAACAGAGGAAAGTATACATACACGCAGTTCTTGGAGATCTTGTACATGCTGTTTGCAGACAAACATTTACAATCAAGCACCATGTGAAAAAAGCTATGAGCAAGCTGAATCAGTCACCATCACCTCGAAAACACAGGTTGTCTGGACTGAACATAGCTTCTGGCACCAGTGGTTTGGGTCCAAAGTGCTTGTTTTGTGACAATGGAAGCAAAGGGAAAAAAAGGATCAAAGGATGATCATTATCAACTGACACCTATAAGAACATTAGAATTCAAGGGTAGGTTGCTGGAGTTTCGTAGCAAGAGAGGAACCAGTGCACCAGACCATCTTCTAAACCTTGTGCGTTGCAATTGCAGAACTGACTGTGCGTCAACCAGGTGTTCATGCCGACGACATGGATTGGTCTGCACTGTTGGATGTGGAGAATGCCGAGGTGAAATCTGCTTAAACGTCATGAAGTACACAGAAAAGGAAGAATAAGAGGAAGAAGAAGAGAAAAAGGAAGAGGAAGAAGAAATGGAAGAAGACATGAGTGACAATAGCGTTGAGATCTAACAGTCTGGCTCTATCACCAGCACTGCATTATGTTTTTGTTTTCGTGTAATGAAACGTTTTCTAGTGCTGATTCAAGCACAGCATGGCTATGGCATTCCGTTTGTAAAACAATTGATAGTTTGCATTTTAAGGCCAAAACCATAGTATTTAGGGCTATAAATAATTCTATATAAAGAATGGAAGCAAGACTGCAAACAATTAATTATTTGTATAGAGCGATTTCGATAACCTAAAGAATAGATTCTTTAGTAAAAGTCATGAACACAACAAAAAATATCAAAGATACTTTTAATTATGCAACAATATAAGACAAATGAATTTTCCAGCTATGCTCTTCTTCAGATTACAAACAATGCATAAGAATGTTACTTCCATCACTTAATTTATGGTATTGTACATTTTTAAAAATGTGTTTGTTTAATGTATATACTATTATTTCTTTATTAATTACGTAGTTTTTATTATAGACTAGGAGTGTAATCAGCATGGTGGCCATCTTGAAAAATGGTCACCATATTTATTTTTGTAATAACTACTGGGATTAAAAAAAAAACAGGTCTTAAGTCACAGGTATACCAAATTTGGTGCTTGTAAGGCAAAATCTTCGTCTAATACTTCATAGTATAGTACAAGAGTATAATCGGCATTATGGCCATCTTGAAAATGGCCGCCATATTGTTTCTTTTTAATGGCTACCGAGCTTTTCTAAAAGAAAATATTTTAAATATCAGACATACCAAATTTGGTGCTTTTAGGAGAAAATCTTCTCATACTTTATATTGTAGACCAAGAGTGTAATCAGCATGGCGGCCATCATTAAAAATGGCCGCCATATTGTTTCTGGTAATGGCTACCGGGCGTTTGTAAAAGAGTAGGTCTTAAGTAGCGTGTAGACCAAATTTGGTGCTTGTAGGTCGAAATCTTGATCTCATACTCCATAATTATTGTAGAACAAAAGTGTTGTCGGCATGGCGGCCATCTTGAAAAATGTCCGCCATATTTTTTCTGTTAACGGCCACTGAGCTTTTCTAAAAGAGTAGGTCTTAAGTATCATGTATACCAAATGTGGCGCTTGTAGGTCGAAATCTTGGTCGTATACTTCATATTGTAGAACAAGAGTTTAATCGGCATGGCGGCCATCTTAAAAATGGCCGCCATTTTTTTTAATGGCTACCAGGCTTTTTTGAAATAGTAGGTCTTAAATATCATGGACATCAAATTTGGTGGTGGTGGGGGGGGGGGGGGGCGGGGGGGGGAGCTGTTTTGTCAGTAGTCTGCAATACTAGTTTTTGGCCTTACAAAGCAAGCAATAACTGAACGGAATGCCATAGTACACGGCTAGATAATAAATGCTCAATAACTTTGTTTTGCGATATTTTTTTTTTTACATTTTGGATATGTGATAGAGTACATTATTATCTTTCCGATGCAGTAAAAATTATTTTGGATACCCAAAAAAGCAAAATTAAACATTTTGCTGCATTCTGGGCTTGGACTATATGTTTTGGACGGAAAAGGGGAGTGAGATTTCCATTAAACTGAAATATATCACGGTCAAATACAGTGGTTTCATGGAGCAGACAAAATCAGAAATACTGAAGAATAATTTTGTTTATTTAATCGCTCTTATATAGCGCTTTTCTACCTGGCTCAAGGACTACTCAAGGCGCTGACGTATACTTGATCTAACTCATACCGCCCGAGGTACCCACTTGTAGCCTGTGTTATATTACGATCATCACTAGGCCAGGAATCATATCACTTAACCCGACAAGTTAAAAGTCCTCCGAATACCTTAGCAGATCCTTCAATGAAATAGAGATAAAATGCGAAACAACAAAACACACATACACACGCACACACCCCCTCACAAATAAGTCTACAAAACACTATACGAAATTGTCCAGTGGTTACCGAACATACAGGTCAAATGTAGCTCGGTACACAACACAAGAAAATTGTTAGAAGAATTTGTAAGGAGAAAACTCTCGATTAACATTTTGGATCATAGATCCTGATTCCTTCTCTCAAGATTATCTTCTCACTCATAGGAAAATTAATATAAATATCAATGCTGGAGGAAAAACACCACTGCTGTTAACGAACTATATGCATGCCTATACAGCAAGTCAGCCGATGATCCCCTACAACAAAACAAACATAACTTACTATGCATAAGGAGTCCACCTTAATTAATTTGTGGAAACCCTGTCCTAAATTATGCGAATCATGCCAGCGTATGGCTACTGAATCCGACTCTTGAGGACACAAAAAACTTAACACCGTGATCTTAACAAGCTTCGCATACCTTGCCTAGTGGCTTCTGAAAGCAGGCATTCACGATGGAATCCGCCTGTCATACACGCCCACTACACATGACAAGACACTGACTTGAACGCACACAAAACTGTCAGAGTAAAACACAACAACGTCAAGCCAAGACTTCCCCTTTTGAACCGCAATACACAAAACATAACATAATTGCTCTACATAATTACGAGAACGTTCACAGTATGTTGTAGTCAGCGCAAGACTAAAACGTTGAAAAAAAAACAGGACGGTTTGTGTAGACATAACTATTATGAAAAATTACTCCTAAAGGGTATGATTGGCATGTCATGGCCTGAATCTGGTCGTTGGATCGTGACTGACGTCTTATTTGCAGTGTGAGATTATACCGTTTATTTAATAATTTCAGCTTCCGTTACACACACCCTTAAGTACATCGGACACTGCGGATTACGTTTTTACCATTAGTGATTGTTATCTGAACAGTGAAAATAGTATATTCGTTTGTTGAGTAAAATTGAAAAGGAATGTGACTTTCCTGTCGAAGGTCATCAGGACTTACTCTTCAAACTACCGCAGCAATGGGTTACTGCTATATTATTATATCTAATTTGCAAAACAAGTGATAGCAACTGGTTAACACACCCTACTTCCAACCATGACGAGATTATCACTGACATTTTCAGCCACAGTGTAACTTGTAATTTGTTAAAACGCGCAATTTGAGCTTCCACACATCCGTGTTTCTTTTTCTGTGTTCTTTTTAAACAAGGCAACAGCTGTCGTGTTTGCACACCGCACACTTAGACTCTTGTTACGTTCCAACATGCGACCTCAGTTACTGCATCTAATTTTGTAACACATGCTATTTGAGTTAGCTTACACCCCCTTATTAAACTAGGGTTAGGCAGCAACTGAACTGCTGATGCATATCACGTTTGTAATTAAACCCTTCAAATGCCTAACATGCACTGTCAGTGATTGTTAAGTCTTTTGTAACCAGTTACTGAGTTAGTTAATTTAGATTGACGTACACCTCCGACCCCCTTTTCTTGACCAAAAGCAGCAATTCCTATGCTCCAGCACTACAATCATTTCTACAACAAAAGTACTAACATCACAGACACAAACACAGATAATATTGCTTCAACGATCATTTGTATAACATTATCTGAAAAGATAAAGCCACAAACACTTTTTTTTAAATCAAAGCAGCAATTGTTAACCTTGATCACTATCTGCCGTAAGCACTCCAAATCTGTACACACATTTGGTACACATGCATTTGCCAGCACATTTTGTTTCCCGGTCACCCAATACATTTCTTCAAAGCGAGCGAACGACTTGAAATGTTCTACCGGCATATGTTTGCAGGTAGGCAGATAATCCACTCGAGCGTTTAGTTTTCTCTTGGCGACTTCCTATAACGCATACATAAATCTCGCTAGTTGGCTAAATGGGCAGAACTGGTGTATGATTTCGATTGATCCAAACGGGCTGCAGAGTTATTCAAAACGTTTTCATGATGCTGGACTCCGAAATAGTGAAAACTTATTAGCAAAGGCGTTTGATTCAAAATGGTCTACTCACGTCATCAAAGTACTGGACTTAAATGCGTACGTGAAACTCACTGTTCAATTTGGAAACCTGACTATTCATTTCCACAGAGTGGTTTTTTTTTCTTCTTTCTTTACGTTTTCTCGACGTTTTCAACTTAGCCTTAGCATAGTGAGACTAAGGCAAAATACAGCTTCAGTGACTTTCATTCTCCAAGCTTGATCTAAGTCCTTCACGCCTTCACATTTTGAATTTACAATAATAATATGTGTAAGGCCCACTTGCCTTTGACTATCCAAGCGAGTTAAAAAGCGTGACTTGACGTCTTCACATTGTGCAAAACATTAAAGTATAGGGTTTTATTTCATTTTCAACTGTATATTCAACTTCTCTTATGCAGACTGTCATGTCTTGATTTGATATCCAGCACTCGAATTACTACCGCCATTCAAAATCACATACTGCCTTGTTCATATTTGTAATAAAGTAACAATCCCAAGACGTCAGATTCGCAATAAAATCATACAAAAGACGTAATACAATCAGCAAAACTACAATTCGCATAGACACGATCAGCAATATAATATGTGAGCAAGCATTAAATGAACATCACGGAAAGGCCAGTTCTATTTTTTGATAAGATTATCTCAAACTTTTCACTATTTGTGAGGTGTTTCTAAACATTTTGTTGATATGAATAGTGAAAGCTACTTAACAATGACAGTCAAACCGTAAGATCGCCCAATGTATTATTAATTAAGCATGTTTGCTGCAGTGAATAATTAATGCAGTGCAAAACTCACAGGGCTGTTGAAGATGATGAACATTGAGATCTAACGTCTACACAAATTATTGGCGATATGGCATACGATAACCATCCCAGGGAACAAATCAACACTCAACCACCAGAGCAATCATACTGCTAAAATAAACATTGAAAAAAGGTCACTTTTTATTTTGTCCAGGGCGGTTCTGTAAAGATACAACGTGAAGGGAAGACAAGTAGGACGTTTATATAAAATATAATAGTATAATCATCATCAGAGATAAAATAGCAAATTGTATAATTTAATAATAATAATAACAATAATAATAATAATAATAATAATAATAATAATAATAATAATAATAATAATAATAATAATAATAATAATAATAATAATAATAAAAACAACAACAACAATGGATGCTATGTACACGCTTTTTCCAAATCACCAATCAGGCTCAAAGCGCGGCGATCTGTACCAACATAATTGCTCACATGTTTCACACACTCTCACATGCACAACATTTGTAACTCAAACATATGGTGTAAAGGCAGGGAGATCGCTACTGGAAGAGGAGATGGAAAACGAATTCTACTTTCGAAATTTTAAACTGACTCCTTCCAATAGCTTTCAACCACAACTCAAAACAGCTCTGTAAGAACAAGACTTCCAAAACGGAACACAAAAGGCAAAGCATCGCTGCGTAAAATATACGCAAATTATAATTAGCTAATGATACCATAATTACGTGACTCACAGTGATGACCCACGGAAACTTACAATTGTATCGATACAAAGCAATACACAACCAACGTTTTCGCACGATCGCCGTTTTACAACAGAACGTTGTTCAACTGACCAAAAGAAATACACTACTAACCGTGCACGTTTCAGCAATGAAATTCAAACCTGCACCGCTACGCTTTTCACTAATAACGTTCACCCACATTGAAAGAAGACCTCAATGGACGCACTTCAGCAAAAGTGAAAAGTGAAAAGTTTGCACAGGAATTCTGAATGAGGGGCGGGTAGTTTTATTATGTGGGGTTGTATTTAAAAGAGTCCCAGGTTCTTACCATTAGCTTCGAGGTAAACCTTAAATCTAATACTTTGATGATGTTGATAAATGGTTGTAACTTGTAAGTTATTTGCAAATATAGCTCTGCTTTGCTAACTCAATGTTTCTTTCTCTGATGTAATTTTGCAAGTATGAGGAAAGAATAACCAAATGTTCTACTGTTCCAGGCAAACATAACTATCAGATAATGTCGTTTAGTTTAACTTTCACCTATGCATGCATACGACTCCAGAATATTGACACGATTTGCCATGCACTGCAAAACAGCAAGTAAAAAGTTGTGTGGCCGTATCAGGGTGGAGTGAAGATAACACGTCATTGTTATAACTGTGTGAGATTACCATGAAATATTCACGGGAAGCATAGGCGCCTTAAAATTCATAAAGTATAAGTCCTATCATATACTATCCTATCCCGTAACTCGAAAGTCGTTGGGGCATAACAGAATAACAGATGATTGTTTAAACAGCGTATTCCATCTTTTTCTATCCTCATCAACCCTCATGGCTTCGCTCAGTGTCAAGTCAGTCCATTCTCGAATGTTGTCCTTCAACCTCTTTTTCTGTCTGCCTCTTCTTCTGCCGCCTCCTTGCACCGTGCCTTGCAGAATGGTTTTTGCAAGGCCTGATGCTCTGGTGACTTGGCCATACCATCGGAGTATTCCTTTCTTCAACACTGTGAGCATGTCATTGTGTTGTCCAAGGGCGTGTGTGATGGTCTGTCGGACTTTGTCGTTGATGATGTGCTGGATATAGGAATGCCCAGAAGTATTCAGTAGCACCTCATCTCCATGCTCTGTATTCTTCGTTTTAGGTCTACTGTGATGGCCCATGTTTCGCAAATGTATAGGAAGATGAAGATGACAAAGGAGCGCAGCAGCCTTACCTTGGAGTGTAGACTGATGGTCCTGTCTTTCTAAAAGGGCTTCAACCTTGTCAGGGCAGCAATTGTTTGTGCGATGCTGGAAAGGACATCCGGTCTGGACCCATAGTCTGATACAATGGCTCCTACATATTTGAAACTATGCACCTTGTTGAGAAATTGACCAAGGTTGATGCCATTGGTGTTGCTGGTCATCATTTTGGTCTTCTCTGCACTTATTTCCATTCCATAGGCTCTGGAGGTGGTGTTAAGCCTCTGTACCAGCTGCTCAAATTCTTGTACCTCTCCAGCCAATCCATCAATGTCATCCGCAAAACGGAGGTTGGAGATTGCTCTACCCCGTGCCTTCGTGATCTGCAAGGGCATCTGACATGGTGCGCTCCAGTACGATGTTGAGGAGTGTTGGAGAGAGTAGGTATCCTTGACGCACGCGGATTGTTGTTCTGAACCAGTTCCCGATGGCGCTGTTGTGGTAGCCTTGTCATACAGGCTTTTGATGACTTCAATAATGTTAGGGCTGATGTTGTACACTCTAATGATTCCCCACAGAGCTGCATACCAGACTCGGTCAAACGCTTTATTGAAGTATATAAACACATGATAATATAGATGGTGTTGGTGCTGTAGGTATTTCTCGCAGATTATTCGAAGGTTGAAAATCTGCTCAGTGGTACTTCGCCCTGCCGTGAATCCTGCTTGATATAAAGCTATGATTTGTTAAGCTTGGGGTTTCAACTTGTTTAGAATTATTTTCAGGAGGACTTTGCTTTGAGGCTGATGGCGCGGTAGATTTCGCACTCCTGAAAGTTACCCTTTTTGGGAAGAGTGATGACAAGCAACTGTATAAAGTATAATTATAAAGTATAAAAGTAAAACATTATGTTATTCAGTGCAAACAACAGGTGGAGTAAAGATAACAAGCTAACATATCATTATCTTAACTGCATACGATTCACCTGAAACGTTCACATTCAAGCACTGGCATCTTAATAAACTTGACCCAACTACGTAGCTCTGGTAGAGCATTCGCCTGGCACACTCTGGCAGTGTTCCCGATTACGCACAGTAGTGCGTTAATTACGCACAAAATATGAAAAATGACGCAGAAAAAATTTGCATGTATGCGTCCTGTGGACGCACACATTTTTTTTTTGAATCGCTGAAGTCAAAAATACGACCAACGAGTGGCGAACTAATTCACGGCATAGTCAGAATCAGAACCCAACTGAGACTGCCATTGCAGATGATTAAAGATTGTGTCAGGAGTTGTCGTCCATAAAAATCGTATGCGCGCGCATTGTAAACTTCATCCAAGCAATCCAATCACTGAACAGAAGAAATCTTAGTGAATCCATTCTTTGATTCTATCTAGGCTTAAATAAACATTTAATACCTATACGTGTTTTAATTTTTTTGTTTTACATGTTTATGATAACTAATGTGACGCTTTAACAGAGTTTTAAAAAAAGTGAGGATTGGGCTTGTTTTTACATTTCTTTTTCCGATTGGGGACTCTCAAAATTTGCACAAGGACTCTTAAAATTTTATACCTGGGAGTCCCAAGGACTCTCTTTTTTTGTTTGTTGAGGGAACACTGCTCTGGTTGGAATCCTGTAGTGAACAAGATAAAAGTGGCCAGTATGATTGCTCTGGTGGTTCAGTAGTGATTTGGGTCCTTACCCCCTCTTCCCTGGGATATTCCCATCTGCCGTATTACCAACTGTCGAGTGTACGTTACATTTCCATGTTTAGTCATTCATCATAATCATACTGCACGTTCAATAAGTTGAAAGATGTTATGAACAGTTTTCAGTGAACCGCATAAGGAGAGGCGGACTGAACGATGAGGATAAAGATGATGATGATGATGATGATGATGATGATGATGATGATGATGATGATGATGATGACGATGATGATGAGCATGATCAGCATGTTGATGCTGACCCCTGCTAATATTAACGAGGATGAAAATACACACGCACCAAAAATGATTTCAGAAGAATTTGGATATTAGTAAACCAATTATGTCAGAATGAATAAATGAATACTAAATAAATAAATACAAACATAAATCAATAAATAAACAATGAACAAGAAGATCTTACCAAATGACACATTAAGGGAAAATCCCTCTTTAGAAACGTACTCCAGGTAGCGAAATACAGGCATTTAAAGCAATATCTGTCTTCTGTCGACTGCTGGCAGTCAACAGACCTTGCACACATCACTCTCATTTAAATACTTGCTTCAAACATTGAAAGTATTTATATCTAACCGATTGATGGTATTCGATAGATACACCCACCATGCGTTAAAATATCTGTTGTAAATGCGTTTAAGAGTTGCTCTGCCATTCTGTCGATCGACCAACAATTTCATCAGTCACATGCATTCATATTTTTAAAAGCACTTCCAGGCCTCATGTTGACTGATGACAGTTCATAGGTAGTGTAGCACAGGATCCTCAACACTCAAGCAACAGTCTCCATGCAGAAAATGTATTTCACAGAAAGATCTTAACTTCTTCATGCAGCATTGTTCGTGCAGGTATCACTACTAATCCGATAGTCTGAAACATCCGAATATGTATAGGTTATTTTGCAATTCTCACGAAGCTCAAAACTATGTTGTCTTACTTAGTGGCCAAGAGGAGGGATATTTCCTAATATGCCAACATGCCTGCAAAATCACCAACAAATTAAACTTATGTCCAAACTCTGTCTTGATATAGATATATGCAATATAGAACTGACGTCTATCTGTATGACTCATCTCACAATTCAAATTCAATTGGTGCAGATTCTACTTAAAATATCGTTTTACAGCTTATCAATAAGATAGCGAATAAAGGCTTTCGAGCAATGAACCTCGCATAACCTCGAAGTTGTCACCAATAGTTGTTCTCTTGTTGTGTTAAATTAAAAACATACAGTTCTACAGTTCAAAGTTTCAAAGGCACAGCTAAAAATAACGAACATAAACTTGGCAGCATGATACCATTTATTGAGAAAATTAATGTGTTTTAAACTCAGACACCTTCACTAATTTCTCAAGCAAGAGAATTTCGATGTATTCACAACCCTTTCATTGGTTGTTTTTGTTGTTGTTGTTGTTGTTGTTGTTGTTGTTGTTGTTGTTGTTTTTGTTTTTGTTTTTGTTGTTGTTGTTGTTGTTCTTCTTCTTCTTGTAAAAAGCACCAGGTTTCAAATATAAGTAAAGGTTTTGAGACAACACTACAGTTTCTTTTTAAAAAGAATCCTGGACTGATCGTAAACATTTCTCCACACGAAAACTGGATTTATCATTAACGTCAACATACACATCACATCGACACTAAACATCTCAACGCATCATCCAGTTGATTTCACTAACGCGTGTGTTCGCAGTAACTAGCTGCACCATACGCGTTTTGGAAAAATAACATTGTAAAAACCTGTTTTCCGGTATCCTTAAAGCTATACGTGGTCAGTGAAGCGAGAGTGCAAATTATTTTCCCACACTCGCAAATTACTATAGGAAGGGTTGAAGGGTGCATAACATCGTTACGACTTAACTCCACTTAGCAAGCCTTCAAAACATACCCAGAATACAGATGCCTGGAATATTTAAGGCATTTGGTCGTTAAAACGTTCATAAAATCGTCGAGGCTTAAAGTCGTTGTAACGTGCAATCAAATGCATGCGCAAAATATTTAAGACCACGTAGGGCACAGTCTACACAGAAGAATAAATAAAAGGATGATCAGAATGCCTAAAACGCGCAAGCATATACTCAGTATAAAACACCTAAGGTCATTCAAGGCATAATTATATGCGAAAACTACATGAAGACGCTAAGACTCAACTCCTATCAAAATGCATAAAACGTATAGAAAATATAAAATAACCCACGTCGCTTAAGGCATGTTCTACACAGTGTAACAAAGGGATGACTGGAATGTTCCGAGTGTCTAGCTACCCCATCAAACCTCACACCCTTTTTCACACTGCTTCTTTTCAATTTTGTTCCAAAGCACGCCTGCTTAAAGCGTCAGGATGAGAAACAGCAGGTCTTTTCAAAGGGCCTTTGAATGGAAAAGTCTTTTAAAGTTTGACCATGGGTCAAATTAGTTACATACCAGTGGTAGTCCACGGAAACAACAACAAAGGAATTGGGAAAACAGGAGCATACTGCTAAAGATTTTGTCCATTATCTCTTTGTGTGTGAAACACGCTATCGCGCCATTTTCCATGCCAGATGATGGCTGTATTGACTTTGCTGAATATCTTTTGAATTCTTTAGATGTTTGGTTGTGCGTCAGACTCTCAGAAATCACTATAATGTTATAGATATAATCCACCGAAACAATACTTTTTTTTTTAATTAAGTTTTATATTTTAGGTGGGTTTCGTCCAAAAGCCACGCCTATTTCCTTAAACACCCGCTCGCATTACCCTTAGTGCAAGTTCAAAAGCAGTGACACTGGTAAATGATAGGAGGGAATAAGGCCAACGGGAAGTTTCAAAGAAAGGGGGAAAGGAAGTCCATATATATACAAAGCGCTGATTTAAAGTCAGGCTTTTCCCCACAAGAATAAAGAACAATACGAGCTAGACAATAAAGAAAAACAGAATGGCGTGATGTTCCAGGATCCAAGTACCTTTTTGTTTTTGGGGACAATGTGCAATAAATATATGACAATATCTGTGAAAGGGTTGGTGGACATTTGACACCTGCGGGGAAACAAATGTTGCAATGGCTTTCGTACACGGAAACCTACCACTTACTTCTTTTTTTTAATCCACAGTCGACGAATGACTGCAAAATGTCAATGAGTTCATGATAATTAAAAAGCCTTCTCTCGGCCTGTGTTGCTAAAAACATGATACCTGTGTGGATTGCTAAAACTACCAATAGACTCTAGCGTGTTTCGGGCGACCTGACTTTAAACCTGATAAACGAAATTTCACGTGGTAAAATTTAAAAAAAAAACAGTGGTCGTAGAATGAGCGATCTCGAACTTGATATAGCTCGCGAGCCTTTGGCTAAACCAATGTGCCTACTCACACACTTTCTTTGTTTCATTAAACATACAACATGGAGCCTTGGAGCCTATATTTTACTGCTGATGAATGTAAAGTATTGCATTTAGGCAGGAACAACCCTGGATATGACTACCTGATGCACACGGATGTCCAGAGACCAATACTGATGTGTACTGTAGTGAGGAAAAAGATTTAGGAGTAACGTTTGACGGGACGCTGATTTTTTATATACACATTACCAATTGTTATGTGTGGATTAGTAAAGAGAACTATTAATTTTCTTGATAAGGATACAGTTGGCAAGTAACATAAGGCATTAAGTCGACCTCACTTAGAGTATGCGAATGTTGTGTGATGTCCAATGCTCACGATGCAGTCAATAAATATAAAAAGAGTTCAATGACGAGCCACAAAGTTGCTGAAAGAATGTCCTTCAATGTCTTACACAGAGAGATTGAAGTATCTCAAACTACATTCTTTATGTGAACCTAGATTTAGAGGATATTTAATTCAAGCTTTTAAAATATATATATATATAATAACATTGATGATTGAGAATGGTCAGATGTTTTCTTACAACTCATCCCAACAAAACTAGGAACCCCAGAAGTAATATTCTTAAACAGCATTCTAATACAAACATCCGAAAATAATTTTACTAACAGAGTTTCTTCACATTGGAACAGTTTACTATTAAACCTGACTATTAAAAACTGCACAGGCTATGAATTGTTTTAAAATCCACTTGGACTCAATGCCAAAATTCAGATATTTATTTTATTGCTTTATAAGTAATACAAATAGGAAAACTGCATAGACCCAACCGGAAGTGTAGATGAGACATGACGTTAATAAAGGCTTCACGGTCTGTTTCGTCATCAACCTACTACTACTGCTATTACTACTATTACTACTACTACTATTACTAATACTACTGCTGCTGATACTGCTACTACTACTGCTACTACTACTACTACTACTACTACTACTACTACTACTAACATACGAATGATACAGGCAGAAATAAAATGTTAAGAGAAACACACTAACATCAATTATAACTATCCAAAATAAATAACTGGAGAAAGTCTTCATTAAGGCGCCGAATTCTCAGTTGTTTTTATAATATGATAACCTAGTTTTGGAGGGATTATTTCAATTGATTATTTTATTTTTACAAAACAGAGGTGTTCCGTAGGCTTAACTTTCAATTACAGTGAACTCGAAAAGACCGGCTCATGATCGGGGTTACCGTTTGATCTAGAAGTTTGAAAATCTGAATAGCGGGCTGGCGTTCCTAAAAACTTTTTCAACCCGTCAGAGCGTTGATAAGAAAGCTTAGTCTGAACTATCAATCTAAAAACGGATATATCAGTATAATCACAAAATGAAATTAGTTACATTGCACAGTTCCACATCCACTTAAGCAAACACTTTCACAAGCACATCCGGTAATGTATAAGACTGATAACTATCCGAAAACACGACCGCTCAGATAACATAATTATTTTCTGATAACTGCTACATGTCGTTGAAACTTTCCGAGCGTCCTCCAGACTGCCCTTCATGCGTTATGCTGAGTAAAATAAGACAATTGAAGTCTCTTTACAAGAGGATTAGTTAAAAACAAACAGCTATGCTGAAATTCCAGATACTCTGTGTGTTTAGACCAGTACGCAAACATTGAAAGGGGAAGCCACATGTTGTATGGAGGGGAGATCGCACAATAATAGAGACCCTGGGAACACCGATGTCACAGCGATTTTATGTGTGCTGTGTCAACCAGTTTTTGGGTCTCTTTGCTAATAATTGATCAATGTCAAGCGGTAGTAGACGTTTCCCACAAAACTACCGTCGTTTGCATTTACTTCAACATTAAAGTCAAGTGATTTTCATTCAGAGTATGATTTGTTTGTTATAACTCAGTTATTTTAATTTTCCATATATGTACCTCAAAGTCAAGTGATTATCAGACGATTCATTTCGAGACGATGCATTTTGAGCTTTTCACACAGAACTTTTATTACTCGTGCACAGTCATCGGGACTGGGTGCACAATGAACGATGCAGCATATTTTACTTTAGAGATAAAATATGTACACTGTTTCAGGCAGCTTCGTCGTGTTCATTTTCAAGGTATATAAAGCATTGTAGCCTGGTTAAATTTCTTTAAAAGAGTACAACACTCGATCAATGGCCAATTCTAAAACATTTTTACATGTTTAGGTAGTTTATATTATACAATTCACAAGTGGGAACCCTACAAACTGCAGCTTCCTAGAACAACGCACACCACAATGTTAATAACTTCTTTCCCATAAATAAAATACCGCATGCTACATGGTAACAAGTAAAACTTGGGAACACTGGCAGAAGCACTCACACTATACAGGTAGAGAGAGTAGTTAGAAACCTAAACACAGCACACAGTTATCGTAACATAGATGGAATTAATCGTTAACACAACTGAACGCAGTTGTTGACATACGTGTCTGTCGCACAGGAACTGAAACCGCTGTTCATTTATCTACAATGTTATTCTCACGAAATGTATAATTGATGGACGAATGATGCATGCATAATGAATGCTTCTTACTTATTTGTTTTCAAACTCTATTATTTTGAAACAAAAACACAGTAGTACACAAAATCATTACCATAATTACCTAATAAATACGAATATTATAATACAGAAGGTGAAGGGCATTTCAAATTTAAGCACACACAGAGAGATGTACATTTTGACTGCGTAAGTCATATTGATTCGCCTTTAGCAAGAAGGCCTGCGAGATCTTATGTATAGATTAATTTCCCATTCAATAACAATAGATGTAGGCATACATTTCAGCTTCACTAAAGATTAAATATTGTCACAGATTCCACGGGTCCCGCAATTTCTCATTCAATTAAGCACAGTCTCACACACACACACACACCCACACACGCACACACACCCACCCACACACACACACTCACACACACACACGCGTGCGCACACGGGTGTACATGTTTGCTGCAAAGGCCACACCGAGTGACACTTCATAATACAATTGCTAAGGTTTCGTGTCACTGGACAGGTGACCCGTATTTTCACAGGTGGGGGTCTTGATGGGGGTATTAGTGCGTTTGTGGGAGGGTGCGTGAAGGACATCACTGATGACAATCTCCTCCATCATCATTTCCTCCATCATCCTGCTGGGTGCTTTCCCTTAAAACTAAGATTTGGGTTGATTAGGATTGATTGTTTGATCTAAAGAGCGTGGCTACAAATATAAAGTCCATTCGGCTAACCACACAATTTAGCTGGTGTGGTTCTAAGCAAAGATTTAGGCACATCAAGCCAACACAATGTGCGTGTGGGGCCGGGTAGCTCAGTTGGTAGAGCGGCTTATTAGTAACCGCAAGGTACCTGGTTCGAATCCCGAATGGGCCAATGTGTGACCATATTATTTCCCCCCTTACCATCAACTGGTTCGCTAGTGTCAGAATAATGTGACCAGTAGTCGCCTATACGCTCCGGAGTCGTGTGACTATTTTACTCTTACTTTTTTTGAGTAAATTTACGTCCCCGGACACATTAAGCGTATAGGGGACGGGTGAAACACCACTTGCCCTTACTTTACAATGTGCGTCCATTCTTATACAGCGCACCACAGAAGCCAAAAACTGCACTTGCAATAAATAAATGTATGTTGAAAACCTGAGGTAGACTATGTGATGATAGGCGATACTAAGCAATTATACCCAAGTAATGTACATGCGCTGGGCTACAATATAGTACATTACAAGAGCAAAACTGCACTTTCGAAAATAGAAACAAACGTAGAGACATACATCGTAGCTGAGACTAGACAAGTCTCTCTCTCTCTCTCTCTCTCTCTCTCTCTCTCTCTCTCTCTCTCTCTCTCTCTCTCTCTCTCTCTCTCTCTCTCTCTCACCCTCTGTCCCTCTCTCTCTCTCTCTCTCTCTCTCTCTCTCTCTCTCTCTCTCTCTCTCTCTCTCTCGTAGTGCTACCTAGCATGCTGAAAACCTGAGATATGTGACGACAGGCACGGATACTTTGCCTATCAGAGACTGCTGAAAGATATTCTGTATGACGTAGCGATTGTGTTGCCGAGTGACAGGTACATAGCACCCCTTTTTTTTTCTAACCCCGCGAGGCCACAAAAGAACGTGAGGTTAAATATCAGCCCACGACCAGTCTTTCTTTTGTAGCAGTGCAGACAAAAGTTAACATTCTTAACAACAATGAAGTGTAGAAATTTTGTGCTTTGGTGAAAGGAAGTACATTTGTGAAATTCTCTTAAAATATCTGAGTGTACTGTCATTACAATCTTACCATTCATCCTCCACATACTGTCAGCAGTTAAGCTGCAATTTGGCAAAATTTGATATGTGCTATAGTTGTGTTACATAATTATGAGGTAACTTGCAGTTCACGACCAGACCTTCTCTTGCTACTAGAGAGGCGCGGAAAGCATCATGTTATACAGTAACTTTAAAGGGTGATGATGATGAAGAGGATGACGAAGACGACGACGACGACTAAGAAAAAACGACGATGGTGATTATAATGACGACGACGACGGTGATAATAATGATAGCTCGACGACCAAAACAACAATCATTGATTGTTATATTCATCGTTTGTCAAGCAAAGTGCGTCTACTTCAATTAGGACAGCTCGCGCACCGTGTGTGCGTGCGGTTGCGTGTGTGCGTGCGGGTGCATGTGTGTGTGCGATAGGGGGTGTGTGTATGCGTGTGTGTGTGTGTCTGTGTGTGTGAATGTGAATGTATTCCTCTACAACTTACCAGATCAGACTATCTTTACTTGAAAGTAGTATTATAAGTGTTTTGTGCAAAATAAAGAGACTATTTAAAATCAACGAAGACATCACAATTTCCACCCTTATTTGAAGCTATCTGAAGAAGGCTATCAGTGGGAAGAGGAAACAATTGGTCAGGAGATTTAAGGGAGAATTCCGAGCTTAAGCCCTCAGGACGTTTGCCTTATGTGAAAAAGATTTTCAGAGTCAGATTTTTATTTAAAGTCTTTTCATTGATAAAATGATATTAGACTTTCACAAACATATATATAGACATAGACACAAACACACATGCATAAACATAAACACATATTGATGTACTTAATCAAAAAATGTTTTTTATGTCAGTATGTAAGATAATGTAAGCAATTTTTTCAATAAGTGTATGATTATATAAAATATCTGTCATACTATCGGTTTCATTGATCGAGACATTATTTGCCTTGTATAATGGTAATAATGTTGTACATTCAAATAATAAATGTTGTACAGACATTGGTTGCTGACATATACAATGAATATCAGTAATGTATTTTGTGCTCCATGAATTCAAACGCATTTTATATATGATTTTTGAAATATTTCTACTACATGATAAAATGTTATGCTTATTTACTGATTTTTGAAAATGTCTTTCTACTAATGAAATCAATTCATGCCTAGATAATGTAATATTACAATTTGATATCGAATTTGTATTTTTAGCTCCAATTTTGGCAAGTTTGTCTGACTGCTCATTCCAATACAAGCCAGAATGAGACGGAACCCAACAAAAATCAACATTTGTACCTCTGCTAATAATTTGATGTATTATATGCTTAATTTCAAATATTAGATCTGGTCTAGTAGTATATTCCCAGTTTTGAATTGATTGTAAAACTGATTTTGAATCGACACAAATGAGCAAGTTAACTATATCCAGGGATGTTTCAAGAATATATTGTAATGCTCTTAATATGGCATATAATTCACAGGAAAATATAGAAAATCCTTTTCCAATATAGTACGAATTTTCTACTTTCAAAGCTGGTATAACAAACCCTGCACCACTATTAGATGATTCCAGTACAGATCCATCTGTAAATATTTTTAGGTGATTGGGATAATATTGTTCTAAGTGTTCTTTCACTTCACTTATAAGAACATTATTGTTTTCCCCTTTAGTAATATTAGAATATTCTATATCAAAGTTAGCAGATAAATGTTCCCAATATGGTATTTGAGGTATTAAAGGTTGAATCGGAATATTAGAAATATCAATGTTACATGCAGTCATTGTTGTGCTTACAAAATTCTTAATTGGCTGGAGATAAGGAATTTTTTCAGCGCGTTTAGGATATTCTTGAGAGTCAATGCAGATATCATCTGATACTGAATTGTTTACTGATAAACTTCGAATTACATATTTGGAGATTGATAATTGTCTCTGTTCATTTAATGATAAGATTCCTGCTTCTTTATATATATCGATTTTGAGATCAGTGGCAAACAGTCGGGGGGTGGCGTATGCCTGTATGTCAATCAACGCTGGTGTAACAGTGCAAATGTAACGGTGCGAAAACAGTTGAACACACGCGACCTTGACCTTCTAGCAGTGTCACTGCGTCCTCGCTACCTGCCGCGTGAGTTCGGTCAAATCTTCGTCACGGTTATCTACACACCACCCCATGCTAACCCCGCACGTGCCGCGACCCAGATCGCCGATGTCGTCCATGAGCTACAAATGATCTCCCCTGATGCACCTAACTTTATTGCAGGAGATTTCAATAGCTGTGACTTGTGCACTTGTTTACCCTCATTTCATCAGTATGTGTCTATCCCCACT
Organism: Oncomelania hupensis; assembly: GCA_036898135.1. Taxonomy (NCBI): domain Eukaryota; kingdom Metazoa; phylum Mollusca; class Gastropoda; order Littorinimorpha; family Pomatiopsidae; genus Oncomelania; species Oncomelania hupensis. Next base: position 44,967,943 of record CM072512.1, read on the forward strand.
CGTCAAAACAATACCATTGATCGTCTATATGGCAACATTCCTGATGCCTATAAATCTTTTGTACTTCCATCTGTTGGTAAATCTGATCACGATTGTGTCCATCTCATTCCATCTTACCTGCCTAAAATCAGATCACAACCCATTGTAAAGAAAACAGTAAAAGTTTGGTCTTCTGAAAGCATTGAACAGTTACAAGGATGTTTTGACTGTACTGACTGGAACATGTTTTTGGAATCTAGTGATGGTGTAAATGAAGCTGCTGATGTTATTTCTGACTATATTAAATTCTGCGAGGATACTGTCATCCCTACCAAAACTATAAAAATATTTCCAAATAACAAACCTTGGGTCTCAAAGTCACTCAAAGCCACGCTAAACGAAAAGAAAATTGCATTTCAAACTGATGATAAAGCTGAACGCAGGCGTGTTCAAGCAAAACTAAGAAAGGAAATTCAGGATGCTAAACGGCAATATAAGGAAAAGGTAGAATCACAGTTCGAGCGTGGTAACCTGGCTGATGCATGGAAGGGGTTGAAAACTCTGTCCGGTCAAGCAAAGCTGAAGTCAACTAACTGTGACCTTCCTTGTGAAAACCGAATTAAAATGTCAGAAGAACTAAATTCATTCTACTGCCGTTTTGAACGCGATGACACAAAAGACGACGTTGATGATATTATTTCTCGTTTAGAACAAGACGTGGTTGATGGTGATGCTGACTTTGAGATCGATGGTGCCACAGTTGAGTCCATGTTTAAAAGACTGAATCTGAGAAAGGCCACTGGCCCTGATGGTATAGGGGGTAGGACCTTGAAGTGGTGCGCTGCACAGTTGTGCTTAGTATTCAGTCAGCTATTCTCGTGGTCAGTCAGGGATTGTGTTGTACCTAGTGTATGGAAACACTCTATCATCTGTCCCGTGCCCAAAAACAGTAAACCCAAAGAACTCAACGACTATCGCCCTGTTGCCCTGACATCCATAGCTATGAAATGTCTCGAACGGATTCTTCTCTCTCGTCTTCTTTGTCACACTCAGCCTTTCACTGATCCTCTTCAATTTGCATACAAACCCAATCGTAGTACCGACGACGCTACTCTGACGCTTCTCCACAATGCGTATGATCACTTAGAGACCCCTGGTTCCTTTGTCCGCATTCTATTTATAGACTTTTCTTCTGCTTTCAATACCATACAGCCACACCTCATGGCTCAGAAGCTTTTGTCTTACACTGTCCCTCCTAGACTCGTCCTGTGGATCGTTCACTTCCTCGTGTCCAGATCTCAGGTTGTCCGCTTTCACTCTGCTGTCTCATCTCTCAAACAAACGTCCACAGGAGCTCCTCAGGGTACGGTTCTTTCTCCGGTACTTTTCACGCTCTACACAAACGACTGCAGAGGAACTGATGCCTCACCGGTCATAAAGTACTCGGATGACTCTGCCCTTGTGGACCTGTCCAATTCAAATGCTGTGTATTTCTCTGCAGTTGATAGGTTCAGCTCCTGGTGCAAACAAAACTATCTGGACTTAAATGTCAAGAAAACTAAGGAACTGGTCATTGACTTTCGTAAAAACAACACTCTCATTCCAGACCTTGTCATTGATGGTGTTACAGTCGAGAGAGTCACCCAATACAAATACCTGGGAACCATCATTGACGAGAAACTGAACTTCACTGCAAACACCCAGGCCATACACAAAAAATGTCAGTCTAGAATTTACTGCCTTCAAAAACTTCGAAATCTCCAAGTCAGTAGCCGCATCCTTCAGACCTTTTACTCTTCTTTTATTGAGTCCGTTCTTACCTTTTCTTTTATCTGCTGGTATGGAAGTTTGTGTGTAAAAAACAAAAGTATTCTGGATCGAGTAGTGAACGTCTGTGGGAGGGTTGTGGGAGTGAAACAAGAGAGTCTGCAGGTGTTGTATGAAAGACGTGTTGTGCGGAAAGCTATTTGCTTTGTGCTGGATAGCACTCATGTGCTTGCGCACCACTTCCAGCTCCTGCCTTCTGGAAGGCGCTACCAAACACCAAGGGTCAGAACTCTCAGAATGAAAAACAGTTTTATTCCAAAGGCTGTCTCATTACTTAACAAATGACATGTGTGTGTGTGTGTGTGTGTGTGTGTTTTGTTTGCCCAAAATAATCTCATTTCACATTTTTTTAATGTTAGCATGCATAAGTGTAATTCCATTCATATGTGACTGTGCATTTTTATCCTCATTGTCATTATGATTGTTGTTATTATTATTGTGATGTTTATTCCTTGTTGATTGTAATTGTACACCACAATGTAATTTCTTGTAAAAGATAATAAAGTTGTCTTATCTTATCTTATCTTATCTTATAGCTTTTAATTGTATTTGTACTAACTGGAACTCCAAGTGCCAATTTTATTGCTCTACAATCTAAACTTTGAAGTTTCTTAATGTATGTCGTGGAAGCAGCAAAATAAACTTCTTGTCCATATGTCAATATCGATCTTACCAGTGAAATAGCTAAATGAAGTAAAGTTTTCGAATTATTTCCCCAAGGTTGAGAACTTATTATTTTTAACAAATTTATTCGTTTTCTTGCTTTTGTAATTAGGTATTCTATATGACTTCTCCAGTTTAGTTTTGAAGTCAGATATACTCCTAAGAATTTAATATGTTGTGTATATTTCAATGCAGTTCCTTCCAATTCTAATTTTGGTAAATACTTAGGATTCTGACCATTGTTAAACAACATCAAGTAAGTTTTTTCCTTTGATAATTCCAATCCATTTTCTTTCATGTACTTACAAAGTAAATTTAATTCATTTTGATATAACTTTTGAATATAATTTATAGTTCTTTTGTTTGTATGTTTCCTCAGTGATGTATTAATCCATATTGCAATATCATCTGCATATTGTACAATATTAGTTTGTTTTGTTAAAGCTTTTGGAAGATCAAATATTAAAATATTGAATAATATAGGAGCTATAATTGAGCCTTGCGGAATCCCTATGTCGACTTTCTTAAATTCTGAGTATGTTTTACCTACCCTGGTGCATATAAATCTTTCGGACAAAAAGTTTTTTATATATTGGAACATGTATCCAGAGATACCAATTTGTTTTAATTTTAGTAATAAGCGAGAGGTCCATACTGTATCGTAAGCCTTTTTAACATCAAAAAAAGTTGCTAAAATACTCTTTCTTCTCGCAAATTGTTTTTTAATTTGATTTGTTAATTTAACAAGATGGTCACTTGTATTTCTACCCTTTCTAAACCCGGCTTGATTTACGGGAATAATGTCATTCTTTTCACAATAATGAAACAGACGTTTATTTATTATTTTTTCCATTACTTTACCAACATGAGTTGTAAGCGAAATCGGTCTATAACTATTTACACAGGATCTCGGTTTGCCTTCTTTTAAGATAGGTACTACTACTGACTTTGTCCAGAGAGAAGGAAAAGTTTCATTTCGCCAAACTTTTTGGTAAAATGAAAGTAATATCATTTTCCACATTAAAGGCAAATGGACCAGCATTTGATAGGATATACCGTCAGCGCCAACTGCAGTTTTATTGTTAGCAAAAGATTGTAATGTATGTAATAATTCATTTAGTGTTATATCAGCATTGACAAAGAGACTATTGTTAGGTAAAGGGTCTTTATATTCTTCTTTGAGTTCTTCCAATTTTCTATAATTAGTAAGTGTTGTGTCCAAAGAGGAAGTTAAACTATTCTTGGCAAAAACATCAAGAAATGCATCTGCCTTTTCTTGTTCACTTGGGAATATGTTATTGTTTACTTTAATCGGATACTGAGGTAAAGTATACCCGATTTTCATTTCTTTTATCTTTTTCCACACCTTATATAAGTCTTTTGATTCTTGTCAAAGCCCCCCCTTATGGTCCTTCGTTTCTCTTACCATAAAGGGGAACTCTGAGCAGTGTATGCAACCATACGTGAACAACGGATGAACAGATAGAGACAAGTATTACGTTGGCAAAATAAAACAACAATTTATTCACATGAACATAACATGGAATCGTAAATGAATAACTAAAATTTATAAAAGTGATAGAATCAAACGACAGAATGAAATGTTCTTTGTTTTAAATAAATTAAATGGTTCTACACAGTATTCTCGTTCAGTCTCTTTGTTTTCCTTTTCTACTGTTCACTCATTGTTCGCACACAACCTATGCACTGTTTACAAATTTGTTGCTAATACTGTTATAACGATTTCAGTTCACAAGTCCCGTTTTACAAATATATATCACACTCCTGCGATCAAACCTTTGCAATACGAAATTGCATAATAACAAAAACGTCCCGAAGACACTAGAGCATGAACTCGCTCAACGCAGGAGTGAAATGTATATATATGTCCCGGGAACACAGTAGGCAAATAAACTAAAAATTGTCAATGCACTAGATGTAATCGATAAGTGCATACACCTCGAATGTCACTGGGACTGTAGCTGCTACGATTAGATGCATCCGCCGTGGTCATCCAATATTTCAAAGTTCAACTACCCGTGGATACGGTGATGCGGCTAAGGTCGGATACGTCTCTTCATCCGCAGCATTCCTTTTGGTACAGGTAGGTCAACGGTCAGGTCTACTAGTCGTCTCGATCTTCATTGACTAAAACAAACAGTCGAACTTGCACCAGTTTCAAGGTCGAACTCTTTCTCCCTCATCGTTCTCAAACGACTTCTGGTGAAAACTCAAGTTCTTGTCGTAGGGCACCGCTACGTGAGGATATCACATACGTATTTCCTTAAGCGTACAGTTGACGGATAAAGGATTAGCAGGGACGAAAAACGATTCAACACACTGCTCCTAGATTCACTGTTCCTGAGACCTCCATGTAACGACCCAATACCTGTCTTCTTCCTCTTTCGTCATTTCCTCTTTTCTACGACAATAAGTTACGTCACACTTTTCATTTACTTTTGTCCCGGCTTATTCAAAGGCACACAAAACGATGATTCATAGGCACTTGCGAGAAGACCACCTATCTACAAACAACAATATAAAGTTCAAACTGAGTGTGGGTCGTGACATACCCCCCCCTCAAGACAAAACCTTGGTTTTGTTCAAACTCAAAGTTCACGACTTACACGTTTCTGCTCAAAAAGTCTGCAGTGACGTTTTCCTTTCCAGGAATACTTTCAATAACCAGTGGAAACGACTGCATCAACAGCGCCCATCTCATCAACCTGCTGCTGGTAGTTTTCGATTTCTGAAGGTATTTCAGCGGTTGGTGATCAGTTTGTACGATGACTGTCCGATCGTACACATATTGCTGAAATCGTTGAAGTCCCCAAATCAACGCTAAACATTCCTTCTCAATCGTTGAGTAGTTCTTTTCTGCGGCAACTAACTTCCGGCTGACACAAGCCACTGGTTGGAGTCCGTGACCCTGATCTTGGCATAGTACTGCTCCAATACCTGTGTCTGACGCGTCTGTTTGCAAAACAAACGGTTTTTCGCCATCTGGCAGACAACATACAGGACTAGAGCACAACCTTTCTTTCAAAGTGTTGAAAGCTCTTTCGCATGCTTCCGTCCATGCGACTGGTCCTGTTTTTCCTCCCTTCGTCAGATCGGATAGAGGTGCGGCTATGGCTGCAAAGTTTGGTACAAACCTCCTGTAGTAGCTCGCTAACCCCAAAAACGACCTCACTTGTTTCTTTGTAGTTGGTTGTGACGTTTCTCCGATGCGATCCATTTTCTGACGGTCTGGTTGAATCTTACCTCGCCCTACCATGTGTCCCAGATACTCCAAACTCTGAAATCCTAGGAAACATTTTGACGGTCTTGCAGCTAACTGCACTTCGCGGAGTCTCTGACACAACGCTCTTAGACATTCCAAATGCCTTTCTTTTGTTTGAGTAGCTATCATCAAATCATCCATGAAGTTGTCTATTTCAGGCATGTGAAGGGGTGCCAATAACTTCCGCATCATTCGGGAAAATATAGCTCCGGCAGTCTTCAATCCAAAAGGCATCACGCACCACTGGAACTGACCTTCAGGAGTGGTGAACGCTGTCTTTTCTTTGTCCTCTTTTTTCATTGGGATTTGCCAATACCCTTTTGACAAATCTATTTTGCTCAGGTATTTCGCTTTTGCGAGCTTCGCGAACAAAAAATCGATATCAGGTAGAGGCTCAGCGTCGAAGACGATGTTACGATTCATTTTGCGAAAATCAACGCAAAATCGTATTTGTCCATCTTTTTTTTTCACTAGCACAATCGGTGAGCTATACGGTGACGTTGCTCTCTCAATGACCCGTAATTTCATCATCGTTTCTACTTCATCCTTCACCACCTGCATTTGCGAATGAGGTAAAGGGTATTGTCTTGTACGGACTGGCTCTTCATTGATCATCTTTATCTCGCACGTATCCAAGGTGCATCGTAAAGGGAAATCAGTGAAAATGTCTGCATAGTCTGACACTATGTTTAGGATGTCCTCATGAATTTCTGGACATTCTGGGTCAACGTGTACATCTTTCGGACCCTCGGTCGCCACTAACGGACACGTTGGAATGTCGTTGCCCACTTGTTCTTCTTTCCATTGATCGTCTTCTGTCACTACTGCATCGACTGTCACTCTTTCTCTGCATTCTTTCAGCAGATTGACGTGGAAGAGTTTAGTTTTCCGTCCTACTGATATGCGATAATCGCATTCGCCAACTTTTCCTATGACTTCATAGGGTCCTTGCCAAGCCATTTGGAGTTTATTATGTTTAGTGGGTAGCAACAGCAACACTCTGTCGCCTTCTTTGAAGACCCTGGGTTTCGCTTTTCGGTCAAAGTAGTGTTTCTGGCGCTCTGCAACACCTTTCATATGTTCTTTTGCTATCTGGCACGTCTCCTCGATGCGATTGCGTAGATCGACTACGTATTCACTGCTTACTTTCACTTCTTCAGCAGCAATCTCCTTCGACCATAGCTCTCTCAACACGGCCATCGGTCCTCTGACTGTTTTTCCGTATAGTAGCTCAAACGGTGAAAATCCAGTAGCCTCTTGAGGTACCTCTCGGTAGGCGAAAAGAAGAGCTGGTGTGTACCGGTCCCACATCCGTGGCTGTTCTGTAGTCAGTTTTCTTAGCATGGTCATCAGAGTGCCGTTAAACCGCTCAACCAGCCCGTTACACTGAGGGTGGTAGGGTGTGGTGGCTTTTCCATGGATGGCCAACAATCTGTTCATTTCATCCATGACTGCTGACATGAACTGCGTCCCCCTGTCGGTTAGTATTTCACGAGGGATGCCTACCCTCGACCATATGGTCCCCAGAGCCTCTGCTACTTTTTCAGTGTCAATTCTTTTCAACGGAACTGCTTCTGGGTATCGTGTAGCGTAGTCGACAACTACCAAAATGTATTGGTTACCTTGTTCCGACTTTGGTGCAATCGGACCTACAATGTCGATAGCCACTCTTTGGAATGGTTCGTCCATCAACGGCATCTTTTGTAGGGGTACCTTGCTGACTCGACCCCTTGGTGTCACTCTCTGGCATTCAATGCATGATGCACAGTACCTGCGAACGTCTGCGCACATACCTGGCCAGAAAAACGTATTCCATATACGTTCGCGAGTTCGTTTTCCTCCTAGGTGTCCTGCCATGGGAGGATCATGAGCTAGCCTCATGACTTCTTTTCGTAGTTTCTTGGGAACTACTAGCTGCGATGTCTCCACTCCTCGCAACTGATGCAACCTGTATAGTAACCCTTTCTTTCGCGTGAATTTTACTGTAGCATTTCCTGACTTCAGTTCGCTCTGGGCATCAGCCAACGCTCGAACTTTTTTAAGACTATCGTCTTCTTCTTGCAATGCAGCCAACTCTGTCGGTGTGACTTCCACTCCTAGAGTTTCCGATACCTGCAAAGGTACTGTCGCTCGTTTTTCACGTTCTATTTGTCCTCTTGTTTCGACTGCTGCTGCCACGGCACATTCACTACCATCAATGGTAACTGGGCTTCGGTAACCAGATGAAAATGTAATCCAGTTACCCAGAAGAATGTCAGGTCCCATGTGGTCAAGGACGAACAGTTCAACAGTCCCTGTCACAAAGCCTGATTCAAGTTTCACCCATGCTGTAGGGTACTTTCCTGTTTTTGTCTGGTCTGCTAAGTACACTTCAACACTCCTCCCTGTGTAATCTTCAGGTTTGACCCATTTTGAAGCAACTGCTCCCATCTCTGCTCCAGTATCACGCATGATGCGTACTGTATTTTCGTTGATCCGACCCTCACTCCACGGGTTATAGGGTTTAATAGATCGGACGTCTATTGGCGGAGTATAGATCGGTATGGTGTCGGTCGCAATTGTAACCTGACTGACTGCATGCGTTTTCATGCATTGCCTGGCGAAGTGCCCCTTACCCCCACACTTATAGCACTCGTCTGAATTCCTCCTGTCTCTTTCATCTCTACCGACAACTGGTCTCCTAATAGGTTCCCTCAATCTCGTTTGTGACTCGTTCGGTCTACGCTCGGGTTGACTGCTCGGTGTTCGTGGACTCGCTCTTTGGAAAACAGGTCCTCGGGATACGGCTCGTTTTACGTCCAAATGCAGTTGAGCATATTCGGCTGCTTGTGCGGCGTCTGTCGGCAATCGTTCACGCACGAACATCTCGAGCTCAGGATTCATTACTGAATATATCTGTTCAGCCAAAAACATGTCTAACACAGACTTCGCGTCATCGATGTCTTTGTCTGCCAAGGAAAACCATCTTTCTACAGATGTCTGCAACCGGATGAGAAATTGCGGAAAAGTTTCATTTTGTTCTTTCTTGGTCTCTCGGAACTGTCGGCGATACCATTCCGCATCGCGGCGAAAACGACGTAACAGCGCGTTGCGTACTTCTTCAAAATCTTGAGCCTGTTCGGGTGTCAGACGCAAATACGTATCGCGCGCTTCTCCTGACAATAGTGGAGACAACCTTGCTGCCCAGCAATCTCTATTCCATCCTTGTGATTCAGCTATGAGTTCAAAATGACGCAGATAAGCTTCGATGTCTTCTCTACCATCGAAAGGGTGAATTTTCAGTCGGTAACCATCATGATGTTCTCTACGAGTTGAACGGTCAGCGAAAACTTCGCGTTCTTCTCTGATCACCTCCATCTGCATTTTCATCCGTTCTTTCTCTGCCTCCATTCTGATTTCTAATGATCTTCGTTCTTCTTCTTTGTCTTCCTCGCGTCGGCGACGTTCTTCTTCTTTCTCTTCCTCTCGTCGGCGACGTTCTTCTTCCATTTTCCTCTCCATCAGACGTCTGTCTTCTTCTTTTTCCTCTTCTCGTCGGCGACGTTCTTCTTCCATTTTTCTCTCCATTAGACGTCTGTCTTCCTTTTCTTCTTCTCGTCGGCGACGTTCTTCTTCTTTTTCTTCTTCGCGTCGGCGACGTTCTTCTTCTTTTTCCTCTTCGCGTCGGCGACGTTCTTCTTCTTTTTCCTCTTCGCGTCGGCGACGTTTTTCTTCTTTTTCCTCTTCGCGTCGGCGACGTTTTTCTTCTTTTTCCTCTTCGCGTCGGCGACGTTCTTCTTCTTTTTCCTTTCGCTCTTCTTCCATTTTCCTCTCCATTAGACGTCTGTCTTCTTCTTTTTGGATGCCATCCACGACAAATCTCGCTAGCGCCTCTTCTCGCAGGCCTAGGCTCATACCTAATTCTCTATACTTCACGGATACGTCAATCACTTCGGACGTCTCTTGGTTCCTTGACGGTTCTACGGCTACCGCCATGCGAGGGAAACCTAAGACAGACGTACTCAGAGTCTCTTCTCTCGTCAAACTGGACATGGTCGCTTCTCCCGATGCTCCCAGTACAATATCGGCTGAGTCGCTGCTAGGGGTGATCGATGTCCCTTCCCCACCAATCGTTTTCTTGGCTCCAGCACGTTTTGTACCTTTCCGGGTGGCGGACATTTTGCTAGCCGACCACCTTTTCTTGTATAATTGGTAAACAACAAATCTATTTACCAACTATATATCTCAGAGTTCAAATAACTCAACAGTTATACCACGGTTTGGCTCAGATGACACTAAGTTGTATTATAGTAAAGTGTGGGCTTGGTTGCCTACCTTATTACTGTCGGGTGCTCTAAGTGCGCCCACGCGATTCAAAACGCTCCAGCACCCGCCAACCACCCACGTCACTTACTCTGATTGTATGGTATAACACAACAATGTCAACGTAATTCTATCTCCTCCATTCATCCGTTCGATCCCACCGCTGCCACCAAATATGTCAAAGCCCCCCCTTATGGTCCTTCGTTTCTCTTACCATAAAGGGGAACTCTGAGCAGTGTATGCAACCATACGTGAACAACGGATGAACAGATAGAGACAAGTATTACGTTGGCAAAATAAAACAACAATTTATTCACATGAACATAACATGGAATCGTAAATGAATAACTAAAATTTATAAAAGTGATAGAATCAAACGACAGAATGAAATGTTCTTTGTTTTAAATAAATTAAATGGTTCTACACAGTATTCTCGTTCAGTCTCTTTGTTTTCCTTTTCTACTGTTCACTCATTGTTCGCACACAACCTATGCACTGTTTACAAATTTGTTGCTAATACTGTTATAACGATTTCAGTTCACAAGTCCCGTTTTACAAATATATATCACACTCCTGCGATCAAACCTTTGCAATACGAAATTGCATAATAACAAAAACGTCCCGAAGACACTAGAGCATGAACTCGCTCAACGCAGGAGTGAAATGTATATATATGTCCCGGGAACACAGTAGGCAAATAAACTAAAAATTGTCAATGCACTAGATGTAATCGATAAGTGCATACACCTCGAATGTCACTGGGACTGTAGCTGCTACGATTAGATGCATCCGCCGTGGTCATCCAATATTTCAAAGTTCAACTACCCGTGGATACGGTGATGCGGCTAAGGTCGGATACGTCTCTTCATCCGCAGCATTCCTTTTGGTACAGGTAGGTCAACGGTCAGGTCTACTAGTCGTCTCGATCTTCATTGACTAAAACAAACAGTCGAACTTGCACCAGTTTCAAGGTCGAACTCTTTCTCCCTCATCGTTCTCAAACGACTTCTGGTGAAAACTCAAGTTCTTGTCGTAGGGCACCGCTACGTGAGGATATCACATACGTATTTCCTTAAGCGTACAGTTGACGGATAAAGGATTAGCAGGGACGAAAAACGATTCAACACACTGCTCCTAGATTCACTGTTCCTGAGACCTCCATGTAACGACCCAATACCTGTCTTCTTCCTCTTTCGTCATTTCCTCTTTTCTACGACAATAAGTTACGTCACACTTTTCATTTACTTTTGTCCCGGCTTATTCAAAGGCACACAAAACGATGATTCATAGGCACTTGCGAGAAGACCACCTATCTACAAACAACAATATAAAGTTCAAACTGAGTGTGGGTCGTGACAATTCTGTAACTTCTTTTTCGCAGAATAAATTCCAATAAGTTCTTTTTGCCTGAGCTATTACTTTATTACACTGTAATTTGGCTTTTTTCATAGCAATAAAATTATCATCATTTTTATTTCTTAACCATGTTTTAAAATGCTCTTTTTTATGTGCAACTGCTTCAGCACATTCATTAGTCCACCAGCTATTTCCTTTATGAGTTCCGATTTTACGTGATTTACATTTGGGAATTGCTGCTTCAGCTGCTGTTGAAATTGCTGTTGAAAAGTTGGCATAAAATATATCTATATCGTCATTCTCTATGTTAGTGGTGTCACACGCGTTAAGACCATTTTGAAAAGTTTCCCAATTAGCACGTGTATATTGGAACTTTGGGATTATATCTTCAGAATTATTATTAGACTCATTAACAATATCTGTGTCATTTAAAGCTATTACTATAGGTAAATGGTCACTGCCTAATGAATCTTCCTCTGTAAACCATGTGCTGTTTATAGCTAACTCAGGACTGGCTAATGAAAGATCAATTGCTGAAGGTTTATGCATAATAAAATCTGGAATTCTGGTTATACTTCCATTATTTAATAATACTAAAGAAGAATTTAGTATATTATCAACTATTCGGTTATTACTTACAGTATCAGATTCATTATTCCAAAGTGGAGATTGAGAATTAAAATCTCCAAGAATTACCCATTTATTTCTTGTCCAATCTACATTTTTTATCCAGTCAGAATTATCTTCCTTAGGTCCATTTGGAAAATAAACAGATATTACATTAAGAGTTACCTGATTATTAATTTTAACTGTTGCACTTGTGGAATAAACATCTTCAGCATCAGATGAAATTGGCGAAGGATATATAAGATTATATTGTAAGTCAGATCTGATGTAGAGGGCCGTCTGTACTTTCTTGTTTATTTTTCCACAAGTATAAAGTGGTGGGTAGTAGTAAGATGTTAGAATAGGTAACTTGTATGCATCAACATTTAATGATTGCAATGCTAATATACTGTAAGTATTTTTGGATATATAATGTTCAAGTTGTAAGAAATTTGCACAAATTGACCTGCAGTTCCACTGTAATATTCTTACATTATCTTTCATACTTCCTTATAATTTAAAATGTAACAATTTATTTGTTATGTCAAATTAACAAGTGAACTATAACTATAAACCTCACTTGAACTCAATCAAAATCACCTAAGTGAAATTTAAGTTATATAAATTAATGTAATGCTAGGAGGAAAAATTGTGCCGCTTTACAGATTAAAATTATATTGTCTTATTGGAAGATCAGCACATTTTAGGCTGCATAAAGCGAACTCGCACATAATAAACATTATTTACCATATTGTATTGTTATGGAATGCAGGAAAGCCTAGACCATCATGCCTAGTACATATATAACCATGTTGAATCCAAACATGGCTTGCACGCAATGATTATGAACATTCACATGAATCGGACACCCCGATCCTCGTATAGCGAGTGTACCAACGAAATCACCCCCAGCGCCTCCTGAAAGATCACCGAGAGACACTAAAGGCGATTCCGCGCGTAGACATCCACCGCACAAAACCAACTACCGCAACCCAAAGCCGGAGCACCCGAGTCACGCAACCCACCCTTATTGACATCTACAAGTATACAGTGCGATCAGTGTATGCCCAAAAGACCCGACCTAGGTACACAGCAAGAGACGAATACACGATCTAGAGCTCCCTTATCCATAGCACAGCCAAGTCACTAGTATACAATGTACACCCTCTCCCACATCCAACCATTATTGAGCATCCACTCTTACAACATGATTTTATAAATCATCCTCATCAGAATGTGTTAGTTCGCCAAGTTAGTTTTGTACATGTGATTCATCTATGGTTAGAAATTGTTAATACCAGCGATTGTTTGTTTGGGAAGAGATCTCCTGCCCTCGCCAGTCTACCCATTTATGTGACTGAAAGGTACGAAGTCGACCAGGGTGCCTTGGTTGTTGCCAGAGAACCGAACTGACGTGCTGTCCTAGGTTCCTGGCAAGGACAGCTGATCCCTTTCTGTTCGGGTGTAATCCATCTATTTGTCTCATAGAACTGTTAAACATATTCTCATGAGCTACAATCGTAATTCTGTGATCTTTTAGTGACAAGATTTCTGAAAAGATGTGTGCGTTAAAAAGATCTCGTCTTGCCAGTAGTTCAGGATCACTGACAGGTGCAATTCTGCTAATCACAACATGGGTTTTAGGATGGTGATTGCGGATGTGTTTTACAGCTTTGATCAAAGGAGCAGTTATTGCTGACATTGATTTTGTTGTGTTGCGAATATCATTCACTCCGCAGTGAAGAATCACGACGTCCGCGACCAAATCATTGTCAGTTTCTGATACAACTGTCCGGAGCAGATGTTCCCCAGAAGGCGTTTTGATTTTCTTTATCTGGGATCCAGTGGTGTGGCCGAGTTTACGTGGGATGACTCCGCTAAGGACAGAATCATGGTAAACCTGGACAATAGGAGCTCCATTTTGGAAAGTGACATCATTGCTTTTCCGTGATGTCATCTTCTCTTGTATGTCTACGTCACGCTGTTCTTTTCTTTGTTTTTGGTCCTGTTTCTGCGTTTTGTCCTGTTCGTCTCGCCTGGAAACAACAATCCGAAGCTCGGTGTCTTTTTCATGAGCTTTGGACACGCCAGAAATACTAGGGCGCCGAGAACGAGTATCGGTTTGTTTCACCGCGCCCGCGTATGAGAAAAAGGCCAGACAGGAATAGAGCGATATTCCTTACTTTACACCTCCATATCACATCAGAAGGGACACGGTGTGTCCACCTCACCTGTTCACATTTTATCTCATACTTGAGCATACCTCAGACAGAGGGGTGGACAATAGTTAGCTACAGTAGAGATATTCTTGAAGTGCAGATGAATTTGCATACAAACGAATATCTACTTCATTAACATAATTTAATAATAATGAATGCATGATCTCACACACATTTCATTATAATTCGAAAAAAAGCAATATTCAGACAAAAATAAATAAAGTGTGAGACTCAAATACTGGAGACTTTCTGGAAATGCCTCAATGAAATGCCGCTGCTGTGAATATTGATCTTAAAGTGGATAGACACTGAGATGTGAAATTTTAAGACCTACTCGCGTCTTAGTCAAGAGAACTATGGAAATGTAGGCCTACATAATCATACAATGCAAGAAACGGCTCAAATTAAAAGAAAACATTTCGGTCTGCTTTTTCTCTGCCTATTGCAGTGGGCATTAACTGTTGTAATCTGCGTAGGCCTACTAGTACCTGGGTAGTTAACTTTTCTTTTGATCTAAAGCTTTGCAGTGGACGAGACAAGAGGACAACTCTGGGAAAAGGGCCATAACTCTTCCTATTGAATGCAGACGACGCAGCCGGATTACAGCGACGCATGCTGAACCGAGTGTCATGGAACTGTTTGTAGGGCAACGCTGATTAGTGATATAAATACACGGCTAACGTGTAATTTGCAATTGACATCATTTTGTGGAATGCACATATTATTTGTGTGAGTGTGTGTGTGTAAGCTCGCGCGTGCGTGCGTACGTGGGTTTCTCTTTCTCACTAAACACACACACAAGAATGTGGGAATCGGAAAAAAGTTTTTTTTTGACGGAAAGAACGCAAATTTCTTCTAAAAAATGTAAGAATCTAATGTAAAATTGGCTCTTTCCTTCTTAAAAGTTAACTTCCTTCAAAATTTTCCCGAATACTGACTGGATTTTCTCCGTCTCGGATAGAGCACTCCCTTATACTTAAAACACTCTCTTGCACTACAACTGCACTCCCATGTACTAAAAGAGCACTTAGAAAAAAGTGGGTGGCCAATACACGCACCCACCCATTCACCGCATAAAAAGCAAGGTTAGTCACCCATTTCAAAGCTTATGTGTACGCACACAAGCGCGCGCATACATACGATACAAGTTATGCGGAATATATATTTTTTAAATTAGGCAAATGCTTTTTCAGCTGCAAACCCAAATGAGTCATGGTCGTCATCTTGAAGCTGATAATTATTATGCGCCTCCTACAGGTAGTCTCAATCCGGTCACAACAATAATTCTCTGTGAGCCCCAGATCCCAAATAAAACAGAGAGAGTGAGACATATAGAGACAGAGAGAGACAGAGAGAGAGACAGAAACAGAGAGAGACAAACAGAGAAAGACAGAGAGAGAGACAGAGAGAGATAGAGTCAGAGAGAGAGACGGAGAGGGAGACGGAGAAGGAGAGGGGGGGGGGAAGAGGTGCAAACAAATTTAAAATGTCAATGCACACTCTTGAGTTCTGGACGGAGATAAAGGACTCTTGTCCAGAAAACAAAAGAAGTATGGAGTTTCTCTGTTATTCTCCTGAACACGGGACCTTTCCCTCTCTTTTAAACATCAACTATGATACGTAATATTCATTTTACAAAAATCGTATAAAGCAAATATCTTAATCAGTAGCAAGGCATCTGCACGAAACGGATAGAAAACTAAAATCTAAAACGAATTTCTTCAAACGCATCGGCTAAGTCTCTCGTCTCTTGTCCCTTCCCCCAGTAGATAGTTTGATCAAAGAGCTTATTACGGAAAGAGAGGGAACTTCCATTATGTCCTATACAAAAATGCGAGACGCTCTCACGGATTATTTCCCTTTGCTCGGGCTGGCTATATTTCACCATCTGCTATATGAATGATCTGTGCGTGGTAACTTATTGAGCCTATGCCATTGCAAAAGAATATTTTTATGGCAACTTTTGCAAAAACCAAACTTTTAACCATCATTATTATTAACATTCCGCTACTGCTGTCTTTTTTTTTGGTTTATGTTTACGTATTGACATTTATTAGGTGCTTTTATGCTGCTTATGTGTGTATGTCATAGGTTCGTTTTCTGCCCTGGAATTTATTATTTTTTAATCAACGACAGATATTTTAAAATTAAAATATGCATGACAGACTGTTTCATTTATCCGAAACTGTAAATCCGTAATCGTGAGAGAGAGAGAGAGAGAGAGAGAGAGAGAGAGAGAGAGAGAGAGAGAGAGAGAGAGAGAGAGAGCTCTGTCATTCAATCAATTAATCACAATAAAGCACAATAACAAAATGTCACTTCATGGAAAATAATTAATTAATCAGACAGAACAATCAGAACCTACTGGCTAGACCACAACATTCCACGCAATATAGATCTAATGCGCAGACATTCACAGATCAGAACAAGGATTGAGTTTCTACATTACATTTTTTTTCCCGTTTACACTCAAACGAAAAGGGATTACAACAGATCAAGGACCATTTTGTGCCTAGGTAAGGGGTTATCTTGCACAGTATTTGATCACGAGGAGAAAACAGTCTAATTTAACTTGTTAACATAAGCAGTCAACTTTCTGCCACGAGCCATTTTCAGCATGTCGACAAGGGAGCATAACTCGTACATTTCGTCTTGCGGTTGTGTACCAAGTTCCCCCTCTTTCTATCATAAGCTCTTTGGTTTGATTATGCTATGATGTTAACATGCTACTTTGTGTGGGCTGGCGCGTTCTTAATTAAGACTGCGCAGCTATTCCGTGTTGTTTGAATATAAATTAACGCCTGACGTGCCTTTCAGATCAAAGCTGTAGTTTTACGGTAAAGGGGCCTTAAATGGAAGATCGGATGTCCCATCACGCAAAGGGAACACGTATATAGGCCTTATCGGTCTGTGATTATGAAGACACAGCACCATTGTACTTGTAGTCCTTGTCGCCAGGTATTGACAGTACTATTATAGGTCAAACAGTGCAGCGCCAAATAGGGTTGTTTCTCCCCACCCCACCCCACACTCCTCTCCTCCCTCCCCGCTCCCTAGCCATCCCAATAGAATTAGGGTCTACAATTTTCCAAACTGGGATCTTTAAATACCTACTTTCCTATGCGAACAGTTCTGCACTTCAAAAGCGTCCCATCAAGTCCTGCGGAATAATTATGTGCCCGCAAAATGGGTTAATTCAAACCCACATTTAATTCACCATTAATTTTTACAGCATTAAACACGCAAACAACAAAAATTTACTTGAACCTTTCTAAAATTTTATTTTACATAAAACCAACCACGTGTTGCTTCTTCAAAGACCAAAACATAATAAAATTTTCAATGAAAGCCCATTACTCTTCAGGCGAAATAAACCTAAATACCTGACCTACATTTTTAACGCATCTACGAACTTAAGATTCCCCAAATAACCCATTTTGATCGATCCTGCGATTAGCATAACAATGTGGGATAATTGCCCAAATTACCACACTATACCCTAATTAGTTTCCATGATTCGTTCATTATGAATTGCGGGGGTGGGGGAGGGGAGAAGAGAGGGAGTGTAAGTCATCCTCTCCTCTTCTTGCCTTTTTAATCCTCATCCTTTCTGTTTTTCTTCTCTTGTGTTCAGGTGTGGTCCCATTCTTGCCATGCTGGAAGAGTTTGGATAGCTAATCCTATTCTATCTTATCCTAAATCCCTTAGGAAAACGAACGCTTAATACTCAAACTTTATAAATCACTTCCACCAAAAGCCTGTAATTCCAGACACAACACATGCTACTTCTAATTCTCCTTAGCTTTCGTAGCAAACTTTTGTTGCCAAAAACACAAATCTGTTTGACCGAATAAAATACAAGCCAAGGGAAAAGACTGACCTATACTTTTATTTTGCTCTTAGAAACTGAAATCAATCAGAGTATCAAGTAGGCCTACCATCAGGGTATGCCATTAATGTATGCCGAGCATCAGTGATTGGTGAGAGAAATGCCCAAAGATTATGTATGCAGTCTTTGATATCGCTACCAATTCCATAGAACTGTAGATTTTCGATATGTATTGTGCCTCAAAAGCTACGTCTCTCCAAATGAAAAAAATGATAAACTCTTGTTTCGAAGATACTCCGGATATAGAAGAAAAAGGGACACACGAAAAGACTTGTTCAGAAGCACTCAGGTGACAAGGGGGGAAAAGGAACTCAAAAGTGAACCACCACTACTACTAGTCGTCACACCACGCTAGCCTTGCCACGGGCCATGTTTATACAGGATCAGCATGTCTACATAGTATAAACTTTGTTTGCATGGATAGCTCAGTGGTCAGAGCGCACGACTTGTATACCTGGGTTGGAATCCTGACTTCAGCAAACTATTTTGTGATAGCTGGATGATAGTAAACAGTGCCTTGAGAAGTTCTCTGAGCTTGTAAGTGCGCTATATAAGAGCAATCTCTTTCATCTGGACCTGAACGATGGATGTCGCTGGAATTTGTAACTGTGCACAGATTTCACCAATTTTGGTCTGTAGCTAAACAGGGAAAAAGGTGTTGAGGTTTGAAACAAATGCGGATACCAGTTCGATACCTGAATAGCCGGAGCAGAATGTTTTCAATGGCAGGTTCGTTCGTTCGTTCGTAAATGCTAAACGAAATGTCAGTCGTTTCTGACTCTGCTGTAAGGGAAAGAAAAAAAGAGATTTCTCTTATATAGCGCACTTACAAGCTCAGAGAGCTTCTCAAAGCGCTGGCCCGTAATATCCAGCAATCACACAATAGTTTGCTGAAGTCAGGATTCGAACCCACGTCGCCCAAGACGCACTCACACAAATCGTGCGCTCTGACCACTGAGCTATCCCTGGAAAGGAAACTGCTTAGTGAGTGGTTCGAGTACGGACACGTCCACTAAGAAGCTCGCGATTCTACGGTTGCATATGGTTCAAAGCAAGACACTGAACTTCAAATTGATGCGGTTTCTAGTGCGACACCTAATGTGTCTTTTACCATCGCCATTCATCCCCAACGCTGCCTCTGTTGTTCTAACTGCCAGAATAAGACTTAAATACAAATACAAATTAATACTTCTGTCTGTGCAGTCATTTATGTTCTTTTTTTAATGCTCAACCTCTCAGTTGGAAGGGGAGAAGGGGGAGGGGAGGAGCGGCGGCCAAGAGTTGATAAACTATCATGCTAATGGCATCACAGCCGACATTTCAATGAATGTTTTTCTTCGCATTAGAACGACTATGTAAACACCGGCTTAGAAAGAATTTTTCTTTCCCATGCTGACCCATCCTTCACCACACACCTACATGACATTTGCACCTTTCTTGTCATTTTTTCTTCTTCTTCAAAGAACGTGACGGCTGCAGGTAAGTTAGCACTTTCTCCCTCCCTGACCCTCCATATAACCACCAACACCTGTTTCTTCTAACGTAACACCTGTGTGAAAAGAGCTTCTCAGCATCCCCCAAACACGACCAAAACAAAAATACTGCTTGTTGGAAAATGTATTGCTTAAGACAAGTATGTTGTTATGTGGTTATTTGGAATGTATGTCACAGGTTGGCTGAGCACTATACGACAGTGGGGCAACAGGTGTTCATCACTACATACATGTCTAGAGTCTGTATTATAAACGTCGCTGCCTCTAGAGGTATTATTGGGTGCTCTGTGTCTTGGAGCTTTAAAGCCTGATTTTGTTTTAAACTAAATACGTTGTACGCTGACAATATGGGCTATTTGGATATAATATTAAATGGAAACAGGTATGACGTTTATCTTAAACTAATGTCGTCGTGTTAATAATGTATAGGAGAGAGGAAGGGGGCATTAGCAGCATACTTGAAATTGTGCGCTGCAGCAACACAGGAGATGGTTGATTGTTTTACTAAAGCTTCTTCAAACAAACAAACAAAGAAAAAACGGAACAAACAAACAAAAAAAACACAAAGATAAAGAGACCACTTCTGTATTTTTGTGTGTTGATCTCCTAAAGATCTTACTTTCGCAAATTTAATAATAATAATAATAATAATAATAATAATAATAATAATAATAATAATAATAATAATAATAATAATAATAATAATAATAATATTCTCACCAATATACATACAGCTGTGACTACTTCCACCAAGAAGCTTTCGCCGCAAATGAACTCGACGCAGCCAAGGTTTAAAACTGAGCATCCTTACATCTGTCATTCATTAACCGTCTATGACAAATTCTGTTGTTACTGCTGTCCATATCCCGACCCATAGCACCTATAGTCTTGGCACATCCCCACCCTCGCCGCGTTCCCAGTCCTACTCAATACCCAAGAATCCACCCACCCTCATCAAGGGCATCGCATGTTACTCCATAGTGGATGAATAGCTCCGCCTTGACGGCATTCATGAATATTTGACAATCGCTTCTATTTGTGCTTGTGCTTCTTCCGCTTGTTCGTCAGACAACTACGCTCGGTCCAAGCACAGGGGCCATTACACGCTGGAAGTGGATCCTCCATAGCAAAGCGGTAGATAGTGTATATCCCAATATGCCTCATAGGTAGGCGTTATACACGCTGAAAGTAGCTAGCAAAGCGGTTGATAGCTTACCTAGGTCTCGTAAATAGAAAGGATGGGATCACACCGTGGCTTTGGAGAAACGAGTCCGTCACTCAAACGGAAACGGTTTATCCCCAAATCGCGTGAGAACGAACATGTAACTTTTCCTTATATCGAAACGAAATAGGCCTATGATAGGTAAAAGATCCTCTAATAATAAATATATCAATGTCTTCCCCGTAACAGGGCTGTATGTTTAGATCTAAATAAATATATTATAGGTTCGTTCTTAGCGCGATTTGGGAATAAACCGTTCGTTTCCCCCAATATTCCACTCTTTTTATGATACATAGGTATGCTGTAAACAAGTCAAGTCAAGTCAAGTCAAAAGCGCTTTATTCCATAAAACCCCTTGGGGCACGTGGATACAACGAAAATAAATAAAAATAAACATACATGTAAAATAACCATAAAAATCATAAAATACAATATAAAATACATATATGTACATATATTACAAAAATAAAAGTTAATCTTTCACACTCGCGTTCTAAGAGACATAATAAACATTTACAAAATACACATTCATTATTATCACACAACACAAGCATACTACATAAAACTTATGTCCACACAGACTGATCACAAATCGCACGCACTCTCTCGCAAGATTGGGTGGTAAAGAAGGGGAGAAGGGAGAGGGGTACACACTGGTATTTAATATTCATATTGTCAATAATGAAAAAAAAAATCCCTATTATTACTATCATTAATATCACAAATCATTATATTACGTTCTAAAGCTATCCATTATTATTTTCATAAACCTAGCAAGTTTCAGCAGAATAGTCTTATTTTTCGTTGAAAATAAATTAGAAAATTTAATAGCATTGGGTCGCACATAGAAAAACCTTTTAAGCAGCTCATTTCTATCATCGTCGAAATGTGGACATATAAAAATAAAATGAAATTCATCTCCTAACTCATTAAAAGTACATTTATTACATATTCTGTCACATCTCTGGATTCCAAGAAACCGTCCCCTTTGCACTGGTAGCTTATGGTTTAAGGTTCTAAATTTTATGACAACAGCAGCTAGGCTGGCGGGCAAAATTGTCAAATATTCTTCAAATTCAAAATTTTCTTTAAACATTCTATAATTATAATATAAATCCTTTGTGTTAATTTCTGAGTGCCAGTTTTGTACATGTTGATCCTGCAGCCTTTTCTTTATCTCTTCTTTAAACCCTTCGGCAGAAAAATTCGAGCCTTGAGACTGATCATACCAGACATTTCCTAACCCTAGGTTTTCCAGAGAATTCCTGACACAGTCTAAATAATCATGTTTGTACAAGTTTAGTTCATACATCTTCAGCAGAAACCTGTAAACCACACACGATAATTTAGTACTATTTCTGTCAAAAGCAAGCTTATACCAAAAATTTAACATACGGCATTTTGCTAAGATATCTAAAGGGAACTGACCTACTTCTCCTAAAACCATACATGTCGGTGTACTTTTACCAAGCTTTAAGATAAACTTATAAAAACGTAGTTGCAATTTGTTTACCAGGTCAGTCATCTGAGGACACCATACTTCCGAACCATACAATACTATAGGTACAACAGTTTTATCAAAGAGTTCAATTTGCATGTCAATAGGTAAAGCCAATTTTCTAACTTTGCGGAGTAAAGCAAACATCGCCTTGGTGGCTCGGTTATATAGGTTTTTCTGAGCTGGCTTAAAGCTTCCATTGTAATTGATTTTTATTCCCAGATATTGAAAATCGTACGTAACCTCAATTTGCTCACCATTGTACATGAAGATTGGGACATTTCTTACTTTACCTCTGGAAAAAATCATAACCTTTGTTTTTGCTACATTAACTTTAAGTTTCCAGAGCTGACAATAATCATACATTGAATCAAGGGCTATCTGTAAAGCATCAGGCGATTCAGCAAGAATAACAGTATCGTCTGCATATAATAAAATAAATAACCTGTACAAAATATCTATATCTATTTGACCTAATTGTGCCTCCTGTGATGCTAAATTCAAAGTTTCAAGTTTGGATCCAAAGTTACCAATAAAAGATTTTAAATCATTCAAATACACTGAGAACAACAAAGGTGATAGATTTTCTCCCTGACGGACCCCGGTAAAACAACCAAAATAATCAGAAACTTGGGAGTTACACTTTACACATGATTTTGCTTTACTGTACATATCTTGGATAACAATTAACAACCTTCCTTTTACACCAGAGTTTAACAATTTCTGCCAAAGCATAGCTCGACTGACAAGATCAAAAGCCTTTTCATAATCAACAAAAACAGAATACAATCTTTTTCTTTTAAACAGAAAGAAATCAATAATAGCTTGTAACGTAAAAATATGGTCCATCACGCTATGTCCTGATGTAAACCCTGCTTGTTCACTCCCTATTGTATGTCTTAAATTAAAAAAGGTAGTCAACCTATTATTAAGTAAACTAGAAAAAAACTTTACTGAAACAACTCAAGATTGTTATACCTCTATAATTGTTTGGATCGCCGTCATCACCTTTGTTCTTGTAAAGCGGTTTAATTACACCTATTGTCCATTCTTCTGGCACCTTACCAGACACTAAAATTAAGTTAAAGAATTTAGTGAATAGAGGAAGAAGTCTAGTAGAAGCAGCCTTTAATAATTCATTAGTTAAACTATCTAATCCACATGCTTTATTATTATGTAGACCTTTAAGTACATATTTTACTTCCTCTTCAGTAAACCGGCCATTTAAGTAAGGGTCATTGTATTCAGGCTGATCATCTAACTCATTAGGAGGAGAGTGGTCAGGGCCATCATTATTAACATCAACTGGGTCACTAAGCTTTTGAAAATGTTGTAGAAAAACCTCGCAGGAGATTTTAGAAGTTACTTCCGCCTTTTCACTAACACATCCGTTGATGATTTTCCAAAATACCTTAGGATCAGAACTCTTTAAATTACGGATTTTCTTTATACATTTAGTCTTATATTTCTTGAAGGATAATCGAAGTTGTTTTTTGTATTCTCTACTAGCTTTTTTTTGTTGCTCTTTATAAAAGTTTGACCTAAATCTTCTCGTTAATGTTTTAGCTTTGAACAATTCTTTTCTTCTTTTCTCACACTGTGCATCGAACCAAGGGAAATTCTCATTACTTCGATTTGTACTCTTATGTGTGGGCGTTGTCCTAAACAAACCTATTTCTGAAGCAGGGTTTTTCATAATATTTCCTAACTGAGTACATATCAAGTCTATTGTGGCTTGAGGGGCCTCGTCTCCACTGGCAACTAATTCATTTAAACGTTTATGTAATGCATTGATTTCCTGATCAACCGCTTTGCTGTCGAGGATCCATTTTTTTCAGCCTGTAATGCCCCTGTAGTCCAAGGTAACCATAACCATCATAATGGACCAAAAGGCATTAAAATTGGGCAGATCGCGCGGCGGGGAGCACTTAAGCTTACGTCTGCACAAAAGCGTAAACTGACGCTATTATCTCTCACAAAATTAAAAAAAAAAAAAAACCTTTTGACTGCGTCTGAGGTCTCAGCCCATAAATCAAAAGTTACGGAAAATGAAGCGAGCTCTTGTTATAGTGATGGGGCGAGAGTAAACTACCGTATTCCAGGTCAGTAGCACGTGTATAAGCTTTGCTTTTGTGTGCCTTTTATGTATTCGATAAATGCTCTATCTGTTTCCTTGAATGAAACTATGTTTAAACCAAAGGTCAGCGGGGAAAGTCAACTACTGTGATACCGATTCGCTCCAGAACCCCTTGTCCGTAACGCCACCAGTGAGCTTTGGGAAGTAAATCCCCTGTCGTTGTGTGGACTCTTGTGAGACAATCTTTCATCAGCATCGACAAAGTAACCCAGATTCTCTCCCCCAGCACCCCAAGCGAGCAGTCTACTAACTGCGCTACTCTGTAACGTCCTCATCTCGTACATGTTACATTGTACTTTAGTCCAGTCCCGGTAATGAAATAAATAGCCAAATAAGCAACTAATTCCTATAAAAATGCTATGCAGTAAAAAATATTCTTTAAGCAATGAGGAAATACCTATAAAAAGTCCCAGTTAAAAAAAGGGGTCTGAGACATGATTTTTGGTGCTTATGTTTTTTCACACTTCAAAACGTCAAAGGGAGATTACTTGAAATAAATATTTAATTCAAAACCATATCATGTTGCATGTCAAATGAAAGCTCTTGACATATACAGTCCGAAAATCTGTTTCAACCTTTTCTGTGTCAGTTTTAGTTCTGACTGGAGATTAAAATTTGATTAACATAGCGGTATAAATGCGAAATTCTGATGATCGTGAAAATCTTGATCTCGATTGTAAAACTCGACTTCTATCTAATTCACAAGAGAAAAAGGATTAGTTAACACGAAATAAAGAAAAACAAAAATAACCATGCCATTGATTAGTTTTCCAGTAGAATATAAAAGTGGTCTGCTTTAGTCGCTCTCAGAATCAGACTCATCATCCAGCTGAACCACACAATTTGTGCAGCTGACTCCACGGCATTCTCCACAAGCTGTGGTGCACGTAAGTCCGTGCTTTCTGCAGCTGCATCTGCCAATGGAGCAGTCTTTCTTGCAGCAGCAGCGGATAACATTCAAAATATCATCGGGAGCAGCTGGCTTATTAGTTGTTATTGGAAGTAGCCGGCCCTCCTGTAACTTCCAACCCCAATCCACTGGTGATAGACCATGGTCTCTGTCTAGACCCACTCCTAGACTTGGTAGAATGATCTGTAGGCATGGAATACAGCTGCTGCTGCTGTTGGGGGGAGCACTTTAGCTTGGATTTGTGTATGGCTTGCTGACACTTTTTGCTGATATTTGACAACCCGCAGTTTGGTCAAGGTATCAGAACGTTTTCCACTGTACATGTGAACAAATACCCTCTCACCAGCCGCTGCAACAGCATCATGACTTGACATCTTATCATTGAATACTCTAGCCTCATCAAGGAGCTCTCCTGAATCAAGCTTCTTGACTGTGAGTGATTTTGAGATGTTGAAGGGATGAGATGTCGTGTCGCATCCACAGAATGCATAGGCAAAATGTGTTATTACAGACTGTTGCTCCAAGGCGCTTTTGATTTGCCTTTATGTCCCACAACTTGGTCTTCTTGTAGGAACCTGATGTAAAGAACACATCATGCATTGCTGGTTCCCCATGGTGCAGAAGTAGAACTAGCAAGTCAGTGTCTTCTCCGACAACAACAGTGGCCGATTCTTTTGCAGATACTAGAGCTTTGGCGACAATTATACAGTCTGCATCTCCCTTTGCATGGAATGTAACAAATTTGTTTGCCTCGAATGCTTCAGCCAAAAGATGAATAAACTGCTGTTTGTTTCCGCAGTTGGCCAAGAACATTTCCTTCGTCTCACAGAGGATCATGTAAGGATCAAAGGCTACATGTATCCCAACCATGCCTTTGCTTCTTCATAGATGGGTAACATTTTTGGTACTTGGGCCATCAACATAGCCAAACAAACCTTTGTCGTTAGCCCATTCCGCGTCCTCTAATTAGGCCACCATTTGACTTCAGCGTCCTCATCAAAGTTTGCTCAATCACCAGAACACACGACAGACCAGCCCAATAGCGATCGCTTCTCCTCATCACGTGATGGCCTACCATGAAATCGTGATAGACTTCTGGTTGGATTTTGTTCAACTCCATCATTTGCTGTATGTACAGCCTGGCCGACTTGGTGTAGAGGTTGTGCCCTGAAGCAGCAAAATAGGGCAACGTTTTGGCAACAGCAGATAGATGGAGCTTGAAGTCTCCAGTTCTTTCAGCCTATATTGCTGTGCGAAGGAGGTGTACCATTTCTTGATATTGAATCCATAGCTTGCTCGTTCTACTTGAACATTGTCGTTTGAAATCTTCCAACTTTGCTTTGATGCGTCCTGGTGTATTGTAGCATCTCTTGCTGTTGTTTTGCCCTGCATCAGTGATTCAAAAAGAGCAGCAGCCTCATCCAAGTCATCATTGCCAACAGACTCTGTTATGTCAATATATGCAGGATTATGTAGAAGTGACTCTTCTTCTTGACAATCATTGTTTTCGTTCCTAGGATTGTAATCATTGGACAAAGAGTCAGGATGGAGCAATAGCAATTACAGGGGGGCACGGTGGCCTAATGGTAGAGTTTTGGCTTGCGCATCTGAAGGTCCCGGGTTCGATCCCAGGCCGGGGCATTGTGTTGTGTCCTTGGAGAGACACTTTACTCACGTTTCCTACTCCTTCGGATGAGAGTATAAACCGAGGTCTAGTCTGTGTCGCATACATTCCATCAAAAACGGACTTTAAAGATCCTGACGCTCATGTCCTAGACGGGTGAGTGCCGGTGACAAGAACACACCCAGCATGCACCTAGGTCGTTCTCCCCCATCTCTGGCTGCCCAGGATTGTGCTCAGTTGTCTGGAGCGTTATTACGATGCGCCAAAAGGCTGCAAGTTGGCGCCTCGGGCTGCTTGAGTTACATCCTATATCGACCAGCGCCTTGAGCAGCTCTTGAGCTGGAAAAGTGCTATATAAGAACGATTAAATAATAATAATAATAATAATAATAATAATAATAATAATAATAATAATAATAATAATAATAATAATAATAATAATAATGTTGAAGGCAGTGCTTACAAATATTGCACTCAATGCTGCTTTCTAAATGTGCTCTAATTGCCCTAGAATAAGCCTTTACAGCAATGATGTGAACTGCAGAATTTGCTGCATAAACTGTCTCTATTGCCTCCTGCAAGCCTGAACCCAGCCATAAGATGACCAATACTATATGCATCTATCAACCACAGGCTCTGAAGTCTTTTCTTTTCCCTCCTACATACGTACGTAGTACAGTATAGTATGTATAGTATGTAACTAAGGCCTACGAGAGACGAGACTTCCCAGCCTGTTTATCAACACTGCCACTGAATTGTCAAGTACGCACATTTTTAACACCATGCGGAACAATCTGGGCGGTAAAAATGGGGGTTCCCCAGTGCATTCGCATCAAAAAATAGTTCGCTTTAAAAAGTTAAAATAAACATATTCATACCCTTTCGATTCCGTGGGACTTTTCTTCAGTTGTAAACACAACTTTAAAGAGTAAATTAGAATATAAATCATTTTTATAGGATTTACTTACTTTCAAAAAGCCTGTTGGATTGGACTACTTATTTCATACAAATCAAAACCTCCTGCGTATGATAAGGATCCCTCTAATAATCGATGAGGTGAACGAACCTTCTTTGATCACGCTGAAAGGTTGAACAGCAATACCCGTTCCATTCTCTAGTCTAATTTATTACATTTAGTACATTCCTCCTTCTTCTTTCCCCCCCCACCTCCAACCCTCCTCACCTAATCTACCTGTAAATTCGGGGAAGCAGAAAAGCCAAACAAGCGCGAAGGAA
The DNA here is from genome assembly GCA_036898135.1 of Oncomelania hupensis. Taxonomy (NCBI): domain Eukaryota; kingdom Metazoa; phylum Mollusca; class Gastropoda; order Littorinimorpha; family Pomatiopsidae; genus Oncomelania; species Oncomelania hupensis. The sequence continues at coordinate 44,996,187 of CM072512.1, forward strand.
TCGATGTCCATCCCGATAGCTGCTGCTTTTCAGAACAAAAAGCATTATACTTTCATTTTTATGGGCAACGCATAAATCTCCTCAAATCGCTAACCGTGGAAATGTTAGTATGATATGGACCTCTATTTTTCTATCCAGGCAGGAGTGGGATTTTTACAAGGTGCTCTCAGATCAAGGACAAAACTTTGTAAAAGGAAAGGAATTTCTAAGAGAAGGATGGACCGCTCCCAGTGCGCTTTCACACCAACTTATGGCAAAATAAGGCAGAAAAGATTGATACGCTCGTTCGATCATATTGTGGTCGATAGGGTTTTCATGGTTGCTGACTCGACGTGAGCAATAACATGGGGCAATTTTCTGCAGTTTTATTCCCCTCTCCACTCCCACTCTTTAGCAACTAAGATTTGGAGAAGGCGGCGAGGGGTGTAAACGTCTAACATGGAGAATTCTCTACGCTTTCTCCTAGTTAAAATGCGTTTTGGATCAGTACGGGAAGAGGAAAAAAAATAACAAGGACCATAGTTTGCGATTTCCTTCAGTAAGGGGGGAAAAAAACCTATTAAACGAGGGCAGCAGTGGGTTGTAGTGTCTAATATCACGTCAAAGGATGAAAGTCGATCTACCATGAAGGAACACCTGGGCTTATACTTTTAAAATTTAGTCTCGACTGATAACTGTTGTACTGCACGACATAACGATATACCACACCACGGAAATGGTCCAAAGAGGGATTTGGGAGTGGAACATTTATTACAGTGTGATGTTACATTGATCACGGGAATGAGACATTTAACAAAAATCAGTGGACATGAGAACAAACCAAAACCTGAGGCAATCCCATGATATTTCATTTTTATTTCATTTTCTAAATTAACGTCCCCGGACACAGTGCGCATAGGGGACAAATCCCATAATATTTTTTTTTTAATCAGTTTATAGTCCCCTCTCTTCCCGATAAGGATTTTCAGAGAGGAGACTGAACCTATTTCCCATAATATGCTGGATGGCCTCCTTTTTATCTGATACTATATAGTGTGTATATATGTGTGTGTGTGTGTGTGTAGGTGTGTGTGGAGGTGGTGTGTGGGCGTGTGTGTAGATTTGATGTCTCAAAGTGCAAGCACACCTGAAGTTTACGTCGGATGTCTTACACAAAGGTTACGTTGACCTAGCTGGTCAGCCTGTCTCTGACCCTTCCTGTCCTGTAGTGCGTTTCATAACGTTTAGCGCACACTACAAGTTCCATATTTTCTTCCTAGCTAGAGATCACACTTGCTTCCTTCACGATAATTGCGGGTATAATGGATTCACAAGTGGGTGCTAATGGCTGTGAAGAAAGTAGGGATTGTCCCTAGCATTACCTTGAGAATTCTTAAAGTCAAAGTAAACAACTCTTAATTTCCATAACCTTTAGGGCAATTGGACACAATACAAAAATGAATTCAAGTGAAACATAAAAAAATACTGGAACAGACCAAATGCAATATCAAACATGTATGTACATATATTACAACAATAAAGTTTTTTTTTTTTACTGTCTCCTTAACGCGTTAAAGATAATGAATTCCTTATAGAGTGCCCATACGTAATTACCAGTACAATAACTGTAAAGCGCAAGCTGTACTCTTGGAGTTGGAGACTAAACTTGAGTATCGTTCTAATAAGTAGTGAGGGTGTGTGACTGGGGCTTGACAGGGAGGTCTTAGTCAAGTTTTGTAACGCGTCCTTAACGGGTTGTAGATAATTCAGTCCTTACAGAACTGCCACAATTATTAGCTTCGAGAAAAGTGTGATAAATTAGACAAATTGCTCTTTCAAAAATTAATTTAATAATTTATCCTGTACAAGGAGAATAAACCAAATCATTTCCTGTCAAATTGCGACATCAATTAATCTTCGTGACTTGACCTTGAACAAACAAATAATAAGACAGTATTTACACACAAGTCAAATTATAAAACATAGAATTTTTGCTTATTTAAATGCAAATAGGGCTTCAGTGTTATTTGATTTGCTTAGATCGACTACCACCACATTCAGTTTATACTTTCAGTTTACCGCAAACGCGTCTTGAAATCAACCCTGTTTTGATTGGCGAAAAAAAGGAAATAAAAATTAGGTGAGTGATAGTGGTTGCTTTAAAGGTCATAAGGGAAAAAATATGAATTCTTCGGCAGGTGGGTGGGGGCCCGGGTGCGGGTGGTGGTAGTTGACGATATTTAATAATATATACATTACTGATCAACAGGTGTGAGTATACTTCAGCGTGGTGCTACTCTACAGTTAACAAACTTGAGTAACCTAGTGGATCATATTTGAATATAAGTTAGCAGTACAGGAAATACAGTGATAGTATTTGTTGTGATAACATGTTCTCAGAGAGTTACTATTCCTATCGCGATCTGCAGAGTTGGCACTGACCAAGGAAATCCTGGTTAGTTAATTCAGCTAATATAATAATAATAATACTTAATAATAACAAACACTTTCAAAACTGATATTCTCTCTAGCATTTTTAATTTCTTGAAATATCCAAGTTAAAACATTCTCCCAAAAAATCATAAGGGGTGGACAATTTGATGCGAAGGGAGGAAATCAATACTCTCTCCCACCCCCACCTCTCAATGGTACTTTGACTAAACTATACACAGTTTGTTCTAATATTGCGAGCGTACCAACTCAGAGCTACCCAGTTTTTTAACTCAAAATCTAATCTACGTCCCTCTAAACGCCCGTTTGCATAAATAATTATGAAGGTTTTGCAATCGAACTTTTTTTCTTGCAGTACATGTATACGAAAACGTGGCGATAAGTTTATTGTGTTTACAGTAAAGCGTCTTTAATGCGTTTCTGTCTACAGTTTTCTCTGCAACAGAGAATACTATTCCACTAGCCTCGATCCCGCGTTAACCCTCAATGAACTCTAGAACTACAACCCGCAATAATACAAACAATTTAGTCCTTGAGTAACCTAGAGTGACCTATATAGTCTCTGTGTGTGGTAAGTTCACGTACATGTGTGAGCCAATGTGTGTGTGTGGGTGTGGGTGTGTGTGTGTGTGTGTGTGTGCGCGTACGTGTGTGTGTATGTGTGTGTGCTGGCGCGTGTTTACGCGTGCGCTTAAGAGTACATGTAATAATATATTCGTACGCGTTCATAACAATTCTCAGCAGGCGCCGAAGTCCATCTATATTTAAAAAAAAAAACGAAAACAAAAAAAAACAAAAAAAACAAAAAAAAAAGGTTTTGTATGACATACCATAAATGACAAAAGAAACAAAAAGCTATTACGGCAGGCGAGTGACTGATGACGCGACTACGTCATTATGTCCCAAATTTGCACGGAGCGGAGGAGGTCTATCCTCCAACAATGGTTGATGTCATGTTTTACAAAATATGACAGTAACTTGACACAAAAGATCTGGCTTCCCTTTGTCCGAGGTTTCTATACTGGCATTCTTCGTGCGGATTATGGGAACTAATATACAATGCGTTTGTTTGGTTTTAAGTAAGACCAAAAAATACAGACTATACCGACGATAAGCCTGAAGCTGCTCTCGTGTTTCTCTATCCCTTCCCGTAACTCGCAAGTCGTTCGGGCACCTCAGATGAACGTTTAACCAGCGTACTCCATCTTTCTCTGTCCTCAGCAACCCTCATGGCTTCGCTCAATGTCAAGTCAGTAACTCTCGAATGTTGTCCTCTTACCTCTTTTTCCGTCTCCCTCTTATTCTCCCTCTTTGCACCGTGCCTTGCAGGATGGTCTTTGGTGCTCTGGTGATGTGGTCATACCATCGAAGTTTGCGTTTTTTCACCACAGTGTGCATGTCATCGTGTTGTCCAATGGCTTGTGTGATGGTCTGTCGGACTTCGTCGTGATGTGCTGGGTATAGCAAATGCTCAGGGCTGGCGTGCATGAACGAACTTAAAAGCCGACTTAGACTTAACGCTTCACTGAAACATGCTACTTAAGTCTAAGTCGGCTTTTAAGTTCGTTCATGCTGATGATCCTGTCTTTCCAAATGGGCTTAAACCTTGTCAGGGCATCAGTTGTTTTTGCAATCCTGAAGAGGACTTTTTGTCGGGACCCATTGTCTGATACAATGTCTCCTAAATAGTTGAGGGATTGACTCGGACTTTGATGGCAGTGTTGATGCCATTGGTATGGTTGTTTATCATTTTGGTCTTCTCTGCAATGGGCCAAAATATTAAAATTATTTCCCTTGAATATGCAAATGTTCAGCCGATAGGTGCGCCAATAGTCGCGTACTTCCATGTTCAGGTCGTGGATCAAAATCTACAGTTTTAAGTCTTTTTTGATGTCGGTATACAGTATATCTTCAGCTTTCATAGGCGACCCCAAATGTTTTTTTGCTTGGTGAAATGTTTGGAGTGATTATGTACATGTTGTCAGTACTACAAACGATTTATTTTGTGAAAAGTCTGTCAGGCCGAGCAAGACACATCTTACATGCTTACAGTGTGCAGAAGGCCCCATGCCTGCAGCGCATTCACACTGACATTCCAAAACTGTTCCTTTTTCTGTCAAAGAAATGTCAACTTTGTACATAAGACCAGTTTTCATTTCAGCCCGAACTTCAGCATGAATGTAAGTAACTGATGACTGGATGCAAGCTCTAACATAATTGACATATTTGTTCTGGTACAAATCTTTAGCTTTTTTGTCTATATCTTTGCTCATGGGATTCAAAAAGGCTGCAACCTGCTCTGTGCTGATGTTAGGTATATGTACTTCTATATGCAAGTCTTTGTAGTTAGTGATAGGAGGTAACTCCATTTTGAACTCCGGTGTTGCTATGTCTCCTTTGCCAAAGTTGTCATTTCGATCATACGACTCAAGTCTGAAATCATACATAATATTTTTTTTAATAGTCTAGTCATATAATATATATTAATAATAACAAATTTTTATAGAGTTCGGTACTCCAGCAGATGGCGTGACGTTGTTGTTGTTGTTGTTGTTTGTCACACGACACTTTCGCATATAGGTGACTACTGGACCGATTTATACTGACACCAGCGGGCCAGTTGTTGGTAAAGGGGAAAATAATATGATCACAGGTTGACCAATCCGGGATTCGAACCAGCGACCTTTCGGTTACTAGCAAGACGCTCTTACCAACTGAGCTACCCGGCCCCACATGGCGTGACGCAACACGGTGTACAGTTATTACAAGGGGCTCGATCACGTAGGCCTATTTACTACCGGAAGTACGCTACCCTAGGCGCACTCTATCGGATTGTCTTCCCCGAAGGTGGAGTTTTTTGGCTCATTATTTTCCAGTCTCGTGTTTCAGAGACAAGTAACTTGACACAAAGGATCTGGCTTCTTTCTTGCCACAGGTGTCTGTAGTAAGGCGTGAATTTCGCGCGTTATTTCTATATAATATACTATATAGTAAGCCGCACAGCGTAGCTGGGACGTGACGAGACCTTCTCCCTTTCTCAAACTGGATTCGACCATGCGGAATGATAGTAAGCTCTTCATGCAGATTAAAGGAACTAATACTTGTTCATATACAATACGCTTGTTTACTGTAACACTAAACTTTCTTTTAAACAGGTTATACGAGTATACCCGTTAGTTTGAGCTAAACTTAGCCAAACACCATCTTAGAGTTATACGAGATTACTATCGTACCAATAATACGTGTCAACAAACAACACTACACCTGTTTACTTCAGGTAAATCTAACCTTACGGAAACGCCAATTCCTCGCAATAGTGATTAGACCAGTAGTACTACTTGGACGGCATTTTGACTTGTTTTACCTCAGAAGGAGTTTACATAATTTGGAAAGAATGTTGTTTTTTAACTGAAGACTCGCTGGCTTGTTGGTATCTCCTCTTTATTGATCTGCTCTTAATAATAATAATAATAATAATAATAATAATAATAATAATAATAATAATAATAATAATAATATTTTGATTGGCCTTGGATTTTGATGTCCCCGTTGATGCCATTGGTGTTGTTAGTCATCACTTCGGTCTTCTCTGCACTTATTTCCATTTTATAGGCTCTGGAGGTGGTATCAAGCCTCTGTACCAGATGTTTAAGTTCTTGTTCCTCTCCAGCCAATACATCAATGTCATCCACAAAATGCAAAATGAAGGTTGGAGATTGCTCTACCCCATATGATGATGGTGCCCTCGTGATCTGCAAGGGCATCTGACGTGATGCACTCTAGGAAAATGTTGAAGGGTGTGGGAGAGAGTAGGCATCCTTGACTTACACCGATTGTTGTTCTGAGCCAGTTTCCGATGGCGCTGTTGTGGAGGACTGCACTGGTAACCTTGTCATGCAGGCTTTTGATGACTTCAATAATGTTAGATCTGATATTGCACACTTTCATTGTTGCCCACAGAGATGCATGCCAGACTTGGTCAAACGCCTTCTTGAAGTCTACGAACACATGAGATAGATGTTATTGGTGCTGTAAGTATTTCTTGCAAATTATTCTGAGGTTGAAAATCTGTGCGCCCTGCCCTGCATCCTGCTTGATTTTCAGCTATGATTTGTTCAGCTTGGGGTTTCAACCTGTTCAGTATTATTTTCAGGAGGACCTTGCTGGGATGGCTGATGAGGCTGATGGTGCGATAATTTCCACACTCCTGAAAGTTACCTATTTTTAGAAGAGTGATGACAAGCGATTTATCAGACAATGGGTCCCGACAGGAAGTCATCTCCAGGATCGCACAAACTGCTGCCCTGGCAAGACAAGACCAACAGTTTACATTCCAAGATATAAGGCTGCTGCGATCTCTTGTCATCTCCATCTTCCTATACGCTTGCGAAGCATGGACCCTCACAGCAGATCTACAACAAAGAATACAAATCATGGAGATGAGGTGCTACAGTAGACTTCAGGGCATTTCCTAGACCCAGCACATCACCAACGAACGAACTCCGACAGACGATCGCATAAGTCATTGGACAACACGATGACATGTGCTCACAGTGGTGAAGAAACGGAAACTCCGATGGTATGGCCGCGTCACCAGATCATCAGGCCTTGCAAAGACCATCCTCCAATGCACAGTGCAAGGCGGTAGATGAAGAGGGAGACCGAAAAAGAGGTGGGAGGACAACATTCGAGAATGGAGTGGATTGACACTAAGACATGAGGGTTGCTGAGGACAAAAAAAGATGGAGTACGCTGGTTAAACGATCATCTGTGGTGCCCCAAAGGCGACCTCCGAGTTACGGGATAGGATAGGAATAATAATAATAATAATAATAATAATAATAATAATAATAATAATAATAATAATAATAATAATAATAATAATAATAATACTGGATGGTATATATGCGTTTTTCACAAATCAACAATCATGCTCAAAGCGCGGCGATCTCTACCAACATACACGCCCACATGTTTTCACCTACTCCTAAACACAAGATACACATCATCACTAAAATATGTGGTGTAAAGGCAGGGAGATCGCAATTAGAAAACGGAGAAGAAATCCAATTTTTATTTTTGAGATTGATTGCATCCAATTCCATTATTGAAAAGTAGTATAATATGTAAACATCGTTTGCCTTAAATGCGTTTAAAGCTCTGGGCTGTTAAGACGTAAATGTTTTGGGCACCTCTCTGTCCATAGTAGAAGTAATCGGTGTAAACTTGGTGCGGCATTCAGTTTCTTTATATTGTTATAGTATATGCAAAGAGATACATGCGTAGGAATATGCGTAGTTATATTATGTTTTATTTGGGTAAGATTTTGTGGTGTTTATCATGAAATGCATTAATCAACCCTAATCCCTGTTTCGAACGGAGATTCATTTTACAACACAGATAGCGTTCCTCTAACATGCACAATGACAAATGACAACGTGATGCTTGATAAACACCACTTTTAACTTAAAACCAGCAACATTCTACCCACAAAGCACACCTTCAACTACCTTAAAGAAACAACTAACAAATATACTAACAACAAAAGCATATATGGACTTTGTACACTACTCGGATTACAGACTGCTTCTAGCTTCTTACATCAGTAAACAAAGTGCAAAGTGTACAGCTATAGACAAATAATAACAGCGTTGCAAGGATTTTTAGCTATAATGCTACACTGAGTTTTAACACCAACAGTACGTACTGTAAACTAGGACTAATACTAACTTAATGGTCTAATGAAACAGATGTAAATAAACGTTAAAATAAATAAATAAATAAATTAAAAAACATAATGTTAAAGAGGTATAAGAATATTTTACATACAATGAATTAAGCAAACGAAAAAAAACAACAACCGATTTTGTGAACAAAATTAACATTTTGTATCAAAACCCTGTTTTTAAACCTTAGGTTAAAAACACTGCTATGATTAAAAAACAACAACAAAAACAAGAGCAATGAATAGAATAGAAAGTAACAAAAGATGTTAAATAGAGTTAGCAAGTATAAAGATGACATATAATAATCTTGTTGTAAAATTTTGTTTTAACTGAAATCAGAAGCGCTTGACTTAGAAAAATATCACACATAGGATACAGTTCAGTTAGATGATATATATGTAAAAAAAAAAAAAAAAAAAAAAAAAAGGAATACGGACCGAACTTTTTGTAATATGGAAACGCTGATAAATATTAATACAATTTGTGTTACTTGTACATGAGTAAATAATTATTTACTAGCAAGTGTCTAGCTCTCTATTTATACATTTGTGCACACGGCTATACACGCTTCACTTACCAAGAGAGGCATCTGTAACCAACAAGAGATTGGCATACTATTAAAACTAGTAAATAAAAAACATCAAAATAGATGGAAATTAAAAAGAAACCAAACTTTATGACATTTGAGAAATCATAAAACGATAAGAAAAATGATAAAACGAAATTTAATACAATACAACACAACAACACAACACAACACAATACAACCTTGTTGTCCGATAAAATAAAATAAAAGAATTTGCCTTTGCCACGCGGTCAATGCATGCAACAATATTTAATCAAAGATTTGCACACACAAACAAACAACAACACCCACACAAAAACATAGCAAAATATAGCAAAACAAAGCATGTAACAGCATTAACAAAAACAGCAATTATAATTACAGCAACAAGTATGACCTATACAAAAGGAAACTCTCAAACAAATAACAAGGTATGCAAGAAAGGTGACTTCGGAGGAAACAACGGAAGAAATAAACAATTTTTGAATGAAAATGAAACAGGTATGGGGAAGCAAGAATACTTTTAAGTAAGGAAGGGTTAAAATACTTTAACAGGAAACGCCAGACAGACCCCACCAATGGGTTTACAATAAAGGAAGTGTAGAATCTCTTAGCTGTATGGCAAGAAACCAAAACACATACTTTGTACACACTTTAATACTGATTAAAATCAAATAAATTGTCATGGTAAATTCCTTGAGGTGGTAAAACTAGATCCACCAGTATCTTTAAAGATACCAGCAGTTGATTTCCATTACACCTTATGCATAAAATTACGTAGGGTTTCAACCGCTTGCTCTATTCAGAGAGAGAAAGAGAGAGAGAGAGAGAGAGAGAGAGAGAGAGAGAGAGAGAGAGAGAGAGAGAGAAAAGAGTGAGAGAGAGAGAGGGAGATAGAGAGGGAGAGAGAGAGAAAGAGAGAGAGGGAGGGAGATTCAAATTCACATTCAATATTTTATTAAGAGAAGAAAATTATTTTAGCATGAATTTCCTAATCATACGATCAGTTTTTCTTTCAGGCACTCAAACATTTAGTTATTTAATATGAAACCTTTAACTGGAACCATTGAGAGAGAGAGAGAGAGAGAGAGAGGGGAATAAAAGGAGGGTGAACTACGCGAGAGCTATGAGTAAGCTAAGGCAAGGCACCCAAAAGACTATAATTAGCAAGACAAAAGAACACAAACAACAAACCATGTGCAACGATTAGGCCCTATGCCTTAAGAGTTTGTGCGATTCTCACTGCAAGATAACATTACATGCTGACAAAAATGTGAAGAGCTGTAAACAACGTTTAAGGCCGATGACCACCACCCCTCACCGCCAGAGACTCTTACTAACCGTTTTACTGTTTTAAGATGGCCAACTTGGATAACGCTATATTCCGAAAGCATCCAAGACAAGCCCTTTAATTCGGTTTACGGCTTAGTTACATATAGACAATCAGCAAACAGCAACTACGCATTTCAGAAGAAACATAGGCAGTACAGCCCACACACCGAGCACGTTTCAGGGAATGATCCATCTTACCTGTGTGATGTACAATTGTATAATTTTTCAGAATTTTTATTTAGTTCCCGAGCGAAGCAAGGAGAAAGATCTTTTACAAACTTGGTATGTCGTTAGAAACAAAAATGCCTACCAGTTGACACAAATTTATGCATATCGGTTGTCGTCATCTTGCACAAATTATTTTTATTTTTTTGTGTTTTATCTTAATTTTTTTCTAATCGCATTTTCTCCCAAGCAGCAAAAGGATTTTTCGGTTGTTTCATTGGCTATTATCCTGTAATTACTATCTTATCCTAAGTCGTTGGGCAAACAGATGATCGTTTAACCAGCGTACTCCATCTTTCTCTGTCCTCAGCAACCCTCATGGCTTCGTTCAATATCAAGCAAGTCCATTCTCGAATGTTGTCCTCCCACCTTTTTTCTGTCTCCCTCTTCTTCTGCCTCCTTGCACTGTGCCTTGCAGGATGATCTTTGCAAGGCCTGATGCTCTGGTGGCGTAGCCATACCATCGGAGTTTCCGTTTCTTCACCACTGTGAGCACATGTCATTGTGTTGACCAATGGCTTGCGTAATCGTCTTTCATACTTCGTCGTTAATGATGTGCTGGGTATAGGGAATGCCCAGGAGTCTTCTGTAGCACCTCATCTCCATGCGTAATCTTTTTCGTTGTAAGTCTGCTGTGATGGTCCACGTTTCGCAATCGTACAGGGACATGGCGATGACAAGGGATCGCAGCAGCTTTACCTTGGAATGTAGACTTATGGTCCTGTCTTTCCAAATGGGCTTCAGAAATTGGTATGTCTCGATGGAAAAGATCAATTGGAAAGACAGTGTGCATCAAGCAACAAGTTGGCGCCTTGGGAGGTTTGAGTTCAAGTCCGTTATTGGTCAGTACTCCGTGCTAGACGATCGCTATAATTATAAGAGACATTCATAAGCCAAGCCCAATTTTTATGTGTGTCAAAGCGGACTGTTTCATAAACTCATTCCGCACTAAACACGCTATGACTGCATAATCAAAACAATTAATTGAACCCATAACAAACCAAACTAACACCAGCCAGAATGCTAACACGATGACAATCAGCCGATGATTTCAGTTTGTTTCTAGTCTCAGAGTCTCTTTTACTCGCCCTCAAGAATCAGTTCATATCTGAACAAAGAGTGCGATGCTACTTCGAGCTTATTAAATGTTAATATTAACCCTTGGGGAATTTGGGAGATACGATCGACGTATTGATGTAACAAAGGTCAAAGTTGAGCAGCATTAATATCAATAAGAACAAGAAGAACGGGAACAATATTCAAGAGAAGAAAAGTTTAAGGTGTTCACCGAGAGTTACAGACACACGATCAAAGACTATTGTCTGTATTCATCAACGTCGCGTGAGTCCTAAAAATGTTGGTGACCCAACTATTTACCATTAGTGCCACTACCTGTTGACACTGCTTCAGTACCCAGAGTATGTGATCTATAAACACAAACATGGAAAGATTACCCACTCCCATAGTCCACTACACAACCGCAAGGTTCTTCTCCTGTCTCTAAACTAATTTCAAGGCCCCTCATTCACCGTCATAGATATCATCTGAAAGGTCGTTGCTTCAACTTCAAGCATATAAAGATCACCCTTTCTGATTTAATTTAAAAGTCAGTGTAGTATTCTAAAGGTTGTTCACCATGAGACTACACAACTTTAAGGGCCTTGACTGGTAAAAGATTGGTAAAAGTGAATGATGTAATGAATACTGGAGTATCGCGGACGATTGAAATGTTGGATTGTAGTAAGAAGAAAAACATAGCCACAATACAATATCAATTCTTTGGCACTTGAATCTGTTGAACATAGAAACCAAGAGTCCAAAACTGATCGCAAGGAAGTTTCACTGACAGAAGTCTAAACACCAATCTCTACTCTCCCTCTCCTTTCACTCTCTTTTACCCCCCCCCTCCCCACCCCAATAAAGAAAAGATTTTAAAAAAAACTAAACTTTACTTTCAAGACACACCAGTACACATATAAAACAGTGCAACCACACAACTGAAAGTCCTCAATGCGACAACTAAGCACCTACGGGACAAATCTCCATCGTGCCCAACAGATTCAGGACAATCGTTACCAAAATCCAGTCCATTTCTTCCATACCTCCAGTCCACCATTATCGTAGTAGGCCTACTTAACAGAACTTAATCCTGGTTACGCAGAAAACAGCAAACAAGTACATGATGGGTAAAGCAAAGTGAAGAAAATAAAATGAAAATATTGCACACACAAAAAAATCTAATCGACTTTAAGATGTTAAAGGAACAGACAGTTATGAATACTTGTGGGGAGGCGAGGGGGAGGAAAGGGGGAGGGGTGGAATTTCCAACAATAAAGAAAAAGATATGTTTTGATCAAAAGGGTAAAAAATTAATGTTTCAACAGGAATTAGAATAATCTGCTAACTTTACTATTATAGTACACTGCATTTGTATTTGTGGCCTTGCTTGTGGATTAACTCAAATGTGTCACAGTACAGCACATTCCCTTCTCTCCCATCACCAGTTGCCCAGGATTGTGTAAACTGTCTGGGGCGTATGACGATGCCACTAATGATGCATACTGGCGCCTCGAGCGGCTTGAGGTAGACCCTCTTTCGGCCAGCGCCTTGAGCAGCTCTTGAGCTGGTAAAACGCTATACACTACTACTACTACTACTACTACTACTACTACTACTACTACTACTACTACTACTACTACTACTAATAATAATAATAATAATAATAATGAATCTCAACGTCTATGTATGTATTTCCTTAAAGCCTTACATGGTCTCTCAATCCAGATATATAAATATTAAACTATCCGAGTCATGGAGTAAGAGTAACTGTCTTGGACATAGACCTGTACCGACTCTGATACTCTTGTGTGACAGAGCCATTAAGTGTGACAGAGCCATTCTCTGTTTTACTTTGCTAATGGTCAAGACTATCAAGTTTCCCTTGACCCACACAACGTAGCATGTCTGAAGGAAGTATCTTTAGCTCGTGTCCTCCCTTGTTTTACCACTCCTTAAACCACACACCAAAGATTGTCTGGTGTGTGGCCACTACACTCGGGTCATCTGGTCCAATGTCCAGTGGGTTTGCAAAATTTTTCTAATTAATATCACACAGATTTTTGGGTTTTCTCGAGCGTAAAAAAACACCAACTATATCGTGTACTAAACTTGAAAGTTTAAAGTTGATTTAATTAAATTATAATTTAATAAACATTTTATAAGTTGGGCTTTTAAAAAATTATTTTTGTTGTTTGCTGTTGTTTAAAATCACTTAATTTGTAAACAGACGTTAAATGAATTGATTTAATTTAAAACATCGTGTTTTTGCGTTACAAAAAAATTTGCCACCTTACGTCTTTGTAATACGAATCCTTATTTATTTGCTCGTGAAAGATAACCCATTATGACGAAATCCAAATATCGCAATACTCCTCCAATTGAATGCAAATCCTCTTTTGTATCAATGAAAATTCAAGCCAAGTACGGGTAATTATTGAAAAATTATTAATGTTTTGCTCGTTTTAGTTAGTTAGTTATTGATCTGCTTTCGGAGGATACATAAGAAAAGGACCAAAGATTTCTTACACAGTCAGATACCACTTAAGTTGCTCACGGCACCAAGGCAAAGAAGTACAGTCTAAAGTAAAATAATAAAGTTGCAGTGTGAGAATGTGTGAGACTGCAGAATGAAATAATTAAACTAGAACAAAACAATAGCAGATTAAAGCACAAACAATGTATGGAAAGGTAGATAGGTAGAATAAAACGCTAACTGCTCAAAATTGCATGAGATGAATAAAGTTGCGTTGCACTGTATTGTACTTTATACAATTCTTAGTGCAAAAAGCGTCATAGCACAGTGGCCCCAGAGTCACTAAACTGTCCTTAGACCAGACAAAGCGGGGAACAAGCAATTATCTTCTGAATATGTGTGTCTTGGGCTGAAGCGCAATCGTGAAGTCTTACCTCCCTTCAGAACCCAAGTCTCGCAAAATCTCAGGTAATATGGCCACGTAAGAACACTTCCTCTCCTCTCAGGTAGGACCACAAAAAAACTTTGGCGACTATTTGCTAAAAGGCGGTAAAATAAGTCCACACCGAATACATTTAAATGCCTTCTGACAAATAACAGGAAATCCATCACGCGTGTTCAGCTGGGATCTATTCAAACACTCCCAATGTTGTGGTGTTCAACAAATGCTAATTGAGTTTGTAAGCCTTACAGGTTTCCATCCAAGTTGTTCGAGTGTTAAAAAAAAAGTTTCAGAGGACTTCGTGAGGAAGACAAAGTATAGTAACAATTAATGAACTACTGTAAAAGAAATAAGACCAGAAAAAAATGTTTTGGAGTCAATCTGAAGTGAAGGTTACTGTGTAACTGTGAAAACAAAAGCTTGTGGTGGTTACAAAGACCCAACGGAGCAACACTAGGCAGCGTGTCGAATATTAGACTCTCTTGAGGTAGAGAACTAGATGCGCCGCAAAAGTGTTACTCTATTGGATTTTACCACTTCGCAGCTGCCCTCCTTTTATCTTGTGCAAAAACAACAACAAAAACAATAACAACAACAAACACCATCTATATAACAGTAAAGTGTTCTTAACGAGAGGTTTCAATACCAAATTGGAACATCGTGAGGTATTATCTATAGAGTAAAGTAGCATTATGGAAAGGGGAAAAAAATTGGACTTTCTGGTAAACAAAGAAAAGTAGGGATAATGAAGCCACTGTGCCCGTGATAAGCTTAAAATAAATCGTGAAGCATACTAATACCAGGAACCAATATCAACACACAGAACTAAACTTAATCTAACACCAAAAAAAAATCCGGGCCTTACTTTTGTACTACCTCATCAGTGACCAATAGAATCATGAGTGGGACATACCCGACCCATCAAACCTCTCTTCCCCACTGCTCGTTAAAATCTTTAAACAACATTTTAAGTCCCAGAAGCTCAGAGCTCTCTACAATCAACGACATTCACAGTTCCCAAACTTCGACATGGATTTGTTTCATTCTGCCAGTTCCACTGTCTTAGCGCTAATCACTAGAAATGCATGTTTAGGTTTAAAGCTTATCTTCCTGTGTACGCCAACAACTACATCGGGCGGTAGCTACACGCAATCAGAACCAGCCGATACATCCTACCTCGTTTCCTCTGATGTTAAGTTCCAAGTACAATTAGGTTATCTGGAGACACTCCACACGAAGAAGACTTACAGCGTAGTAAAAACTCAGTAGCTGCCATTGTTTGTGCAAATAGGATCACAAAACGTAACACTTGTGAAAAAAAAATACATGAACTCAAACCCTTCAACGTTTGCAATATTGACTTCACGCACCGATGAAAGAAAAACGTGATTGGCCCTCCTCCAAACCCTCCACTTCTCCCTCGATAAAAGCACATATAGAACATTTAAAAATGCATTGCATCAACACTGCAAGGTAAAGAAATACGTTTTAAATGGCACTACCACAGCAAAAGAGAAGAATACCTTGCATTGAGATGTAAATAATACAAAGAGTTGGGAATGTTCATGTCAACAAATATCCTTTAAGTTCTGAGAAGTTAAAAAAAAATACCGTCTATATTTGTGCTGCAGACGACGAAGAACAGATAAAAGGATGAGGGAAAATGGGAGGGGAAGGGGAGTGAGAACCACAGGAGAAGGACGAAAGGAAGAAAAACTGCAATGAAGAAACTCTTCGTCGGAGAAAACGGGAAGCAAACCATTTGCCTAGCCCAAACATCCAAATTGTTTTCGCGATTCTGAATCAGAGATTCACACGATGAAGAGACTTTAGATTCCTTGTTGCTCTTCTCCACGGGAAGCGGTGGAGCACAGGCTATTGTTTACACGAAACCTTCGGCATATTGAAGCGGGGCAGCAGGACAAAAATCACGACAACAGCGCTGGATACATGACACAAGACACCGCACAGGCTTTCTGACCATCCTATTTCACAAACCGGGTCCTCCATCGCTGAAGATCAGAATAAGACCTATTGGCCAGTGTAGTGCTGTCTGCTGTGTTTAAAAAAAAAAGCGTTACTTGAAAAAAACAAACCCAAAAATAATATAAAAGAAAGACTAATCGTTTGCTTGTTCGTGGGAAAACAAAATGAAAAACTGAAATTGTCTCATTGGAAATTGTCTCATTCAAGAAGAAAAATACCAGAGATTAAAAAGGACAGATGGAGAGCGAGAGAAACAGAGAGTGAGAGAAAGGAAGGCGCGGGGTGTAAGAAAAGTAGAATTACAAGCTGGAGGTGACAGCAGATGAAGAAAGACGGCAAAATAAAAAAATACATAAGATGAACCGGTGTACAAATAATTCTAAAGATATCACAAAATCTACAAGAAGAAGAAGAAGTCGAAAACGAAGAAGAAAAAGAAGAAGAAGAAGCAGAAGAAGAAGAAGAAGAAGAAGGGCTTTAAAAAAAAGGAGTGTGAGGATAATAGAATAAGAATGAGAAAAGAAGGACAAAAGTCACGAACATGACCATGTCCTTCACAAAACGCAAACATGGCCAAAGCTGTCGCTTCTCCATCTGACGTTTATTGATACAAAACGCCCCAAGTGTGAATTCAGGAAGCGAGAGACCCCAAAGACCAAACTGCAAGAGCAAACTACAGAAAAAGAAAAACACCAACAAAACAGATACAAAAATCCTCATGAAAGTAAAAAGTTGCAAGTGAGCCTCCAGCTTGAAATAATAAAACAACAACAACAAATAGAAGGAGGAGAAGAGGAGGAATGAAAGAAGATGAGAAAAAACACAGGGTCAATGGGGAGGAGAACCATCGATTATGATTGGAAGGGTGGTGGAGAAGAAAACTGGAGTGAACTGCAGATGAAATAAATCCATACAGCAACAGAACAACACAAAACGTTCTCGTTATATTTTTTCTACATAAAACGTGGCAGCTGTTATTGCAGAGGAACATTTTAAGTTAATATCAAAACAAACATCCGCAGATCACGTTTATAATAATATTATCGACAAAATATATGATGCCGGCACACACGCAATAGAGACGACTGTGTCTCCGACCATCTGTTGCCAATGCTACCTGGATTGTTTTCTATTGATTGGACAAGTGCAGAAAGTGAGTCAACGGTGGGAAGGGTATACAAATATTATTCAAACTAATTTTGGAATAGAATTTACAATAGAAAATTAGAAAAGTGAGTATTTAAATAAAATAATTATGAGGTTCGCGTGTACGTGCGTGTGAGTGTGTGCGGGTGTGCGTGTGTGTGGGTGGGTGTGTGTGGGTGTGTGTGTGAGTGTGTGCGTGTGACAGAAAGGGGAGGAGAGGAGGAGTTGTGAATAATGTTAACTGTGACTGTACAAAATATTTCAAATGTTGCAGACCGCTGCCGAAGGCCACACTAATTTAAAACTACATATTAGCAGTTTATAATTCATCCAATGGGTCTGTGCTTCGGAGTTTGAGTATCTCCGGTTTAAACAGGTTCAACAGTGGTGGCCTAATTAAATTTCTTATTTAAATTTGAAATGTGAGACTCAGTATTTCGGTCACACAACCTTAAATCATCTACCTCCCCTATCCGACGCCCAATCACTGCCGTATGCTGGCATTTCAAGTTTAAATTTTATAAACGAGAAAAATGCATATCTCAAAGCATAATCTTCTCCTCCTTATTTACCTGCACACACACACACACACACACACACACGCACGCACGCACGCACGCACACACACACTATACTACACACATACACCTCCACCCAAAGTATATTTACACTAACCCTTCTCCTTCACAAACCTCAACCGTAGTCTAACATAAAACGCAAAGGAGTGACGCACAAACGATGCGCCCGTTAATTCACAATCTTGCCTCACTCTTGAATCATTAGAATAAAAGAGTAATTAAACGTTTATATGCATACTTCTGAATTTCAATCAAGAGGTTCAGCTTGCATAGTAATTGCGGTTACGTGAGGTTGAACCGTTAACACTTTGTACAGTACTTCAGACCATTGTGTGTGGGTACTAGTGTGCAATTTGCACAATGCTCATTAAAAATTCAATACAAACAACGTTGTAAAGTAAATTAATACAGATCAACGAATAAGACCGCAAGTAAACTTAACTACTTTTATATCATAATTATTACACACTAGTTGTTCTCCTTTCACATTCACACACATACACACACACCTCACTGTTTTGTGATTTCCAATAAACTACTGTGTCGGATAGCGCAGTGGTTGGAGCACTCGCTACTGTATCGCAAGTTAAGCACCGTCCAGTGCGGTTAGCACTTGGATGGGTGACCGCAAAACGTGAAGCGACAAATAACAACGCCCCCAGTTGACTCAACTGTGACTGAGTACCCACTCTCTTAAGGGTGGGGAAGGTAAAGCAGCAAGAGAGAAAGAGATGGGCATCACCCTCGTTACGCTAAGTGTGATCTCCAACATCACGCTCCCCTACGGCCACAAGGCTATGGGACTAACTTTACCTTTACCTTTTTTTTTAAAAATAAACTACCAATAAATGTATAAGTCAACGATATTACTTTGTTTCCCCTTTCATTCCTGTCGTGTACTTAATTAAAGCAATCTGCGCCAAAACTGCAAATTCCTATTCTACTAAAGACATGGCAGTTTTGCATCAGTCGGCAAAATATCCACAAAATTAACAAGGGATTTTCCCAGTAAATAATTCATTCTGGCACGGGTGCTTCTGAGCCAAGCTTTCACAAGCTGCAATGTATATTAGTTCAAACACTAGTACTACCATACCAAAAGTAATATTAGTTCTAGTTCATACTCAATAGTCTCTACAAATCCTGTTAGTAGAGGATAGTTTAGCTCTGAGGTACAGTACCTAGATTATCCCTCAGTACAAAAAAGGACAAGCCTTTTCTGTTTGACCACTAATTCATAGTCAAACAGAGAAAGGAACTAAAACGTAGTTAAACACAGAAAGGACAGTCCCAAAAAGTACCGATATTTGTGGTACTAACAAGCGAACAAGTAGAGAGATTTGCCTTTGAAAGTGCCTACTCAGATTTTTAAAAAGTCATCCTCCTTTAACATGAAATACTCATTCTGTTTAATTACCACATTCCTTTTTTGGGCTGACATTAAACGAGCTTTATCAGCTGTAATTTATATTTATATTAATTTGTTTAGACTTACAGCAACAAAATATAAAAGAAGTTTCCTTAATTGAGAAGGAGAACTTAAAATAGTACACCGCCACGTGAGAATGCTGTTACATGCTTAATTGTAGCTTATAAACTGATATTTTCAACTACAACACAAACGTTTACGTGAAGCTATGTAACTTTGTAAAGCGAAGCTGTAAATTCCAGAGCTATAAGTATATCTTCGAATGACAAAGCAGCTTATCAGAAAGCATTGCCATATTCCTATCGTTATTAAGACCGTACTACGCAAAGCTCGAGCAAGCAACAGCCACACGGCAGAGAGCACCCCAGCCCATCTGATCTGCCCACAATATATACTAGAAAGTAAAACGATGAGTTTATTCTTAGATTGTGAAAGCGCACTAAGCATGCTACAAATAGTGTGGCTATTAGAGGTACATTATAAGACTACGATCAGTTATTCATCCTGAAACCAAACAGCTGTTTAAATACTGCTGAATTTTTTTGGTAATGTTTAACAAGGTCAAACCTATATCTTAAGGGCAATAAGTCAGAATAAATGCAAATACTGTGAAATTTTCCACACGACATGCAACTTTACTTCAAAAAATGCATCCGCTTTAAAAAAAGTTATTTATGTATAAATATACGGAAGCGTTTTTGTGAGTAATTTGAAAAACCCCGTGACCTGTGTAATTTTTGACGGCAAGAAATCCAGTCATGATAATTCATGCATTCAACTAATATAATGCAACATTTTACCCCATTTAACAGCAACGCAGATTGTTTTTATCTGTGTAATCCTGGCAGTAAATATATTCTTTATTTTCTTTTCTTCTTTAGAAAACTGTAATTTCTATTTAATGTTAAAAAAATACAAGCAGAGTAATTATACATACAGCATATTATGTACTAGTGGTTTTGTACCCTGGCAAGCCAGGGTACACAGGTTGCTGTTTAAAACGTAGACAGAGAGACAACTGTTGTCTGCGAGCAATGTATTGAACTATTTTAATTTAAAATGATAATTGCAATGTACTGCAGAACAGAGTATAGGTGCATGTTTGAGTAATGCACTAAAATATTTTATTTTAATTTAGTATTTATGTTAGGCCACGTATTTTTAAATGTCATACCTTTATTTAAAAATATTA
The DNA here is from genome assembly GCA_036898135.1 of Oncomelania hupensis. NCBI lineage: Eukaryota > Metazoa > Mollusca > Gastropoda > Littorinimorpha > Pomatiopsidae > Oncomelania > Oncomelania hupensis. Next base: position 45,016,770 of record CM072512.1, read on the forward strand.
GGCATGATATTTATTGCAATGTACTTACACTTACAGCCGACGCTGTTGTCAAATGTCGTCTGCAAAGTTATATGTGACGTCACGTTTGGCCCTTGAATGGGATTCTTGCAAGATTGTTTGCGAATGAATTTTTGTGCGCATATAAGTATGGATGAAAAAGAAAGTGAACAGGTAACCTTCAGCTGTAAGATTGGTGACATGAGTGCAAAAGTGTTTTGAATGGAAATGAAACAAAATTTGCGGTATTACGGAACGGCACGTTCTTGACACGGGTTGAATCGGAAGCGCGCGGAATGAGGCTATTGCAGTTTGTGGACATTTTGTTAATTTATTTATCTCAGAAACGGTTAAAAGTTCGGTAAGGAAATGTCGGCTATTACGGTTTCGTGGGTTTTGAGCGCACAGCAGGCTGATCCGCAGCGCCCAGCACCTGCCCAGATCAGCGTCCATACCGGACAAACTTTACAGTAGAGGCGAAGAAGGACTTCCGGCTAAGCAATTTATATATATAGATATGCATCCAACACAAAATGTACTCTATTTTTAGCTCTCACATAAGCTTTCCTTGTAACTAATCCTGGCACTGATATTTTTATTTTCTGTCTAAATCAATCCATGGCCTATGTAATTGTAAGGAATGCAAACACCCTGCTCCATACTTATTATAATCATTATATTAATTATGCATTCGCCGATTCAGACATAACATATACTATCTTTAGCTTATTTAGAAGGTTTCTTATGATATATATATATATATATATATATATATATATATATATATATATATATATATATATATATATATATATATATATATATATATATATATATATATATATATATATATCTAATGATATTTATACAGATATGCAATATTTTATTTTACATAAAGCATAATCGAAGTCAGTTTTTTAATTCCAGTTTTATTTAAAGGCACAGCTTCGATTCCAAGAACATTGAAATAGTATGGTTATTAGATTTTTGGTCTTCCAGATGTGCAGGTGCGTGAACAAAGTAGCACAGGAATGTACTACTCAAAACTGTTTTTCATTAACGCACTGGTTACGTTCTGCAGTCTTGTTAAGGAAGTTTCATGTAAAATGACGACCAGATGCCTTTAAAACATTATAAGTGCTGTTTCTGAAAGGGCAAAAAAAACTCTTCTCCGGATCTTTATTCATACGTTAGAGTTATCTTAAAATAAAAGTTCCTGTCCTCAAGGGCAAAGGTAGTCAAAGATAGGGTTGGGAGCCATCTGCGAGCTACGGTTCATATTCCGAGTGTAATGCATACAGGGGACTTGATGCTGTAAGAATAAAACCGACATAAACCTAAAATAGACAACACTGTTACGAGTCAACTAATAAACTTTCCTCTTGGACTCTCTCTGTGCTAAAAGGCTAGCAATGAAGGCGCTTTAAAACTAACAGTACCCATAAAAGGGCTGGGAATAGCAAGTGTCAAATACCGCCATAATATCCATCATACTAAAGTTTTATAGAAAATACTATTGGTTGTGTGGTGAGTCTCTCGGTGAATGGTAACAGGAAGGACATCTTGACTGAAAAAGAGACAAAGCATCTTAAATGTGTTTTTGTGCTGCGGAATGCTCTCGAACCAAAACAATAAAAGTGATTGGAAGGAGTATAAGGGTCCATTATAATATATATCATGAACATGTTAATACTATGCTTGTGCCGCAACAATATGGTTAGTTACTGCTGGATATAAAAATCTTCGATGCCGACTGCAAACAACAGATTGACTGACCACAGAATCAATTGATTGAGGTAAGCAAACAAAAAAAAGGTGAGATCAAGCTACTGTGAAAAGAATTTGCGTAATGCATTGACCACAATACATATATATTCAGACCTTGCAATGGTACACAGGGAATGCTTTGTTCTATTCTTATTGTTCTTTTTTATTTCTAAAGAGAGGAAATGGGACGACGCACGCAAACAGTATTGGTACTTTTGAAACTGAATATTACTCACACTAAAGCGGAAAAAGTAACAGCTATTACGTCCCTTTCATAGCTTTTGTTTTAGAACCAGAATACATAGGAGTTTGTACGATTGTTTACCTCACAATGCTAGAAACTGCACATAAATACAAATACACGCGATTTGCCGTCGAATACACCCATAGAGGACCACCCTCCTACCTCCGCAGAGACGATTCTACCGACCAGCTTAGAGGCCGACAACAAACAGTGAAAATTAGCTTCCAACGGGATCACCAGGCAGTGTTTGAATCGAGCACATGGTGGCTCAGGATGACCAAACCCGACATCTAGGACGTTAAGTAGCCAAGAGAAAAAAGTAAAGCGGCCACTTAAGTACAAGGAATCGCCCCATCAATGCAATGGAGGCCGGCCGAGGAGGAGAATTACACAGAAGTACTACTAAAGAGTAGAATGACTACTGTGTAGAATGATTACTGGGAAGAGTTCAGGCTCAGCTACCACTGAGAGTAGAATAGCCACTAAGTAGACAATAGCATGACCACGAGAGGGACATGACCATTAGACAATCAGTTGGGAAGAAAGGTAGTAAACATCCACTGAAGGACGGAAGAGAGATTCAGCAGAATATCCATTCCGTGAAGTACAGCAGTTACTAAAGGGAATAAAGTGGCTGCCAGGTGGACAGTAGCATCAGATTAAAATGATCAGTACACGACCAGTAAAGAATATAAGGCAATGGGGAAATAGGCTGAATGACGGAAGGCAGTGCCAGTGAAATATCCACTCACAGGAGTCCAACTGTTACTAAAAGGAATAGAATGGCTGCCAAGTGGACAACAGGACGCTCATAACTGGAAAATGACAACTGAACTACTAGTAAGAAAAAAGGAGCAAACAGTACCTGAAGAACGGAAGACTCTCAGTGAAATAGCTACTCAGAGACGTTAACTCTGTAATAAAAACCGCTCCAGCATTCGCCCTCCAGTTTACCTTGTAAAAGGAGTAGAATTGCTACTAAACGCAACACTACGTGGACAATAGGATGACCATTACTAGAAATGGAAAATGGACGACCGGTGTGACATCGTCAAAGTTCCTAGTATCTTATTTTGACTGGGAGCATTCTGATTGGTCGACGCATTACAAAATTCGACGCATGCGCACAGTGCTTTTGTAGTCTTAGTAAGGATTAGGGTTAGGGTTAGGCGTTAGGGTTAGGGTTAGGGTTACGACGCCTAAAAACATCGTGAAAAGGACGGCCGGGCTTGACCTGGCGCATGCGCTGTCGCTTCCAATCAAAATAAGACACCCGGAACTTTGACGATGTTACACCGGAAAAGGGCAACAAAAAAGCTAACCAGTAGTATAGGATCACCAGATCATCAGGTCTTGCAAAGACCATCCTGCAAGGGACAGTGCAAGGAGGTAGAAGAAGAGGGAGACCGAAAAAGAGGTGGGAGGACAACATTCGAGAATGGACTGGTTTGACACTGAGCGAAACAATCAGCGTTGCCGAGGACAGGGAAAGATGGAGTATGCTGGCTAACCGATCATCTGTGGTGCCCCTACGACCTCCGAGTTACGGGACAGGATAGGATAGGATAGATAGTAGTATAGGACGGAAGAGAGTGACGTAGTGACAGCCCACGCGGATGCGAAGACAATTTATGCCAAAAAGCTGAAATCCGGAAGGTTAATGCATTGTCCTCATCCATACTGTGTATCATGGTCTACGCTTGGTCTGTATCTGGTGCGTACCTCAGCAGTTTCTAATATTTAGTTAGTTACTGAGTTAGTTTAGTCAATTTTTAACAGAGTCCAGCGGACTGCAAAGAGCCGAATCAGGACCACGTCTCTAATATTCTCGACGACAGGGAATGACGATGTTACGGGTCTTATAGATATTGTAAAGTATCCACGCTAATACAGCATGCCCAGTGCGGTTTACTCAGTGTACTCAAGTGTGACGTATAATCAAGTAAAGTGACACCCAATGCCCTCTTATGATGACGAACCATTCTGCTATGCCTTTACTCAGATTCTTCACTGGTGACTTTCATAACAGAATGGTTGTAACATACAACGTAGGTCCATGAATAATCCTGACAGCACGCATGTGCAGGCAAACCGTTTTCAACAAATAACAAAAAGAAAGACATAATAAATTTAAAAAAAAAAACTTCTCTGTCAAGGACAATGAAACAAAGCAACTAACACAAAAGGCTAGATCACAGAGATTTTGTAAAGTGTCGTAGGTGTCAGAAGAAATTTCCTTGTTTACGTACGACATAAAATTATTTAAAGACTGGGCGAAAGAAAAGAACAGAAAGACGAATGCATTTCTCATGACAAGGCGCATGAAACTTACACATGAGAATAAGCCAACTTACAAAAAATGTCAGTTAAAAAGATTTTAAACAATTAGTTGGAGGCGTAGAAAACGGTGTCCTTGTCTACAACATGAGTATTGAGGAAAGGGCGCTAGGAAGAACAGAAGGATTATTCTGTTTGTCCTTCTCCAACAAGATGTAGGTTAAAGCCAGTGCACGTGTTCACCCTTCTGAAATCCGCGTTCACCTGCATGGTCGTCTTCACTAGCACCTTCATTCTTCTTCCGCCTTAAGGAATCATCCTCCTGCTCTTCTTCTTCGCATAATTTATATGTCTGCAGTTGTTAAACTTGTGTAGTAATGTTACGTACTTTTTATGATTATAGTTCAAACTTAAAATGTTAGAATTAATTATATTTTTATGTGTCCGTCTAGTCTGTCTCTAGGACGCGGTCTTTTACATTTCAGAACCTCAAGGTGCTCAGTGCAAAAGTGCCAAAACGCAACAGGTGCAAAGATATTTAAGATCAGATTTTGGGGAAAGAAATCAAGTGAATCTAACCAGTTTCGTCAGACGCAAAGGGGCAACGAATGTCATGTAGGCAACCTGAGATCAAAAAGGATTTGCATTTACCTTGCCTTGTAACTCGATCTGTCCCAAGACAAGACAACCTGTTTTGTGACTCTTCTAGGCACAGACATCGACAACTTTTCTTCTTCGCTTTCTGCGGTGACGTTTAATATGAGAAATGCGAAAGGTCGGAATCAGGATTTTCGTCCCCAGAACTGTAGCGTTAAATGTTAGCTAGCAGATAATTGTCTTTAGAGTTTAGTTATAATAGTTTCAAGGAGAACAGAACATCTATGAAGGTATAACACAATTTGTTCGTCAGATGTTTTAGCGAGTTGGAACCCAGCATTACAACTGTCGTGTCAGCACTTGCCGTTTTAATATGGCTGCAGTCAGTCCAGTGTTAAGGCCATGCATGGTGGATAGAATTGTGGATATTAAGTTTACATCAAGAAGGTATTCCTATGCCTTAGTCTGCTCCCTTGTCTCTGATGGTGGTCACCAATGCAAGATTAAATGAAGGGATCAAGTTTAAACTCCAAATCTAATTACTCCGTTATAAGATTCACTGTCCTTAACTTCTGTCTGCAAAAATCACTACACTTTATTACCGTCACTACCCATCACAAGGCTACCAGTGCTGATAGACACACTCAGGGTCTTTCATCGGTACCGCAAGTACCAAACATACTATTACATTTCTTCACTCATCTACTTCTATACATACCTATACATTGTAATGCATTGGTAAGGACTGCTCAATGATAAGGAACGATGAGACTGTAGATAACGACGGCGCCAGTAGGATAAAAGACGGATCAGTCGTTACGCTGTCACGGAATTTTCTGTACCAAGTGGCACCGTACCCACACTGATTGAATACGGTCAATAGAGGTACGCTGCATATACTTTAAATTCTTATCGGGGAATGTCATTATTGTCAGGATTATTAGTATTTCCCCAGTGATTAATATCATGGCAGTCATTGTCAAAGTAGTGATCATCAATGCTGTCATCGCAACGTTTCCATCATCATCATCATCATCATCATCATCATCATCATCATCATCATCATCATCATCATCATCATCATCATCATCATCATCATCATCATCATCATCATCATCATCATCATTGAAGTGATCTTAATTAGAAACAGACTCTACCTCCTCCTCTCCTATGTTTTTTTTTCTTCATTTTTTCAGGATGTGGAGCATAAGAGAAGACAGACTACTAACCATTTATGGGAATGTTCTTTTTACTGTTACGTTATACAGTGTCTCATTTCTAAAGAATTTTCTACAACCGCCTCCTATAGTGTTACCAAGGGCCCAGGACAACCACCACCCCACATTGTCTAGGTGTAAAACAAATCTAATATCCGTAATAATAAACCTCCAGACATGCATCTACACTCATGACTTGATACATGAACAGAGGGAGCGGACACCTAGAAACATAATGTAAACCAACATAATTATAGTAACTAGCAACAGGAATCGAACAATTTCTGGGAAAAGGCACCACCAAACATTTTCATAAACGTCGCTCAACAAACACTAATCGCTATCTAAAAGAGTAGAGTTTGCTACGGACAGAGGAAAGGCCAAAACTTTAAAAAAAAAAAACTTTCTCATAAACACATCCCTACAATTTAAAGTCGCAATGTCAGTGTTAATAGCTGCAGTCTCATAAGCTGATATATAAAAATGGCTTATGTAAGAGGAATTATAATTTTCCTAACAACATATCATACACTTTAAATCAAAATGCTAGTTGATAGCGAGACACAGCTACAATCTCCGAAAATGACACCATAAGACAGACGATAAATCAAAGAGGAATTCAAACATTTGTCTTTATGTACGAAACACATTATTTATACAGCATTGCCAATGTCAGTAATACTAGCTGCAAGAGTTTTAAGGCTATGAGACCTCCTCGTGCTTTAAAAATGCAAGCAACGGTATCTTGTAACAGGTGGGAGGAGGGGGTGGGAGGTTGGAAGGGAAAGATGAAACGTCCTTGCATACAGTTATAATAAATCACACAATCCATCTACGCAAGACGCACTGGCTTAACACTTCAAGTGGTCTTCTTTTTTCTGCACTGTCTAAACACAAAACAGGTTCTGCAACTAAAATAGGTAAGCTGGCAAGTGCTAGATTCCATAGTAAATGTATATGTGTAATAGTTTACACTAGAGTTGAATATATTGCCCTATAAAGGTAAACTAATACATGTATAAATCTACTCATCTAGTAGCCTTCAAGACAAAGTGTGAATGTCCTTGCCGATAAGGTACCCCATGCTATAAAACACGACACTGGAACACTTTATTAGAAAGACCGGTAACACACTAACGATACACTGTACTATCACTATTATATGGCATTATCAAAGTACTGATACTGTTACTGTCGAGACGTCACTATTATCTTTGGCGAATTCAAATACCAAATACTCGATGTTTCTTGCGTACCGAACCAACCGCCTTTATCATTACAAGATCTTTATTCTTTCGCGCCTCTATTAAAACAGTTATAAAATGCACTGTAAAGAAGCAACCGGTTCTTTTAGAAATAGTTTCATATCTTAAAATAACTTCCACTATTGGTTACTTCTGCTTTCTACAATGGATAACCTTTTTCTCAAGCATGTAGGCGTAAAAGAAAAATTCCGGTGTGTTTGAGTTACATGCTTAACGCGTGGATGTGCTGTTAAAGAATTCTTTTGGCTTTATTTGCATTGCCATTTGAGGCGCGTCTTGATTAAATCGAATTCCTCACCCAGTGTTGCGTCCATTTAATACTTCTGACAACACTGATGAACAGATTCAATTAACAAACCAACGACCGAGCAGATGCCTTCAAGCGGTCAACGCACCCTGACAAATCTACTTTTACAATTCAGGTAAAAGATTCCATTACCCTGATACATTCTTTTCCTTTATTCTTATAAACTCCTTCAATTAACATCTGAAAAGGTATGGTTTTCAAACTGTGCGCATAGATAAACTAAAGGTTAGTTTCAAAGTAAGTGCTTGTGAACTTATCGTGAGAAAATATTTAATACGTTTAAGATAGGTACATCTCTGTAGGAAAATTAATTAATGAACGTCAAGGATATAGAGGGGTTTAGCTTCTGTCCATCCACCTTACTTGTTTTGTTTTGTATCTTTGAGCAATAATAAAACCTTAAAATGTCAGCAGTATCCAATTAAAAATAATAAAGGGTTTCGAGTAATCTTAGAAACAAAACTAGGAAACAAAACAAAGAGACTGTTCGTTCATCATGTCATAACTGCCAACATCATGTCATACTTTCAACGGGCAAAACCATCCATCAACATCGTAACTATGAGGGCGTACTTTCTCTAGTTGAGTAATTGTACAGAAGGCAAAAGAATGTGTTGTAAATTAAATAAGAAAATTGTCTAAGTTCTGACCCAGAAATAACTTACTAACATGAGAGGCAAGAGCGAGAGAGATTATGAAAAAATAAAAAGTTGAATTAAGAAGGAATCTGCGTAAAATGACTGGAAACCAGTCTATACAGTTTGTGTATTGGGTCTGCTCATTTAGGCATATAAGCTGGAGCTCCACTACACCCTCTGGGCTTTCTAAGCTTATATCATATAGTAAGTTGAATTTCACTTCTTTATAGCTTGACCCTTTTAATCTAAGGTAAGGCTGCTGCGCTCTCTTGTCCTCTCCATCTTCCTATACGCTTGCAAAACATGGACCCTCACAGCAGACCTACAACAATACAAAGAAGAATACAAAGCATGGAGATGAGGTGCTACAGAAGACTTCTGGGCATTTTCTATACGCAGCACATCACCAACGACGAAGTGCGACAGACCATCACACAATCCATTGGACAACACGCGATGACATGCTCACAGTGGTGAAGAAACGGAAACTCCATACAAGGAGGCAGAAGAAGGAGGCAGAAAAAAAGGTGGGAGGTCAACATTCGAGAATGGACTGGCTTGACACTGAGTGAAGCCATGAGGGTTGCGCTGAGGACAGAGAAAGATGGAGTACGCTGGTTAAACGATCATCTGTGATGTCCCAACGACTTTAGAGTTACGGGATATGATAGGATTTTAATTAATCACACCGAATCCACTACAATCGTGAGATTTTTTTCTGAGCTGAAACAATGTTTGAGGTGCCGTGGTTTATATTAGCATGAAATCAGAAAAGGCGGAGGTGTTTGAACTGTTATAACTGACATTTATTAGACTCAAAGATAGGCATGTCGGTCACAGCAGACGTTACACGTAAGAGTACCACAAAACAAGGACGTCACTCTCTTTATTGTTGACAATCTCCATGGTATCGACTAATGGAGTATAGTTCCTTGACAGCATGGGTTTATACCACAGAACCGTTGTTTATGCCTAATGCTTAGTAACAAGACGTAATGACCTGGGATCACGTGTCAACGCCTGCTATGTTTTTTACAGACCGTAAGGTACGCAACTGGTACGATACATTATAGCACTTCGGACAAAGAATGGCGCAAACAAAGGTTTCTCTCATCCGACTACGGCTACAGGGAGAGAGGAGCGGCATTTGAGATGAGGACCTAGCAACAACACATGGCCGATCATTGGAGTGTCGTCCTGTTAAGAGGACGACGCTGACCACATTATGATCCCGATAGTTTCCACTAGAACAGTAGGATGAAACAATTACGCGCTATGTCTAAGAGAAAATTACATGAAATCAAAATTAATTTTAACGCACATAATTATTAATTAAAGCCTGATTGGGGAGCTCGATTTTGTACCAAAAACAAGGAGAGACAGCATTCGCGGCGATGGTAGCGCGAATGTATGCAAGTAAAAAATGAATGGGTGTTGTGTGGTCTCAGTGTATATTAAGGGTAGCAATAAGGAACATCGTAAGATCCTCCTACAATACTTGACAAGATACAATGTACAGCGATATGGAGTAGAAGTTGCGACTATTTCCACCAATGTCAACAAACATAAATGAGATGATAATCTAAACGTGAATGCGTATACTCACTTGCAGAAGGACAGTTATCTGAAGAAAATTCGATCTTTAGATACTCTTAGTTACATAAACTACATGCCAGATGTTTGCCTTTCAGTTTTGGTGATGACATGGAAATCTAGATAGTTGTTTATCCTCAGTGAATAAGAGCCTAATTAACAATCATTTGATCGGAGATAGGACGTTTTTCTTATTTACATCACTTACAAAAAGCATTAGGTTACGTATACGTGAAAGAGTGGCGTATCACAACAAATATGCAGAATAAGAATGTCGACGTGCAAGATATAGAAAAAGAGTTTGATAGTATTCTTTCACTTATAAGTTGTCACAGATCACATTAAGCACACATAGACAACAGTTTCTCTTTATATAACAACATTCTGTCAATAATAAAAGAGGTTCGGCCATCATCCATCTCTCATCCAAATCTGAAACAGATGCTAAATAAACAACATGTTGATTTGGTCGTTTTTTTCTTTAATGGCTATAAAAAAAAAGTTTTCCACTTATGTTAAAAAAATGAATTTGTTTTGCAATATGCATGTTATCCTGTATTAAATTTAGGCAAAAAATTTTTTTTGGGGGGGTTTCGAAAAAATGATGTGTTGTTGCTACCAGATGTAGAACTGCAGTCACCGTGTATTTCGCCGCGAGGAGATAAACAAAGCGATAATAATGGATGTTTTATTTCTCATATCTTTTGGAGATCATATTCACATAACCATACTATAAAAGCACGACCAGCGCGTTAGATTTAAAAAAAAAACAACCTGTAGAAGTCTTTATCAGTCCCGACCTGTGCCAATAACATCAAAATGACCATGTTTACTGATGCTTGTGCATGTTGTTATTCACAACTAATCATGAGTGCGAGCATCTTTGGGTCTATCGCCTGTCCTTAAGACACAATGAGGGGGGTCAGTACGTACCGATGAGGCAACACGTTCGGATTTAGACAACTTTCTAATGAGTCATCACAGAAAGCAATTTCCTTTAAAATATTCCTCACAAATTCCGTATGGATTAGAACAAGGGTCCGAAGGCTTGCAAATAATGCTATAAATTTTACCCCCAGCCTATCAGAAATTTCCAAATCGCTCTCCGTGCTCATTATTTCATAAACAAAAACCAGATCCTAAACAGCTGGTGACGGACCCATTGCACTCCCATCCCCTCCTTTAGGAGTATTATTAATAAGTTCATCGAAGCTTCCTTCCTTGGCTTGGGTCAGCAAGAATAGAAAACAGAACCTAAAAGAACATTTTGGTCCTAAATGGCATGGACAATATAGAAAAAACAAGATAAAAGAAAAGCCGTGTGCGTAAACAATACGAGTCGGCCTAGGATAGCACCAAGTGTCAAACCAAAATATTACTTTACCCCTCTCTCATTCCCCCTCCCTTTCCCCCCACCCACACACACGCACTCCCACTCCTCATAGGCCGCTTCAAAACACAATGACAGGCAGACGATCATGTTCTCGCTGGACATGTTGACTTCCTTCCTTTTGACCTCATCTAGTCACTGTATAGAAAACCTTCAAACAGAATTTGACATGCATAGGTAGAGTATCAGGTCTTTTCACTGATCAGTTTGACGTCATCAACATTTATTTTGACCTCATCTAAGTACCGAAGTGAAAAAAAAAAAAAAGGTCAAAACAGAAGTTGACGTTCCTAGGCAGAGTATCATGTTCCCATTGAACAGTTTGACGTCACCAACAGTTATGTTGACCTCAACAAGAATCGCGTCACTGAAGAGAAAAACTCAAAATTGGCATAGACATGAGACAAACTGACCTATAAAGATAAACGAAACATACAAGAAAACTGAACATTCATATTCTGACAGGACATTTTGAAGTCATCAACATCATAACCACTGAACTGACAAACTCAGAACATAAGTAGGCTAATATCTGACCTAGATCCGAAATAAGTATATTAAGATCCGTTTTCATCTCTTCTCACTAACTTGTTCATTTTACGACCTGCTGAACTGTTTTAATATATTCAAAAGAAGTATAATCTTTAGCCATATCTTTCTAGCTATTTATTTATCAGTACAACTTATGTTAATCTGATGAATAAAATTTGATACAACAACAACAACAACAACAACAACTTTCTAGCTATGGAGAGAGACAGAATCGCGAATTCCTCTTTAGAAAAGGAGCGCTACAGAATGCACACACGCATTTTTAAAAACTGTAACGAACATTGGAAGTGACAGAGCAAATCCAAAGAAAGCTTACCCAGCCTAAATGCCTTCCAACCCGAGTTTGTTTACAAACTTAAGCCCAGTATTGAATACCAATTCTCTGTTTTCAGTATATTCCTTCAAAACCCATACTAACGACAACAGCTGTTTTGTATGCCCCACTACTACTTCAGTTGTAATTATGATTTAATTCTACATGAATGATGCATTAATTGAATATCTATTATAAAGAGTCATTAGAACTGAGTTTGATGCCAAACTTATACCCAGTACAAACTCCTTGTTACCATTATATTCCATACAGCAGGGCTGAGATTTAGCAAGCCAGGCTAAGGAGCCAGCCGGGCTCCTAACCTGGGAAGTTGAAGTTGCCAAAATATTTCTCAGGTTGCCAGACCCCTAGATTGAAAGCACGGTCTTTTTTTTTTAACTGTATAACTATCGCAGCTAATAAACAAGATACATTTCAACAACAACACTGTTTCATTTTTTAAAACAAGCACTGTATAATTTATTCATCATCGACATCCTCCTCCTCAATGTTCCAAACCTTGAAGGAGCTTGAGTGTGCCTTCTTCGGCTGTTTTTTTTTCTTCTTCGGACTTCATTTTTTTTGCTGGAGGCTCCGAGACACCGCTTAAAAAGCGCCACATCGATCCAGATTGACAAAAGACTGAGAATGGGGAATATCGAAAGTACGGCAAGTCTCGCGTGACTCATCAAGGAAGTCAGAGACTCGTTCCGATACACGCAAGGAAGCAAGAAGGCTAGGATCTCGCAGGGCAGTAGCGTTTCGCGGCGAGGGAAAGAAGAAAGTCTCGCGAGAAAAGGCTATTTTTACTTCGCAAATCCCTCGCTTTGCTAGTGTTACCTAACTTCCTAGCATGCATCGGAACGGGTCTCCGGTGCTGACTGCAGAAGCGGTTGGCGCGTGTTTTGTTTTACATTGCAAGTCAAAAGTCCGTGTACAGGTACAGAATCTCTACCACTGGCGGTATTTTCAAGTCGCCAGCCGGGCGAATGGTACCCCAAATCGAGCTCGCCACACACTATTTTTAGGGGCCATTGGCGAGTTGGCGAACGTTAAAGCTCAGCCCTGTACAGTCCTTATTAATGCTTTATTGAGCACAGCTATTTTGTACTATTTGAAGTTCCATTGTGACCTGTTTGAAAGAACCTTTCATTGAAGTAGTGGCCACATTTGGCTTACGTTTTACGGCTTATGCATTGGTTTATGAGATTTTTCACTGACCAGAAGTTTGATGGATGTCCACACCTTTATGAGTTTAGTGGCCACCTTTGGCTTACGTCGTACGGCTTCCGCATTAGGTCCGAGGTAATGGCGCCATGTTTATCACGGCTCCCTGTTACATCGCAGCTCGACCGAGTTTCTTATTTCGGCATGGCACATTTGCGGATGCGCCAGGTCAAGTGTGGCCGACCGTTTTAAGGTGTTTTTAGGCGTCGTTACCCTAACCCTAATTTCTAACCCTAACCCTAATCCTTACTAAGACTACGATAGCTCTGTGCGCATGCGTCGAATTTTGTAATGCGTCGACCAATCAGAATGCTCCCAGTCGTTCGCAGTCAAAATAAGAAACCCGGCCATTTGACGATGTCACACCGGTTCGACTTTATAAACATGTGTAGCTGTGTAATTTCACTACAAGACACTTTTTCATGACGAGGTAAAGTACTTTTCACCATTTGACTATAATATGAAACAGCTTTACTAAGATCGAAACTTTACTAAGATCGACACGCAACTGCATGAGCTCGCCAAGTCGTGTGTAGCAGACAACCTTTGTTGCGTGTAATCATGCGTGTGGGAGGAGTTTAGGCTGACCTCTAAACTTGAGACGTCACACTCTCGCTTCTGACTGGTCTTCGTAAGCCCGGCTTAAGTATTTTTGCAGAAGAAATCAAACATGCGCTAGCTATCCTTGTGGATTTAACGTTAACCAGTACGCAAGGAAGTACATAAGGAATTCATAAGCGTAACACAAGTGTGGCCGGGCCTTTAGTGTCTATCGAGAGCGGAACAAAGCATCAAAGCAGAGATTTGTTCCAAAGGGGACCATTCGATTGAATATCAACGGAGCGGCACATTAAATGCCAATGGAACTGTCACACACACACACACGCCCCCACACCAACACCACAGTAAAGCGCTCTAGAAATATCTGATGAAGGATGGAAAGTAGAATTCCTCCCTCACTACCACCACACACACCCCACATGTGTATAACCCCCTCATCCCCTCTCCCCCACAGACACTCTCCCACACATATATACACCCACACACACGCACTAATGTCCTCATCCCATACCCCCTCTATACACGTAACACACTGACTTCCCACTCCCACCTTAAAGCGCCCTCCCCTTTAAATCGTTTTGACGACATACGACTTATAAATCCGTTCGTTAAATGTAAAAGAAGCCAATCTATCACGTTTCTGTTCTACAAAACTCCTTGCTGACATGACACACTTATGGTCAGGCGCTAACAATACCCGTCCCCTCCGCCTCACTGACTCGCCACCACTGAGCAAAAGAACAAAAAGAATGAGGTCGGGATGGTCTACGCCGGTGTTACACAAAGGTGCCCAAGAACGAATTTTGTTGTGGACGGGTACATAGTATAGGTACCAGAAACTAAGTAATACATACACGACGATACACAGAAGAGGACTGATTGGCCCAAAACAAAGAAACTAAGATCAATAGACAATAGAACAGCGGGAATAAAAGCTATGAATTCATAGGTGGTAGTAAAGTGTTTACATGCATTCTTAACGTAGTTGCTTCCTTACACCTTGCGAACATAACATTCTTTCTATTCGGAGCAAATGCACAAAAAACAGATATTCGGGCATCTTTCGTTGATGATCTAAAGACGAATACACACTCGGAGTGTCAACAATATAACATGCAAAAAATAACAGATATTGGCCTATTGCTGAGGCGTTACCCAACAGACCGTCAAAAACGATGAATGCAGGCTAATACACCGAACTGCAACGCTGGTTGGTCGAAAACCCGCTAATATAATACATTACATTACATTATTATTGCTTTAGGTCCAGCGGACTCTTCCGAGCCAAATCAGGACCGGGCTAATATAATAAAAGCATTCAATAACACATCGTACATTTATTACCTCAAAATATTCAAGCCAAGTTCCATAGATCTGCTAATGAATTTTTACTTTATAAAATGGAAGCTAATGGGACGTTTACAGGTTTAAAAACATCAATCATTGCATGAGTAAATGCTTGAATGACTATCAAAGTGGGAAAATACAATATTTAAAACAAAATTGCTTCGCCGCATTCAGGGCTGAGATTTAGCAAGCCAGGCTAAGGAGCCAGCCGGGCTCCTAACCTGGGAAGTTGAAGTTGCCAAAATATTTCTCAGGTTGCCAGACCCCTAGATTGAAAGCACGGTCTTTTTTTTTTTTAACTGTATAACTATCGCAGCTAATAAACAAGATACATTTCAACAACAACACTGTTTCATTTTTTAAAACAAGCACTGTATAATTTATTCATCATCGACATCCTCCTCCTCAATGTTCCAAACCTTGAAGGAGCTTGAGTGTGCCTTCTTCGGCTGTTTTTTTTTCTTCTTCGGACTTCATTTTTTTTGCTGGAGGCTCCGAGACACCGCTTAAAAAGCGCCACATCGATCCAGATTGACAAAAGACTGAGAATGGGGAATATCGAAAGTACGGCAAGTCTCGCGTGACTCATCAAGGAAGTCAGAGACTCGTTCCGATACACGCAAGGAAGCAAGAAGGCTAGGATCTCGCAGGGCAGTAGCGTTTCGCGGCGAGGGAAAGAAGAAAGTCTCGCGAGAAAAGCCTATTTTTACTTCGCAAATCCCTCGCTTTGCTAGTGTTACCTAACTTCCTAGCATGCATCGGAACGGGTCTCCGGTGCTGACTGCAGAAGCGGTTGGCGCGTGTTTTGTTTTACATTGCAAGTCAAAAGTCCGTGTACAGGTACAGAATCTCTACCACTGGCGGTATTTTCAAGTCGCCAGCCGGGCGAATGGTACCCCAAATCGAGCTCGCCACACACTATTTTTAGGGGCCATTGGCGAGTTGGCGAACGTTAAAGCTCAGCCCTGCGCATTGCAGCGGCACATTGCAATATTTTATAATATAAAACTGCGGTAAGAACGAGGGAGATTACAGAATGAATTTTATTTATTTATTTATTTATTTAATCACTTTTATATAGCGCTTATCAAGCTCAAGAGCCGCTCAAGGCGCTGGCATATACAGGATCTAACTCAAGCCATCCGAGGCGCCCACTGGCAGCCTTTGGGCGCATAGTCTGACTCCCAGACGACTGAGCACAAACCTGGGAGACCAGAGATGGGAATAAGGGACCTAGTGCAGTGCGTGCTGGGAGTATAGTGTGTAGCCGGCAATCACCCGTCTAGGACATGAGCGTCAGGATCTTTAAAGTGCATGCTATGGAATACGTGCGTGCGCGGACTAGACCTAGGTTTATACTCTCATCCGAACGATCCAATTTTAGAATATTATTTACCTGTGGGGTCGGGCACTGATTAGAATAGACCCAACGTTTCCCAACGTGTCGTAAAAGCCGACTAGCAGGGGTGATGTCAGCATGGCATCACTGGGCGAAAGTCTTCTACACAGAAGCCACCGGCCAGGACGGAGGAACATCATGTTACTACAGGTTCAACGACCACATGTTGGGGGCCAAGGTGAGCCACACTGTATTCGTGGATATCGGCTAAGGCCAACAGCCTGGAGAGGATTGGGCCCTGCCAGGTCTTTCCTGCCCAAGACACACTGCATGATGAATAAAACCATTTACTCCATACCGGATCGGTCGTCCCCCGAGTCACCAAGGACCGCGCCTTCCGTTGGCCACCAGGACGGAGGTGATAAGTATGCTGCTGAAGGAAAACTTAACAAGATCCGCACCAGAAACAACATCGTCATAGGAACCTGGAATGTCAGGACCCTAAATGCGGAGATGGACCACTATCAATGGAACGTTTTAGGGATCAGCGAACTGCGCTGGAAAGGCATTGGTGAAACAACGACCGACAAAGGCCACAAGCTTTATTTCAGCGGTAGAGATGACAGGCACGAACACGGCGTTTGATTTTAGGTCCACAAGAACGTTCTAGCCACTGTCATGGGTTGCCGCCCAGTCTCCAGTAAGCTCATTACCATCCGTCTGAGAGCAGCCCCTTTCAACATCACCATCATCCAGGCCTATGCCCCAACATCAGACTATGACGACAGCGAAGTGGAGGATTTCTATGAACATATACAGGCTGTCCTTGACCAAGTGCCGAAGAAGGACATAGTCGTAGTGGAAGGTGAATGGAATGCCAAGGTTGGCCGAGATGCGCACCACAACTGGGGACACATATGTGGACCCCACTGCAACAATGAGACAAATAACAGACTCCTGGAGTTTGCCAGATACAACAATCTGACACTAGCAAACACGCTTGGTCTCCACACAAAATCCAGACGATGGACATGGCACAGTCCCGGAGGGGAACATCACAACCAGATCGACTACATCATTATCAAGAAACGTTTCAGATCAAGCATCAGCATTGGCAGGACACGCACTTTTCCAGGAGCAAACATCGGAAGCGACCACGATCTCGTGATGATGTCTTTCCGGCTCCACTTGAAGAGAGTAAACACAGCAAAGTGCACTAGACTGAAGTTCGACCTGGACAAACTGCAAGACCCGGAGGTGGCAGAAATATTTCAGGCCACAGCTGGAGGGAAATTTGCACCACTGCTTATTTTGGTAGCTGGTGAAGTAGATGTCAACACCATGACCACCACCTTCAACTCAGCTGTGACAGATGCCGCCATGGAGATCCTTGGAAAGCACCGGCCAAAGAAGAAGCTGAGGATCACACCTGAACTTTTGGACCTGTGTGATAAACGAAAAGAGATTAAAAAGAAAAAGAACACCTCACAGGGAGCTGATGCCTACCGAAAAATCAACAATGACATTCGAAAAGGCATGCGCACAGCAAAGGAGAACTGGATAGATGATGAATGCCAGGAAATAGAGAACAGTCTGAACAAGAACAACAGAAAGAAGGCCTACTAGACTGTGAAGCGGCTGACAAGTGTTAAACAGCCCAAGGACTCCACGACCCAAAGCAAGTCTGGCATATGCCTTACAGAAGAACAAAAAGTCTTGGACAGATGGACAGAGTACTGCTCTGACCTTTACAACCACACACTAAACGGAGACCCATCAGTTCTAGCATGTCCTAATAACAGAGAAGAAGAAGAAATCCTCCCAATTCCCTGAGAAGAAGTTGAAGCAGCAGTGCAATCGCTCAAGAAGGGGAAGTCAGCGGGAGTGGACAACATACCCGCAGAACTGCTTCAAGCAGGAGGAGAAGCGAAGATTGACGCACTCACCATTATCTGTAACAAGATCTGGCAGATTGGGGAGTGGCCTTTACAATGGACCCAATCGCTTGTCATCACTCTTCCAAAAAAAGGGTAACCTTCAGGAATGTAAAAATTACCGAGGAACAAGAACTCGAACAGCTGGTACAGAGGCTTGAAACCACCTCCAGAGCCTGTGGAATGGAAATAAGTGCAGAGAAGACCAAAATGATGACCAACAACACCAATGGCATCAACACGGACATCAAAGTCCAAGGCCAATCCCTCAACACAGTGCATAGCTTCAAATACTTAGGAACCATTGTATCAGACAATGGGTCCCGACAGCAAGTCCTCTCCAGGATCGCACAAACAACTGCTGCCCTGGCGAGATTGTTTTAAATTTTTTTTAAAATTTTCACAACTTTATTATCACCGAGGTGAAATTCGGGCACTTTCATTTTCGAAAGTACAGCAGCCCCAAGTGAAGCGCTTTACCCAAGGTACATGCTGGGTGTATTCTTGTCACCGGCACTCACCTGTCTAGGACATGAGCGTCATGATCTTTAAAGTCCGTTATGATGGAATGCATGCGACACAGATTAGACCTCGGTTTATACTCTCATCAGAGGAAATGGGAGTAAAGTGTCTTTCCCAAGGACACAACACAATGCCCCGGCCTGGGCTCGAACTCGGGACCTTCAGATCCGCAAGCCAACGTTCTAACCACTTGGCTACCGTTGAAGCCAATTTGGAAAGACAGAACCATCAGTCATTGTCATCTCCATCTTCCTATACGCTTGCGAAACATGGACCCTCACAGCAGATCTACAACGAAGAATACAAAGCATGGAGATGAGGTGCTACAGAAGACTTCTGGGCATTTCCTTTACCCAGCACATCACCAACGACGAAGTCCGAAAGACCATCACACAAGCCATTGGACAACACGATGACCTGCTCACAGTGGTGAAGAAACGGAAACTCCGATGGTATGGCCACGTCACCAGATTATCAGGTCTTGCTAAAACCATCCTGCAAGGCACAGTGCAAGGAGGTAGAAGAAGAGGTAAACCGTAAAAGAGGTGGGAGGACAACATTCGAGAATGGACTGGTTTGACACTGAGCGAAACTCCGAGTTACGGGATAGGATAGGATAGGATAGGATAGGATATTTACCAAAGAAAGCCGGCCAATGCAGACGCTATGTAAATGTTAATAACTATCAGGTGACGGAACGTTTGTGCAAATGCACAATGCAAGTGCGAGACATTTTTAGACTTGTCAATCAAACAAACTTTCTTGTCCACTCTTCTGGTCTTTGCATGGTCTAAAATTTGCACTTTCCCCCCACAGTGGACCACAGCATATTAAACCTGCCTCCTTATTCATTAAAAATAATTACGAGATGAAGATGCCACGACAATAAGAAAAACGTTGTCGTTTACTTACACGCATTAAATACAACCTCCTTACCTACAAATGCATTCACTGAATTGTCCCTGTTTAAATCTCTGACCTAATCACTCTGTACAGCATATCAAGAAATCCCCGCTCTGCCTACGACCGGCTCAGACTTAAAGTCCCTCGAACCAGGCTTGTGTTCGGCGAGTAGCGCTCTTTTTTATATCAAGCTCCCGTCAACTGAAATTCACTACCTCTTTCACTCCGTCAAACACAGTCTAAATCTTCTTTCAAACTGTCATCAAAACTCATTTGTTTTTCCCTAGTAGTGATTATCTTGATCTCACTTGCGCTGACCGGCTGACAGCGGACCTACCACAGATGCGTGTGTGTGTGGGGGGTGGGGGGTGTCTGTCTGTGTGTGTCTGTGTGATGTGTAAAGGTGGTGCATTTCTTCCTCCACCATACGTATATGTCCATGGTGTTGCTGTTTTACTCATTTGATTGGGAATCTATCGTTTCACCATTTTTCTATGTACCTTTTTCTATTATATGTGTGAACGCGTGAGAATGTGCTTTGAATGGCTCTTTTTTGTGTGAGATATGTGCGCTATATAAATTTATTATTATTATTATTATTATTATTATTATTATTATTATTATTATTATTATTATTATTATTATTATTATTATTATCATTATTATGCCGAAGGAAAATAAACGTGAAATGTGGAGAAAAAAGAGTACATAAGGCGAGATACAGAGCTAAAAACCAAAGAAGGTAAAATGCAACAGATTAAAAGGGTCCGTTATACATTTATTTCGCTAAAAACTTCGTCACGAATTAAAAAGCCTAGCCAACAATTTTCTAAAAACAAGGTTAATAGAAATAGAATAAAGCAGAACAGTTTTTAAAAAGTCGACAAAACATTTGCTAAAAAACTAATTTTTCCTTCTTCCTCTTCTTGCTTCTTACGCTTGTCTGAAACATTATTAGCATCAATCGGCAAAGTATTGAAACTGAACCTCCTTGTTCTTAGTACAACGATATTGGTGAATACTATCATGTCACTTCATAAGACCTCTCTCAGTGCAAACTCTTGATAGCGTATTACAGCCTAACGCTTAAGTTAATTCTTTGTGTACATTTTGATAAAGTCTATATATTGTTCTTTATACTTAATAGCTTGTTGTCTTAAAGATTGTGTTACGGAATCTTTCAATCCCTTTCAAAAGAGAGTTTTGGCTTTTCAGATTTGTATTCTTAAGCCCGCAATGGTTATACAAACACCATCGGCCATCATTCACCGGTCAGACTTGGACAGACTTGTCACACAGAGCTATGAAGGACCTGTTGACATTCCGCTATGGAAGCCGAGTATCAAAGCTGAGAAGAAACCAAGTTCAACAACAGTGTAAGCGCTGATGCCATTGCTTTTAATATTCTGAGTGCTCATTGTATTGAATGACTGTCAAATTAAACTAAGCATCACGCTGACCAGAAGCAAAACCATTAGAACGTTGTAATATGTTTTGTTTCTTTTCAGTTTAATGTGCTTTACGAAGAGCTCTGCTTGAATATTTGCTTTGTTGTATATTTGTGTCTGGATACTCCATACATTTTCCCCGTATATATTATATATATATCAAATTCTCAATTTGGGGTGGCCTCGTGGCGCAGTGGATAAGTCGCCGGTTTCCTATGCCGAAGGTCGCGGGTTCGATTCCCGCAAGGGGCGAACTATGTGACTTAGGTACGAGACTATTGAGGTCACCGAGGGTTTTCTCCGGGCACTCCGGTTTCCTCCCTCCCTTCAATAATGGTACAAGACGCAGTCAGTATAAAAATTTCAAAAATAAAAATTCGATTTTCTTTCCGTCTTCTAATAGCGATCTCCCTGCCTTTACACCACCTGTTTGAGTGATGAATGTGTGTTTGGTGTGTGTGAGGGTAGATGAGACAGGTGAGCGTGTATGTTGGTATAGATCGCCGCGCTTTGAGCCTGAATGATTTGGGGAAAGGCGCGTATAGCATCCTGTATTATTATTACTTCATGAATGCTGGAGGTTTGCATCAACTGTCTTAATAAAGAGATTGTATTGAGAACATTGTTTAGCCTGCAGCGGTCCTTCTTCTTTATTTTTTTAAATCGTGTCTTCTGTCTTGGTGTATATTATGCCTTGACTGTCCGAATGTCTATTGAAATGACCAGTGTGGTATCAGTGTCAAATACATTTTGACTGGTCAGAGGCTAGATTCGGCAGAAGGGAAATAAGTATCTGTCCTATGTTATTATCGTGCCCTTACTATAGGACTACATCCAAGAAAGATTTTCTAGATGCCATCTCTAGCTCCCTATCCTTATAATCTAAGGCTATAAACCGGGCTCATATGACTGTTTTAAACTGTTACACTCGTTATTGGATTTTTATCAGTAGTTGATTCAGCCCCGATGCTTGAATTCTGGTAAGTGTAACCAAAGAGCTCTTTGGTGTAACTCAGATTCGTTTATCCACGCAACCTGTTCACTCAGCAACAAGGCAGGAGTCGTCGTATGAAGTTTTCCAACTTTATTCAGCGTACATCAACAACTGCATACAATCGCTCAATCGCTTTTTCCACTTTCAATTATCAACTATTTTTAAACTCTCCACTCTGAAACAGTGCGGCACGTATATAGTCTCTCTATACTCTAGAGAACGTTCGAACATTCCAGCATAACGCAATTACAGCCAATCACAATGAAATTCGTCATCAGACCTATGCACTGTCTTACGTCATACAACTTTCTTCAAGCTAGAAGAATTTCTCAGCTACTAGGATATCTATCTAGATTCTTCGATCGATAGTAAACAAGCAACCCCAGAAAATTCTCCAACAATATCGACCAACGAAAATTATCAACATTATACAAAGCTTCTTCCAACTACAACGTAAAATCAAATCAAAGGTAAATACACTCTGTTATTGCATACTTTGCAAAACAAAACGATCGGATCTATCGTGCGCGTTTCATACGTACTCATTGATGGAGAAAGTTTTTAATCTAGGGGTATTTATACCCTCAACCAAAACATGTGGGGGTTTTCATACCCTCATTGCAAACATAAGGGGGTTTTTATACCTCCTTTCAGTTTTTTAGGGGGTACACCAACATACGTTCAGTTTTTTAGGGGGTACACCAACATACGTAATAAATAATTAGTTTTGTCTGCTTTATTTTTCATTTTCTTCGGCTTCCCCTCAGATCGCTGCATGTCGGCCATGTTTAATGTTGGGTTGTTGTCAATCTTATATAGCCAATCAAAAGCGTCGAGAAAAAATAGTGCATATTATCGTGCATATGATTGGCTGTTTTTCGGAAGCGACAGAATGAATAGGAGGGGGAGAGAGGGTGGTAGGAGGTCGTGCAGGACGCACAGGCACAAGATCCAAATCGAGCGAAAGCTGTACGCACGACCGAAATAGTTGTACCTGATGATACCTCCCAGCAACTTAGCTTTACGTTTTCATACCCCTTTGGCACTGACTTTGTGCGTGTTTATACCCTTTCATTACATTTTCGTTACGTGATTTCCCAACTCAGTACGTGAAACACGTACGATTGTACGTGATCTCCATCACTGCGTACTATCGTGCGCCTCTCAAACGTAACATATACAACACTTTGTACTTTCTCTCTCTGTCTCTCTCTTTCTCTCCCGCCCCCTCCCTCCCCCCGTCTCTCTCTCTCTCTCTCTCTCTCTCTCTCTAACTATCTCTCTCTTTTTAAATTCAGACTTGTCTAAGGCTTGTGTCCTAATACTCTGTATGAGTGTCCAAGGTGTTTGTCCAGCCACTGACCGACTTGGTTTGTGTCCAGTGTAGCATTGACTTCAGCCATGTAACGTTACATTATTGATCCAAACGGACGAGGCTTGCGACTTGTATTTAAATCCACGGAACGGTTCTGATTCATGTTTCATTACCTGTAGTCTGCTTGAAAATAATGCCGACAAAAGTAATGTTATCATTAGTAATCAAAGCTTAAAGACAGGACTTAATATTCTGGACATCGCAGACATTTTATTAGCGGCATTTTTTTCTTTTAAAGAAAAAAAATTAATAATTATTATTATTTATCATTCTTATATAGCGCTTTTTCAGCTCAATAGCTGCTCAAGGCGCTGGTCGATATAGGATCTAACTCAAGCCGCCCGAAGAGCCCACGTGCTGCCTTGGGCGCACAGTCTGACGTTCAGACGACTGAGCACAATCCTAGGCGACCGGAGAAGGGGGAGAATAGAAAACTATACATTGAAACAACCACCAGACTAATAGCAATAGTAAGATGGCCAATAACATTTAATATTGTTGCTGTATTCAACTGAAACCAAAAGAAATAATTTTAAAACAACAGCAATGATGTACGTCAATAAACAGAGATAAGCCTAGTTGTATTCTTTGTTTACATTATTTTCTTAACAATTGAACATTTGATAACATTACAGTACAAGTTTGAAATGTTATTTCATAATATTAAAGTGCAAGTTTGAAATATTATTTGATAACCAAAACGTACAAGTTTGAAATGTCATATTGGTATCAAATGTTAAATTAATCATTTTTCTTCTGTGTTTTTTTTAAATATTAGTTTGAATACTTATTTTTTATTTTACTTTATTTCATTTTATTTCGTTCTGATTCGGCTTTTTGCAGTCCGCTGAACCCCATAAAAAATTACTAACTATTTCATTTTATTTTATTATTACATTTTGTTAAAATGTTCTTTTCCCCATCAAAGTAGCAAATATCCTTCTCACCCACCTTCCTGCTATTTGTTAGTCTAAAATCATTTCGGTGAATAGACGTTAAACTGGTCCTGATTTGGCTTGAAAGAGTCCGCTGGACCTCAAACAACAATTATGTATGCATGTATGTAATAGAGGTAAAATTTAAAAAAAAACAAAAAAACACAACATTAAAACCATCTGACCATAATAAGTATGAAGGAGTTTATAAAGCTTCCTAGTGTTTTAAAACCCATTTCAAGGAAGCACAAAGACAAGCATCTGATTGAGATAATTTGTTATAACATCTTTCTATACCTATACATTGTTCTAGCCATTCTTCAACATACTTCATTCTCTTTGGAGCAAGCGTTGTGGCCATGTGGGCTAAGGCGGGACTAACTTGCCTTGTCCACAGGCCAGAAACCTATGGCGGCTGACAGGTGTGGGTTCGATCCAGCATCTGGGCGTTTTGTTTCTCCGAATATTATTTACTTTCGACTCGGGCAACGTCTCGGGGGTTTTCTCCGGGTATTCCGGTTTGCTCCCCCAGCAAAATTTCAAGGTAGGTTGGGTTTGGGCGCGCCACAGGCTGCGACTACGCTTTCCCCAGGGGAGGCGGCCCACAATTTCCCTATGGAAAAAGGGACAATAAGGTAAATAAATTATAATAAAATAAATAAAATAAAAAATAAAATTAAAGGGCTATCACGGGAGAAGAATCCGATTTACTCACTGCCAAGAAACACGGTAAAGAGGGTGCTATTATTCTTATAAAAGTCGCATTACTTGTGGAAAAATAAATATTCGTAGTTTCGTTAAGCCAAATGCTGAGTTTCCCACTCGCAATACTGACTTAGTGCAGACTATCATCAATAAGTCGGTAGAAGACGAGGCGACTTCAGCGGTCATTAGCATTACACGGTGCCCAAAATTGCGTCTTGGACGGCTTGAGTTCGATCTTGATTTCGGCCAGTGACTTTAGCAGCTTTTGAGCTGGGAATTCCGCTGTATAAGAAACTTATTTTACATGCTTGGCAAGGGACACTGCGGTTCCTTAAGCCTGCAAGGTCAATATACACTGGTAAGGTACACAGCTTTCACTATGTCAGAGCACAGATCTATCATTCAAGGCAAATAAATATGGATGCTTTCGCGACGTAAGAAGCTGGGTTTCTCGTACATCATTCAAGGCTTCCCCCTCCGCCCCCTCTCCCCAACACCCCGTTCCCCCAACAACAGGTTGAAAAGCCGGGACTGGATTAAACCACACCGTAAATCTAGAAAGACTTATTCAAAGAGACTGAGTTTTTCAATGCTTTTTTCTCTGACGCAAAGACCATTGTTGATACAACCTTTATTTTGAACATGAAAAATAACTAAAGTGCAAACAACATGTTAACAGCGCTGCTTGAACAGCGAAAATGAAACTCAAACAGGGAAAGAATAACTCGGACAAATATTGAAAGTGTAGCTTTTCCACCTCAAAAAATGAGAAAAAAGTACTTAGCAGTACCTCAGATTTAAAAAAAAACCAGTTGAATAACAGGAAAGAAACCTACCAATCATTCAGTCATATAGATATGTTGTCGCGGGCGCACACCCACCCACCCACACACGCACACTCAACCACTCACTCACACACACATAGGCTACATAGAAAGGGGTAAGTTTGTAGGTATGCCCTCACTCGCACCCACGCACAATGAATGCGACTGCAGGTACATCAAAATCTCTGCTCATCGCCTCTCCTCTATCCCTCCTCCCTCCCCTCTTTTGCCCCCTCCCTTCCTGCTTCAAAACTGAAGTATCACGTCGCATATGAAATGGGGAGTGGGTGTAAAGGATGATGATGATGCTTCCACCTCCTCTCTGATTTGCCTTCCTTAGGACTCGAGCTGATGATACTGTATTGCGGTTGGCTAAGTCACTTTGAATACTTTCGAGTGTGAGGCCAAGTGAAACTACTATCAACGGTCACAACAAACACACGTTCGATAATCTCCAGGGCAAAACTCATCATCATCACGATATGTGGCTGTCACACATCATATACACACTGTATACATATTTGCACTTTATGGACCGTTTAAAAAAAAAAGATATTGGTCATCTGTGTCACTAGTTCGCCCTGAGAAAGACCCAATAGGTCCTCCCTAGTTCTGGTTACCTTTTGCCCAGGTGGCCTGTGGAGACCGATGCTAAACATCTGTATGCATTCATAATGATAAACGTTAACATTAGTATGCATGTATGTAGGCGGCTCGTATTCATGAGATGATGCATTTTCCTTTAGGCTGTGTTTCTATTTGCGGTTGGTCACACATCGTTCGCACTGTATATTTGCCCTTCGATAGATTACTTATGCAGATACTTGATCACTACAGTAAAAGTAGTTCGCTTTGATAAAAATCCATGCCCTATCCTCCAGGTATAGAGTGCTATTTTTGTCTGTCACTGTTACGTTTGAGACGCGCACGATAGTACGTGTGAGACGCGCACGATAGATCCAATCCTTTTGTTTTGCAAGGCGTGCAATAACAGAGTGTATTTACCTTTGATTTGAGTTTGCGTTGTGGTTGGAGGAAGCTTTGTATAACGTTGATAATTTTCGCGGGTCAATACTATTGGAGAATTTTCTAGGGTTGCTTGTTTACTATCGATTAAAGCGTGTGGATAAATCTAGTGATGGCTACGAGATGATTCTAAGTTATATGACGTAAGACAGTGATGACGAATTTTATTCTGATTGGTTGTAATTGCGTCACGCTGGAATGTTCGAACGTTCTCTAGAGTATAGAGAGACTATACAAGTACCGCAGAGTTGAGAGTTAAGAAAGTGAAAAAAGCGATTGAGCGATTGTATGCAGTTGTTCATGTACGCTGAGTAAAGTTGGAAAACTTCATACGACGACTTCTGCCTTGTTGCTGAGTGAACAGGTTGCGTGTATAAACGAATCTGAGTTACACTAATCAGAATTCAAGCATCGGGGCTGAATCAACTACTGATAAAAAAGCAACAACGGTGTAACAGTCACATATCATATACACACTGTATATATTTGCACTTTATGGACACATGCGTTTTTAAAAATAGAATGTTATTGGTAATCTGTTTCACTACTTCGCATTGAGAAAGATTCGCAGTGATAATATTAGGTAATCTGAGGCAGTCGCACTGTCACCCAACTACAGTTCATCTGTCTAAATTGCAAATATTATTAGTTACTTCGAAGATTAGTTCGCCTTAAGCCATATTCATTGTGATAATTGTATGCAAGCCTACAGCTAAGCAGAACCGTAGAAGGCGGTAAACGAAGGTCCCATAGTGCAAAACGGTATCAAGGAATGCTAGAGTTTGTAGGTCTTGTTGTAAGCAGTCCTGTAAGCCAACAGCTTGTTGAGACCCAATTCGTCAATAAATCAATCGGTTGTTTAAAATCAAAATTGCTTTAATGAAAAACTTTCACTTTGATTGCCGCTAAAACTAATCTCAATTACCTAATAACACTGTATGAAATATTAAACACGACTTCAAATCAACCCCACACTTTGGCACAACCAGCAAGACATATATTCGTATTGCAACAAGCATTGGTGTGGCCTAAGGTGCATGTGTTTGTACCTTAAATTAAGAATGCCCTTAGGATTGGGTAATCGTGACATGTAAGTTGATAATACCCCAGCTCTTGACCCCTCACATCTCACAAAATGTATAAAGCTATCAATATTGGTTAGCTTTGATGCTACTGTACTTTGCCTGACAAGATTACAGGTAACACGGAACTGGAAATAAATGACTGCTGTCCACCTGTGGAGCTGCACACCTGTTTCAAGCTATTGGTAGACTATAAAAGTATCGATCGTGATCTGTGTGCGCGTGCAATGCAAAGCAAGATGTTGTAATCATGCATGCACCTTGCTGTATTTCTAACAGTATTTTAAAACATTTATTTATTCATTAGCTGTATGGATTTTTTTTTGGAAATGTCATCGTCTTCTTTCGCTCTCGCTTATTTTTCAAACAAATAGCCTAGTTTCAGTTTGACTTATTTTGTACTGGAGCAAATAATGGAAAAGTACATGTAGAAATTGGCTCCTCTAATACGAGAAGCAATTTAAGCAATACATTTTTCACCTTGATCCATTTCAGTTAATAAATATGCAACTAGCTAAATAAAAGTACGCTCCGTTCATTAACCGCATCCAGCATAAACACCAGCTGCGGACACTGCTTTCAGCTGTTCACTTTATGGTAAAACAATGCAATCAAGACTACTCTGTATCCAACCAATTTCAGTTGTACCAAATCATTCTACTGTACGTAGAGTCTAATAATATTGTAATAGATGCTGTTGCTATACAATAACAAAAACAATAACTATTATTATTATTACTTTGAAAATTTCTTTTTGTATTACTATTACATAGCAGCTGTTTCGGAAGGGGGAATGGAGTATAATATGCACTGCAAAAAAAAAAGAAGAAGAAGACAAGAAACATCGCACAGACAGACATGGATGCATTCATGCTCATGAGCATTTACATACATTAAATACGGTATCCATACCATACTTTAGCCGCCCTAACTACTTCTTACTAAATTTTTTTGACAACCAGTCGGTCAATGTCAAATATAAAGTAACCTACACTCAGAGAGAGAGAGAGAGAGAGAGAGAGAGAGAGAGAGAGAGAGAGAGAGAGAGAGAGAGAGAGAGAGAGAGAGAGAGTTGAGAGAGTTGTTTACTGTAGCTTCTCTGCAAATCTTTTTTTTTTTAAATTATCTTGACATGCAGTCCCATCACAGTTGGATATGAATTTAGAAGAAAAACAAATTGGGAGAGGACAGAGACTCTTTTGGTGAGGAAGAGAGCAGAGTAAGGTCAATTCCCAATGGGAAACTGTACCTTTATTTGACACGATTCAATTCTCCACACCGAACTATGTCCTTAATCTAAGATCATTCAGTGCCGGAGCCAAACATAATTAAATCAGGCCATGTTACAGCTGCACAAATACAACAGTCAACAGACAGCTACCACAGCAAGATTAGATTACAATCGATCTTATCCTGGAATGCAAACGGTGCCTTTCCAGTAAAGCCTGACAATCACGTAAAGAGAAGTCATACCTTACTGGTCGAGTACTGCGCATTGCAGGCGCTTAAATGACGATTTTAAAGTACTTAAGGTGCAATGCGCTAATGTTTAACACTCTTAAGTAACCAGCAATAGGGTAAGGAGAATTGATGAAGAAGAAAAGCTCAGATGGAAAATTAGAAAAAAACTCAGATGGAAAATCACAAGTCACGGAATCCTGTTCTTAAGAATGGAGTTCTGCGCATAGCAGTTGCTTGCATGTCCAATCTACTGCTTGCTTGCACATTGACTCGAAACACGTTAAGGCGAAGAGCATTCAAATAATGATGAAGAAAGAAAGAAGCCCAGCTGCAAACGTAATGATGCACGCTGATCAATTATGCATTAAGATGTGACTACATTCCTTAAACTTACATGTAGACAGTAGCCGACAGAAGGCTAAAACTTTACATTGATCAAGTAGTAAAAAAAAAAAAAAAAAACTAAACGCTTTTCTCGCCTCTTTTTAAAAACTGCAAACTTAATGAATGCACGACAACCCTATTTTCTCTAAATCTGCAACTGACCGAATCCTGTAATCTTCTGTTAAATAATAAGCCTTCCAAAGGAACAGAAACTGTATTATCTGTGGTCATTCGAACTGGAGATTAGTACAAAGGTCGCCCAGTATAGTTTTTTAAAGTAATATGAACCGACTTCCTTATCTGCTGTAGAAGAGCCGAATGGATTTTAATGAACACTGATCATATCACACGAAGACCAACATAAATGTAGGGTCTTTTAAATATCAGGGGTACTATCGAGATATTTCAGATACGATGTTGACCGATATGTTAAATAAAGATGAAGAGAAGAGCGAGGAGGATGACGAAAAAGTATGAGAAAGAAATTAATGATGTGGGAGGAGGAGGAAGAACAACGAGCAGATGGGAGAGATAAGATAGTGATTAGTTTAGCTGGGGAGAAAGGTTATAAAGAGAAGAGGGACAGAGGAGAAGAGTCAGTCAGAGGTGATCAATAAGAGCCGCTTAGGGGGAAGGGGACTAAGAGTACGAGGGATAGTGGAGCGGGGGAGGTGAGAAGGAAATCCCAAAGAACAAAGGAAAAGGTGGCATTAAAAGAAGGAAAGCACGGCGGAAAATGGGGTTTATCATATACCACATCACATCAGATGTTCACGATTCGTTAACCAATTAAACCACCCAACCAATGAAATTGTAATCACACTGGATCTACCTTCAAAGACGTACTAACTTCATTTCAACTCAAAACAGTTTATTCACTAAAATACCCTTAGGGGCTATCTTAACTCATTTAACTCAAACAGCTGATTCACCTGAACATCAAAGACCAGTTACCGACAGAAGACCGATTGACACTACAACCTACATTAAGGTAAGCGTCGACAACAAAAAAGAGATAGGCTACCTGTCCAAAAATGCTTTGGGTTACCTTATTACAAGGTGATCTCTATTTGAAAGTGTGTGTTCATATGTATGTGGAGTACAGTGATGGGTGGTCCAGAGTGTTTAAGAGTTGTGTGTGGGATGGGGTGAGGGAATGTGTGCAGGTGTTTGATTTAGGTGTCTGTATATGTGTATATGTACAAGTGAAGTCTTTTTATTTACATGTCTATTTATTTACTATCTGTTTATTCAAACATTCGGTCATTATTCCATTAATGTATTCATTATTTTGCCATAGAAGACGTATGTACTACGCAGGAAACAGGTCATCTTTGTTTAGGTTTTGATGCTAAGGGAGGCTTTACCTGTGACCAAATTTGTCCGAAACCATTTAAATTCAGTCACTTCAACCATAACGTTGTGTATAAAGTAACAGAAAGCAGACTACTCCTGAATGTTATACATGCCATCTCTTATTCTGCCCTACGCAGGCTTTTCAATGCCACAACCTATCCTTTGCCCTCACGCATTTCAAGTTTATCTTTTGTTTTATCTGTTCTGCATGCCCCGTGACGTAAGCCGTTAAAGTGGACTGTAGGGTCTTCCTAACGGTGTAACATTACTCAGCGTTAAGAATGTGATACAACCGTGCGTTGTGATCCCATATGAATCATTAAAATAACGAGTCATCTCGTGTGAAATATGAGATAATCTAGAGATTAGTAACATAATACTCAGCATGCACTAGGGATGTCAGTCCATGTGCTGTAATACCATACGAATCATTGCAACAGCGATTCATCTCCTGATATACAATAAAGCAAGTTCGATTTAACAACGATTACTTTATGATCAGTTAGCTATGTATATATAAACAGCTTAATAATATTTTATTATAAAACGTATGACACATCAGGCACGTGATTCTCTAATTATCTGGAATTCTGTATTCACTATACAATAGGCTTATGATTACTGACAAAACTATCCACGTTTATGTAAATATAGACGAAGACTGTCTACACAATAATCACGGGGAAACGCATAGGTAGCTATAATAAGAATAACTCAGTAAACTGTATCCACATGCAATAGCTGAATTACTATCGATGAAATTGTACGGTAACAGAATAATAATAGTATAGCATCAATGTAACCCTGAAGCCAGGTATGCTTTGCTACCTGTGACTGGGATCCAGGTACACACAGCCAAAGCTTCGACAATATGACCAATAGAGTAATAGCGTCATTAACTCTAAACTAAATGTTAATTCCAAGACAAAGCTATGTCATGACGCTGCAATGCTACTATAATGATTCGCAACGTTAATGTGTAGCGTGCGTGTGCCGAGAAGAAAACTGATAGCTCATAATCAATCAAACTAATGACAAGTTCGGCGTTCGCTACTTGTGTATCGTGTATGTGCAATGCAATGACATTTTCACCTTCGATGTCCTATACCGAAAAGCTGAACAAATCGAATGGCAACACAATTTTCTTAAATCTGCCGCGAGTGTGTGTCTCGGGAATGCAAGACGTTCTATCATTTTCTGTGACCATACAAGAAAGCATGAACAAGACACGCGCAATAAATAATTCCTGCTCGCTGCTCATGAGTTACGACAAAAAATTAACCCACATATTGACAAGCATGCTATGTCTGCGACACAGAAATTAGGTCTATCTCATTCTCTATCCATACATGACCAAACAGGTAAAACAGAACTCCCGCCCGCTATAATATTGCGACACTAAATACAACTCACATGATGACAATCCTGCTCTATGTGTGACTCAGAAAACTAGTAAGATTTTCTTTGATCAATGAAGAGACAAAAAACTGAACCCCGATTTTTGTTTTATTAGACAAAGTAGAACAGAACAAAAAGAAACCAGTTCTGCCATCGATCATTATATTCTACCCTGATCTTCCTCGCGACAAAGGATGCTGAAAACGGGTGGAAAGCGGAAAGGGACTGGCAGGTACGGGGTGGTTTCCATTCAAGACCGCATCGTTATTGATTCGCGAACATTCCGCTTCTTCTGCTGATGAAACTAGGAATCCTCGTGTTATATTTTGACTGTTGGTATTGGCATCAACCAATACAAATACCACCAATACAGTCTGATTCACACTTGCTATTGGCATCAACCAATACGAATACCACCAATACAGTCTGATTCACACTTGCTATTGGCATCAACCAATACGAATACCACCAATACAGTCTGATTCACACTTGCTATTGGCATCAACCAATACGAATACCACCAATACAGTCTGATTCACACTATTAGGCAACAGCTGATAGGGGAGAAAGAGGCGAAATGGGAAGTGGGTAAGGACAGCAAGGGAGAATCGTCACTCTATACTCGAACACGACCTTTCTTAGCTTTGCTGATGAAACGAGGTAGTCCGTTTGCTGAGGTGCGACTGTCATTGTTGTTATCAATAGAGTGATTCATACGGCGTGCCATAGGATGCCTATAACTAACGACTGACAAAAAAATGGGAAGGAAGCAAACAGAATGGGGAAGATTGAGGAAATGGAAGAGGATGAGAGGGTTGGGGAGTGGTAGGGGACGGATATGGTGGAGTAAGGCCTAACAAAGACACAACAAAAGAGGATGCAGAACAGCAGACACAAAATTCAAAACATACACAATAACAACAAAAACAATAGATCCCAGTAGCTTCACAGCACGAGAACTAATAAAAATACAGGTGAGAGACAACAGGTGGGCAGTTCTTACAACAGTTACATTACAGCACAAAGCACAACTAAAATAGAATAGTTGTAGAAAGAGAGAAGATTTCCGAATAGAATAATACGATCTGTCGACAAAACAAATCAATGCAATACCAGTGACAACAAAACAATAATAACTCAGGCTATGGAATATCAGGATGTAGAACACTGTGCACTTACCATGATCGAAACCTATAAACCAGGTAGAGTAGTTCGAGCCTTCTTTCTTTCCACGAATCATTGCTGTGTTGAATAGAAAACGAAATCCAGAAACACAAATAATCCAAAATTCGAACACAAATCGGAGGAGAATACACAAAAAATGCCAGTTAAAAACGCCACACAAAGAGGTGAGCAAATGAAAACCGTACTCCTCGAATGGTCACAGATGCCGAGTCGAAACAGCGCGATGCATCCTAACAAAATGATAGACCATCCACAACAAACACACTGACTGACTGAGAATTCCAATGACAGGGAGGATGCTCGTTATGTCCACCCTTTTACCCTGTGTCACAAACACTGCGAGGTTTGGTCAAGGGAGACATGGTCGGTTGGATGCGTCAACCATTCACCGTAGCCCGGACAGTGGCGGTAAACACACGTAAACCCACTGAGAGAAAATGACAGGTGGGCCAGGGACTGACAAACTGAAAGGAAATCACCGATTGCACCGGAACTAGTCTCAATGTGGAAGCCAAGTCACTACACTATATAGGACGACAGTCACATGCGTTGTGTTGTGTGTGTGCGTGTTTTGTCACTACTATACTAGGCCTAGCCACTGTATGCTGCTTTTAGCTTTTTTGCTAGTTTCGCTTCTTTGCCTTGCTTGCAGCCCGCACACACTACTGGGTGAAGCCTAGCGGCCTACGAACTACAGTCGCAGTCAAACAACACAGGTAAACGTACAGCGCGCGCTCTTGCTCCTCCCTTCTGCGACTGGCTCACCTGTCATGACGTCATGTAGGTGAGGGGTTACACAGCAGAGGTGCGCTTATGCCGAACTCTTGACTGGGTTTATCAGCCTATGGTTGACCATCGTGAAAGGGAGAGAACACGTTTTACTGAAGTGTTTAGAGAGAAAGCAAAAGGTGCCTTTACACCTGCGATGATGAAGTTTGATCTCACCTTTAATGTCAATCTCATTACCTTTATTTACGATTATTCGAATTATTTATAGTGCTACCTTTTTGAGTTACCTCAACGAATACATCCGCCGTAAATTTTCTACCGAAAAATAAGGCAACATTGCATGGAAAAATTGACTCGAAACTGTCACGTGTTTAAAAAGTCCATCATAATACTACTGAATCTTTCTGTGTGAGTGTAAAGAAACAGGAATCATGCAAGGCTTCTCCTGAAATCCTCGAGCACAACAAACACTGTATGTTAACGTTATGGTCAACAGTACTAATGCACCAAGGTCCGTTTATTAAAGCTCAAGGTTATACAATATCCCCCCTCCTCTCTCTCTCTCTCTCTCTCTCTCTCTTTTCTCTCACACACACCCTCCGCTACACACAGACTAACGGACAAACGGACACACATTTAGCCCCACCCGTCACACGTGTAAATACAAACCCTTGTGGGCATTTTACTATTATTAGGACCCATTTACCATATAATAAAATATTTTAATACCCCAAAACACAGGAAGACGAGAGAGAGACAGACAGACAGATAGACAAACAGACGTATATATAGACAGAGAAAAAAACATACACTCCTATACCCATTTCGCTAAAAGCTTCTTCAGGAGTTAAATCCCAAATATAGATAATATTCCACGACTCTTATCTGCTAAATTTGTCACAAGCTTATCAAAAGTGAACGGGACGGTGGAAGAAGGTTGGGGTTTAATTTGCATTTTAAGCTGTATTCTGTCCATATGATAATAATCTAAAAAAAATGTAAATGCGACTATATTGCATACTAAAGATCAAAAGGAACGAACTTGCGCATGTGTGAGTGTTGCTATTCTATAACAAAGTGGATTAACCTCCGTTGGCAAGAATGGACAACGCATTCAAACATGTGTGTGACAATGGAATGACAAAATTATATATTACAGACAGAATGAGAATGTCAGCTGGACCAAACAGTTGGAGAATGTAAGGTCAGTCATAGAGAACTCCTTCGGATCAGAGTATAAACTAAGGTCTAGTCTGTGAATGCATGCATTCCATCGCACGGACTTTATAGATCCTGACGCCCAGGTCCTAGACGGACGAGTGCAAGCTACACAAATACCTCCACACGCAGGATTGTGCTCAATCGTCTGGGCGTCAGACTATGCGCCCAAAGGTTGCAAGTAACGTCTCGGGCGGCTTGAGTTAGATTCTGTATCGGCCAGCACTTTGAGCAGCTCTTGAGCTTAAAAAGCGCTATGTAAAAGTAAATAAATAAATAAACAAACTGTTTGGTTGGTCAAACTTGTTGGTTTTGTTTATAGCAATAGTGAAGGTTATTTCAAGACATACCAGCACCTAAGACTCAGACCTGTGTTTATAGCATCCATCGTTATTATTGTTAGTAGTAGTAGTAGTAGTAGTAGTAGTAGTAGTAGTAGTAGTAGTAGTAGTAGTAGTAGTAGTAGTAGTAGTGGTGGTGGTGGTAGTAGTAGTAGTAGTAGTAGTAGTAGTAGTAGTAGTAGTAGTAGTAGTAGTAGTAGTAGTAGTAGTAATGTAAGCGCGAACATAAGAGTAATAAGCGCTATATAAGTACTCGTAAACCTAATGATTTTCTCTCTTTGTGGCTCATCTGCAAGCAAATATGACACAAAAAATGTTATTTTACTCATGGATGAACACCGTCCAGTTTAATTTATTTTGTTTCCACTGTTCATTCATAAAGAAAGCTTCGTTTAGGTCGGAGTTCTTCAGAAACAACTGGCTGATAAATTGAAGTATATATGAGTATACATGAAGTCGAAGTTGTTGTCATAGCCAACTCCTCGTCTCCTCCTCCTCGTCTGCCTCCTCCTCCTCCTGCTCCTCCTCCTCCTTCATCATCATCATCATCATCATCATCATCATCATCATCATCATCATACACGAGTGTCAGAAAATCGTTCCACCAACCCTTCACCTTAACTTTTGTCACAAAACACAAAACTATTGAAAAAACAAGCCCCGTCAACACGGTGCCAACCACAATATCAGCTCTCGACAGCCCGATATTATCTGTATGGCCCTGGAATGAATTTGTGAAGCTTAGAGGGGAGTGGCAATACTTAGTATGCAGAAGCTTAGTGTGATTACTGACATGAACAAAATTGTGAATGAAGACTTCACGGGGACGAGTTTCTTTAATGGGGAGAAAATAAAATAAAATAAAAGGACCATTCCGTCCTTTTTACATGAATAAAAAGACTATCCACTCCTTCTAGAAAAAGATATAAAGACTCCTTCTAAAATAAAGACACAAGACTATCCACTATCTCTAAACAGAATAATTCTAAAGACTATTTGGTATCAAAAAGAGAATATATCATACGGCGCAGACTGTACAAAAGAATTTGACACGCATGCTTGGCTTATCATCATTCAAGGCGCACAAACGTGTCTCCTGTCTATCTTACACTAAGGTGGGAAGGGTCCAACCGAATGGACGCACGCTTATAAGACGTCACAAGGCATGCAGAGAACCTGAATTCAAACAGTAGTACGTATATAAGTAACCGAGAGAAATAAATAAACGTGTAATCGACAAGAATCTCTGTATCATCACAGATAGAATAGCTTGCTACCAGGTGTACAAAATATGTCCATGCGATACGGATGAAGTATGTGCACGCTATGAATTGCGATTATTCTTTAATCAGCGGGATACTATAGCCAGGTTCCTTTTTGACTCTACGCTAATTGTTTCCTTCCTTCTCTCGGAGTGTTTGGTAGAATAAAGTCGGTAAAGTGTACAGATTTTGTAGGACTAGGAGATAGTGGAAGATGACGTATGAGTACGAGGAGGAAGAGGAGACATTACATTACATGATTATTGCTTTAGGTCCAGCGGACTCTCCCGAGCCAAATCAGGACCGGACAACCCCTGATCCGCAAAAAAGATCCGCTGAAACAACCCTAGTGGCAAAGCTGAAGGCTCTCCACCAGCCAGTCACTTTACAATAAAGACATCCCACGCAGGGGACGCTGAGGCTGTACTATAATTTATCGAACCCCCGTTTACAAAAACAAAATAGAATAGAAACATCATTATAAATTATCAATAAAACACACAAGGAGGAGGAGAAGGAGGATGAGGAGGAGGAGGAGAAGAAGAAGAAGAAGAAGAAGAAGAAGAAGAAGAAGAAGAAGAAGAAGAAGAAGAAGAAGAAGAACAACAACAACAACAACAAGAAAAAGAAGAACAATAACAAGAAATAGCAATGTCCGCTGTTGCTAAACAGAAATATGCACTTGATTACAAACACGATATATAACATACAATGTGCCAGCTATGCATATTATTAAGATAGAAGCTGTTTATGAAAGCAGCTCGCGCCTTAAAGTTCCTGTAGCTTACAAAACGCTAAAGTATGCCTAAAATAATGAGAAATTGCAACATGTGAGAATTTAATGTCGTAAATAAAATATGTTATCAACAAAGAAAATAAGAAAGAATGCTATGTGGCGCCTATCTTCTCTCCCTTGCTGCTTCACATTCCCCGGTTCTAAACAGATCTAGGTACCCCATTCACAACTGGGAGGATTGGGGCGTGTCAAGCGCTTTTTTCAGGTTTTTGTTGTGTCAGTTGGTGGTTGCCTTTCAAGCATGATCGCCCATTCAGTTAGTTAGTTATTCATTGCTAACATGGTCCAGCGGACTGCAAAGAGCCGAATCAGAACCACAAGATCAAGATCTGCTGAAACAACCCCAGTGTTAACACTGAAGGCACTCCACCAGTCGGTCACTCTGCAATATAGGCATACCACCCAAGGGACGCCGAGGCTATACTCTAATTTATCGAACCCCCGTTTACAAAAAAACAAAATAGAATACAAACATCATTATAAAATATCAACAAAACACATACATATAAAATACCTACATTGCTAAATAATAATATCATAGGGAGCCCTAGAGACCATTCGGCAGAAAGTGTTCAATATTCCTAAGCTGATCCAACAAACCTCACACACAAATGAGGAGTTTTGTCCCGGAAAATTTTGTTCAAGAAAAAATGTAGGTGACTGGCCTAGCGAAGAAGAAGATAGTATAGTGGATTGATAGAACAGAGTAGAAATGAGAAAAAAATAAATGAGAAAGGCAGCGACACTGGGAATTTAAAGCCCTACATTTCCAGAAAGTGGGGATACTATTTATACAGAAACCCCCGGCACTCCCACTCTCCTATACGCCTAGGTGTCCGGGGACACAAATTTACTTAACAAACAACAACAACTCCCACTGGGGGTCGCCCATTCAAATACTTACCCCTTCAGACGTTCCTTAACATGAAACATTGCTTTGCTTATGCCCAAATCACTATCCTACTCCGCCACCCATGTTAGTTTATGTACCCGTTATTTCTCTCTTTATTGTACTTTGTCAATGCTAGCATTTTTATGGTTTATTCCCTGAGTCTCCTTGGTAAAATTGTCAACAAATAGTTTTATTTCTCCAGGACATATGATATTTATACTGTTTACTCTTACTTGTGTCTGTGAAAGAGAGAAAAAAAACATAAAACGCGCGCAGTTTTCTGAGCTAGATCTATCTTATATTGCGTGTATGTGCCAGAATTGTATATGGTAAAGAATGTTAGTATGAGATGTTATTGTATGGGATCGGAGTGGATTATGCGAGTCGATGGATCAGATTTCGGATCGATCGTACTGTTTAATATGAACATTTTACTTACATTTTTCAATGTATCGAACTGTCGGAAAGCACTTTTCCATGATTGTTTAATAATAAGATGTTTTTTGTCTTATGTCATGTATTGCACAAAAAGCAAACTCAACTATTCCCATTATGGATACATGTGGAACAGCCGTTTAACCCAGTGGCAGACTAACTATATGATGATGATGATGATGATGATTTCCATTTATAACGTGCGTGTCTCCATCCATTGTCGAATGCTCAGTGCGCGATAAGGAGAAATAAGAAATAACAAAAACGACAGGAAAGATTAAGTCCGATGTTGGAGTAGGGGGATGGAGGAGGTAGAAGAGTTATAAGTGAGAGAAGTGCTTGGTTGACTTTAAAAATATAAGTTACTTCAATGAACGTCTCGACACAGTCTGCCCTTTTGACAGTGTCAGGTAGCGTATTCCATAACTTGGGAAGTCATTCTGTAGGGTTCTGGCATCAGATCTTTTTTTGTTTGTCTCCTCAGAGGATGGCAGGCGAAAACGGGACTGGGAAGAGGAGCGAAGCTGATGAGATGGCTCATACATAGGAACCAACTCATAGAAATATCCCGGAGCAGTCTCTTGCACACATTCAAAAGCAATTGACAAAAATCGTTTCTTTACATGGAGCCAGTGCAGAGAGTCAAATACAGATGCAATGTGGTCTGTAGTCTTTGTGCGGGTAATTATCCTGGCGGCCGTGTTTTGGATCATTTGCAGTTTGTTCAACAGAATGTGTTACGATTGAGACGCGTACGATAGTTCCGATCTTTTTTTTTTTTTTTTTTCCGCAAAGCATGCAATGATAGCGTGTATTTACCTTTGTTTTGATTTTGCGCAGTTCCTAGAAGAGGTTTTGTATATTTATTGTTGATAATTTTCGTCGGTCGATATTGTGAAGAATTTTCTGGAATTAATGGTTTATTATTGATCAAATTTCCAGATCTGTTTCGCAATAACTAAGCAATTCTTCTAACCTAAAGAATGCTCCATGACTTAAGACAGGGCGTAGTTCCGGTGACGAGTTTTATTTTGATTGGGTGTTATTGCGTCATGCTGGAATGTTCGAAGTTTTTTTTCGATTGCAGAGGAGCTATATAAGTAATGCACTTCTGCTTGAATTTTTTTTTTGTATTTGTGTAGTGATTTTCGGAAAGCAATCTTGTTTGCAGTTGTTGGCGTTTGCTGAGTAAATTTGGAAAACTTTATACGATGACTCTTGCCTAGTTGCTGAGTGAACAGGCTGCGTCAACAAACGAATTCGGGCTACAAATATCAAGATTCAAGCATCGGGGCTGAAAAAAACTATTGATAAAAAAATGTTACAGAATGGTATGCCTATGTAAGGAGACCCCAGAAAGTGCTGTTACATTAGTCCACTGTGTTGTACATGACAATTGCAATTTTACGAGAATGCTAAGCTGGAAATAACATTTTTTAACTACTTCTGTTATGTGTATGGACATTGTCAACTCAGAGTCAAGAATGAGACCCAAATCCCAAACCGAGTCACTGAAGGAAATGGTAGGCTCCTCTACCTGGACGCTGTTGATGTCTATCTTTTGACGGCTCCTCTCAGAGCCTAACAACAATGCCTCCAAAACATATAAAACTATAAATAAGTTGGATACAAAATTGCGGTCATCGGCCGCCCGACATCCTACTGTTACCTTGCATAGACATAGTGATAACATTCATTATACTAATTTATGGTTTTATCTAAGTTTGCCAATAACGGAGCTTGCTGGGAGGGAAGGTCAATCTTGTTCTTATCCAGCTTTATATGAGTGTTAACAAGACAAGCCTGATAAGAAGAGAAGACAGGAAGATGGCTACTTAAGTACGGTTGTCATTACAAGCCAGTGTCTCCAATACTGGACGCGTAAGTACTATTATTACTGTACTATGAGTACCATCAGTCCATCTGACCTTGGTCTGTAGAAGTCAAGCAGACTATATGTCATTATAGATAAGACAATCGAGACAAACTGAGTGTTCTTTCAGCTAAGACAGCTCTGTCAGCTTACATTTTCAATGGTTTAATGGTTCTTGGCACGCTAATGGTGGATACAGATTTACTTCGGATGCACTGCTCTCATTCGGTCCTTGGTTCATCTTCATATTACGAATGTGTATTCTTAGGAGTGTAGCCAAGGCTCTTAAAACAATTAGTTATTGCAGCAGTTAAGGACATAATTAAACGGCAATTATTTAGGCCTAAAGTGTTTGTGCGTGTGTGTGTGTATGTGTGTGCGTATGTGTATACGTGTATGTGTGTGTGTGTTTCTATGACTGTCTGAGCATGGGTATTATCGGAAAACTAAGACGCCGATCAAATCAAATCAAAATCTGT
Organism: Oncomelania hupensis; assembly: GCA_036898135.1. NCBI lineage: Eukaryota > Metazoa > Mollusca > Gastropoda > Littorinimorpha > Pomatiopsidae > Oncomelania > Oncomelania hupensis. The sequence continues at coordinate 45,058,958 of CM072512.1, forward strand.
CTGGTTGACTGTTTTTGTAGTTTGTGTACAGTTTAGTGCATTCCATATTTTTACAAGCCAGCATTTAGGCCTACAAGACAGTACTCACGCATTCAGCAAAGTCTTGCAGTGTATTATGTAATAATTTAGTTTCAAATATTATTATCTGTCTCCGATACTCTGTACGGCGCTTAGGTAACCCTGCAAATCTTCAAACCTTCATTGGAATGAAGATCAGACAAGGTAAGCGCAAACAGCAGGCAGGCTAATTGAATGTTTGGAAAATGATCGCCAACACCATGAGAAGAAGATAAGAAATTCTTCCGTATGAAACTTTGTCAACATTGTGTATACGATAATATTTTTGTGAATACGTTCGTAATACTGCACATAACAAACTCAACTCAAACATGTTTATTTATTTATTTATTATCTACAAGCTTTGAATTTGTTGTAGATTACATGTATCTTTTAACACTTTAAACCATCTGTGTTATGTTAAGAAGAAAATATGAAGAGACGATGTATGTGTTTCAGAAGAACAACGCAGTTTTTTTCTTATTCCATGACAAGTGTTCACAAGCGAAAAACTCACAACTTTTAATGACAACGTGACAAATATTATTGTTCATAACATACGTTTTTGTGTAATTTTGAACACGTGAAATACGTTCTAATCACAAAACTAAAAAGTATACAAATCTTGAATCACGCTTTTGCCTTTATTGTGGCTCGTAGCGCCACAGTAGCGCAATGTTTGCATATTTTACTGAGGAAAAAAAAACCACAAGCGATTTACCACAAATAAAACATTCCAACAAATATTATATACAAACATGCATCATAGATTCTCAGGCATGCATTCAGAAACATACACATACAAGTGCTTTTTCTGACATATAGAGAGCTTGCCAGAGCGCTGTGACAGTGTCCATCATCCGCCATAAGCAAGCGTCTTTTCTCTTTTAACTTGACAACATTTATTATCGTTTCGTAAACGTATCTCCTTATATCCCCTGCTGTCAGTTTTCGTACGTGTGCGTGTTTGTGTATGTGTGAGTAGGTTTGTGCGTATGTATGCGTGTGTGTGTGTGTGTGCGCGCGTGTGTGTGTTCGTGTATGTGTCTGTCTGTGCGAGCGTATGTGTGTGGTGCAGTACCAAAGACAAATTACTCTCTGTTTAATTAGCAATTCCTGAAAACAGCATTCCAAAAGGCCCGACAGCGTATGACAAAGTTGACAAGATTTACGTCTTTATCCTGCAACGCACATCAAAATAGCTTGACAGCTGCTTGTTAACTTATCAAATACCATTATCAGGAATGTATTGTTGCAGCAAGTAGCTTACTACTGCCACCGCTGTCTATTTGGGTCTACACTATTTTCCTGATTTTATGTCACCCTCTTTCAGCGCACTGACATGCTGCTGTAGTCTGAAAGTAAATCGTTCTTTACTGCGAGTATAGCACCACCACCCGACAAATAAACACTTAGCTTAAATGCTTGGTTCATGATTTTATAGTGTGCCACCTGGCTGAAAGTTGGTGTTGGGTGAAGGGTTAGATCCTTATTTCGACAACTACATCGAGCAGCTTTCTGAGTTACTATTCACAACACATAGGAACAGCTGTTGTTTTATGTTTATTTCTTATTTCTCACAACCATACACATATGCCTTTGTAGTTTATCATTGAAGGGACACAAACACACACACACACATACACACACACACACACACACACTCACCCTCCCCACCAAACCACCCACGCACCCACAGAGAGAGAGAGAGAGAGAGAGAGAGAGAGAGAGAGAGAGAGAGAGAGTGAGAGAGAGAGAGAGCACAACTCATCCTAAATTTTATATTTCAAAGATATGTAGTCTATATAATAACATACAGCGTCGTATTAACATTGCAATGACACTACTTGCCTATAAAAATGGTTATTATCAATGTAAAAAGAATAGTTTCAGATTCCAACCTCCGCCGTACACAATATTTTTCACGTGGATGTCGCACGCCGTAATCCGCTTTGATTTAACAACCCACGCGTCTGCATATCATTATGGTGATAGTCCTCTTCACTGCCGTTCAACGGAAGAATCACGTGTGGAGGCGACCCATTCTGATTGTTAAGATTGCACAAGTGCTGTTTAGTTTCAATACCGAGTGCAAAAACTACACGAAGCAACGTTTGATACACAACGGTTTGGCGCAAAAAAATATTCATCGCGGCGCCTTATTCGAAATATTTCTGAATAAAATTTTTATATATATATAAACAATTTCAACCTCTTCTTCTCCTTGCTTTTTGTTTCCTAAATTCTTCTTCTTCTTGTTCTTCATCTTTCGTTTTTCTTTGCAGCTGTGACGCGACGCTGTGTTAGTAGATCGCGTGCCACCTGTGCCGACGAATTCCCACAATTGACAAGATATTGTCACTGTTGTTTGTAGATTATAGTCACACGACACTTTCGCATATAGGTGACTACTGGACCGATTTATACTGACACCAGCGGGCCAGTTGTTGGTAAAGGGGAAAATAATATGATCACACGTTGACCAATCCGGGATTCGAACCAGCGACCTTTCGGTTACTAGCAAGACGCTCTTACCAACTGAGCTACCCGGCCCCACGTATTGTCCCTTAAAAAGAGTCGACTTTATATAACGATTCGTTGTACGGTTTTCCAGTTCTCCTCCCCCACCAACCCAGCCTTTGAATGTCGCATCAGAGGCTAACGCACGTTAAAGAATCCAGTAGTTTATAAAGGAAAATCGACAATAGAATAAAAGGAACACGCATAAGAGTTTATTGGACACGGTTATCTTTGGCGTTAGTTTGCAGTAGTACTGAAAGTTATGATGAAGAACTCACAGAAGACTATTAAAGTAGAATTTCATCATTTACTGCTCAGTAAAGCCTGTTGCTAAGCATTATAAATTGCATTGATTAGAATGGGCAAGGGAGGTAATTTGAAAAGATTTTCCATAAAATGCTTTTTTGTGGGTCCACTTTACACCGTTTTGGTTGCTTTTTGAAATATTTGGAAGACCTGGAAAACTGTGTGAATATTTCTGTTATTTTACTTCTTTTTTTCTTATATTGTATAATTTATCAAGGGAGACAATTACTTCACGAAAGGGTTTTAGGATGTGTTTAACCTTTCAGTTCCCAAACAAGACACGATCTGTGTTGGTTGTTGGTTGGTGAATTTATTAACGTCTTTTTTCACCAAGATGATAAAGACCATACACACACATTTAAACTCACGCATTTAAACAGGCACACATGTACACACACATAAGAACAGGCACTATCTCCATCTCTCGCATATACACTCAAACATAATTTATAACCGCATTAAAACATTAGTAACAATGTCAGTTTAAAAAAAAAAGGAGCGATTGGAGAATCAATTAAAGCTTTTGCCAATCCCACACTTAAAATATTGTCAATGTTTTTAACCGTTTTGGAACATGGACGTAAATGGTGTTGTTGTTGCTGTTTTTCTGTTCAGGTGTGGACGGACAGCACTTCCCCAAAAACTTTAGTTCTCGTATTCTTCCCGCTATATTGTTGTTATCCCTCGTAACTGGCCTATATACATGAATATTGTCATACTTCTTACGCAGTCTATCATATCTGTGTTACTTAGTATGCTAATCATGACACTCCTCGCCCGGTGCATCCTTACATCTACATTCCAACGCACCTCTTCACAATTTAATGTGATACTCTGTCATTCAAGTCACCTTTTCATTAATATTATGATAATAACCTTCAAAAGACGGGGCGATATTATGAAGTTTGCTGAATTCTGTAACAAACGGAAAAGACAAGCGCTTGTATTCAAAAGTGGATAAAAAATTACAGACGGTTCCTTTCAAACATCACGGCGCGCAGACTTCTGGCCTATTGTGAAAACTGAAAGTGACACCTTCTACCTAAGTTATGTAAAAAGGCCTTGGCTATTCAAGGCTGAGATGTGAGACCAGATTAACACTGAAAGGTCGTGTAAAAAGCAACTCATGTATAATAACAGATTCCAAAGTACGCAGACTGGCTCAGGGGCCACTATAACATTATAAAACACTAATTTTTGTCTGAGTCTACTGTCACACCATCGGACAACATTTTAATTTCGTTGTGGGCCGAATTCTGGGAATGTGTACTTAAAACGGGAGGCTAGCTACCGACATATTGCATATATAGGGGCAAAGGCAATTTATTCACGAGAGAAAGAAAACTGACTTTCTCCCATTTCCCTTCCCCACCCCAAAAAATGCCAGTGAACGAATTAACACTAACACCATCCGATATGAGTATTCTCATAGAAGATAAAATGGCAAACTAATATTTTCTCTGGCAAAATGTCTGTTTTATTGAAATGTTCACAAATATATATATTAATATTTTTATCAGTCAGGATTATTGAAATATTTTAGCTTCTCTATAGTATCAATAGGGTATCTGTTTATGTGTTACAAGTCTCTGAAACATTAAGGAGTTTCTTCTTCAGAATCACATGTTTGAATACCAAAGTGTGCAAGAACGACGTATTCAAGACAGCCCTTTAAAGTAGTTAATTGAAGAAGGACCAACACCTAAGCCAGTCTCAAAGCACCGAAGCCCGGGTTAAACTCACGGACAAGGAGGTGGAAATGAACACCACGGATGATAAAAATCGATAATGAAATGTATCTACATTAAGTCATTTTCCATAAAGCACACCTGATATACTGCATACCTGAAAGTGAGAGAGAGAGAGAGAGAGAGAGAGAGAGAGAGAGAGAGAGAGAGAGAGAGAGAGAGAGGAGAGAAACGAGGGAGGAAATCCCTGGGTAAAATCTATCAAATTCTTTGAAATTTAAAACGACGTAATGCGAAAAATTTACTAAAACGGTTATCCTTAAATAGTTAAATGGCCGGATACACTTTCTTCACGTGCGGCAAAATTTACATACATTCAAAAGATCAGCTAAGCGTTTTTCTTGCAGGAGCAATAATACCTTTTTTTTTAAAATCTCTTTCCTGTTATTGCATTTAATTACATTAAAAGGCAATCAAACATTTTAACAGATTTAAAAATTACCTGTAAGAGGAAGATCGTCGAAGAAATATCCGAACATTGTGCAGTTTTACAGCCAAGAGAAAGCACCATTTTAAAACAACACTGTAAAAACTAAATCTACAACTTATTTTTTTTTCTTATGGCTTATTTCACCGTCAGCACCCGTACTAAAAGTTGTGTTTCAGCTAGTCTACAGAATAATACAAAGTAGCCCATCCACAGCACACGAAAGTTATGTTACATCTAGTCTACATACTTATACAAAGTGTAACTATTCTATGGTGTGTTATCGAGGTGCATTTTTATATTGCGCACTGCATCCTTGCCAATTCTCTTCTTAGAGTTCAACACTACGAGTCTATTAATTCCTAATTAGTTAATCCTGTTGGCAAGGAAATCGACACTGATAAGATGGCAGTTCTATAAAACCATGTGCAACAATTATTGTGTTGCTGAGTGTAAAACTAGCTTTAGACGGTTAAATTAAATTAGGAAGCAGGTTGTTAAATATAACAAACCTGTAATTTAAAATACAAACCTACACAAACCGATATTAGCTAAATCGTTTTTATTTATTTAAATTTAATCCATTTTATATAGCTCACGAGCTGCTCAAGGCGCTGGTCGATAAGGATCTAATTCAAGACGCCCGAGGCGCCCACCTGCAACCTTTGCGCCCATGGTGTGACGCCCAGATCTATCCTATCCTATCTCGTAACTCGGAAGGTCGTTGAGGCACCACAGATGATCGTTTAACCAGCGTACTCCACCTTTCTCTGTCCTCAGCAACCCTCATGACTTCGCTCAGTGTCAAGCCAGTCCATTCTTGAACGTTGTCCTCCCACCTATTTTTCTGTTTCCTTCTTCTTTTACCTCCCTGCACCGTGCTTGCAGGACGGCCTTTGCAAGGCATGATGCTCTGGAGGTGGCCATACCATCGGAGTTTCCGTTTTTTCACCACTGTAAGCAGGTCATCGTGTTGTTCAATGGCTTGTGTAATGATCTGTCGGACTTCGCCTTTGGTGATGTGCTGGCCCAAAAGTCTTCTATAGCACCTCGTCTCCTTGCTTTGTAGATATGCTGTGAGGGTCCATGTTTCGAAAGCGTATAGGAAGATGGAGATGACAATGGAGCGCAGCAACCTTATCTTGGAGTGTAGATTGATGGTCCTGCCTTTCCAAATGGGCTTCAACCTTGTTAGGAAAGCAGTTGTTTGTGTGATCCTGGAGAGGATTTTCTGTCGGGACCCATTGCCTGATCCAATGGCTCCTAAATATTAGAAGCTATACACCGTGTTGAGGGATTGGTTTTGGACTTTGATGTCCTTGTTGATGCCTTTGGTGTTGTTGGTCATCATTTTGTTCTTCTCTGCACAAAGGCTCTGGAGGTAGTGTCAAGCCTCTGTACGAGCTGTTCAAGTTCTTGTCCCTCTCCAGCCAATCCATCAATGTCATTCGCAAAACGGAAATTCAAAATTAAAAATGAGTGATTATCCCTCCTGATGCTGTATGTGAAGTGTGAGAGGACGCAGACTAGACTTCGGTTTATATTTTACTGTCGACGTCGTGGAATCATCCAAATTCGCAGAGGAACCGCATCTGATGGTCTGTGATATACTCAGAGTTCCAAGGCCTTCAACGAAGTGACAATATTTTGACATAATTCTAGCAGAATGAAATGCATTCTCTTGCGAGAAATAGCGAAAAAGGAATAAGTTAAAATCTTTGGCCATATATAATTAAATTGACCCGATGGGGCACCCCAGCCGCAAGTCAAAGACCTTGAACTGTTGTGGAAGGATAAATATTAATGAACGATTAATTATAGTATAGCCCGTTCCTAAAATAGAAATGGTACGGATTAAATGCAATGTAGTAGATTTGAATGAATAATAATTACGCAATTTCCTCATCTAAGGTAGAAAATTATGTATTATTTAATACGACATGGGAAAGAATGTCAATGAAATAAGTATAAGCCACAACGTGTCATTAAATACTGTAGGCGATTCTAAACAAACGATATCTTCGTCAACACCTAATGCCCAACAATTTGAAAACGCCGTTAAAGGAAAGGGAAACCCTTATGTAACAGTGTGAGTACTAATCTCACACTTTAATTAATAATAATCGTCATTGTGTATGTCCATGTCTTTGAGTGTTATGTGATGTAGCAGTGTGAGTACTAATCTCACACTTTAATCAATAATAAACTAAGAAGTAAATGCATTCTAATAGTGAACACTTTAAATTTCGCTTTATTTTTTTGTTTTGTAAGGAAAAAGATGTAGCAGTGTGAGTACTAATCTCACACTTTAATTAATAATAATCGTCATTGTGTATGTCCATGTCTTTGAGTGTTATGTGATGTTGCAGTGTGAGTACTAATCTCACACTTTAATTAATAATAATCGTCATTGTGTATGTCCATGTCTTTGAGTGTTATGTGTTCACTATTAGAATGCATTTACTTCTTAGTTTATTATTGGAGAATAAAATCAGAACATAATCTGCACTTGACGTGTGTGGTCTTGGTGTAACTGAATGGTGTAACTGAAAACAACTGTTTGAAAGACTGACTTCTACACCTTATGCATTTTTGAAGACAAGCTTTTCGGACGCCAAACGACATTTAAAATAATAGGTCTCTTTCCCTCCGCCCTCCACCCTTAGTATTTCTCTTTCTTATAATAAGTGTAAGGTATTGTTCCCAATCTTCACGATTTTAAATAGCCATTCGCCTCCGTAGCCTTTTCCTAACCCCCCCTTTCTGCTATTAACTATTTCAACTACATATATTTTTCGCACCCATTTTACTATTTTAACGACGAAGTCCGACAGACTATCACACAAGCCATTGGACAACACGATGACCTGCTCACAGTGGTGAAGAAACGGAAACTCCGATGGTTATGGCCACATCTTCAGATCATTAGGCCTTGCAAAGACCATCCTGCAAGGCACAGTGCAAGGAGGTAGAAGAAGAGGGAGACCGAAAAAGAGGTGGGAGGACAACATTCGAGAATGGACTGGCTTGACATGGAGCGAAGCCATCAGGGTTGCTGAGGACAGAGAAAGATGGAGTATGCTGGTTAAATATAATCATCTGGTGCCCCAACGACCTTCCGAGTCACGGGATAGGATAGGATAGGAAGGAAAGGATTTGAATGTTACGCTAATAAGTAATTATATGGAACTCTTCATAAGAATTGACAAACCATTCGCAGTTCTCGTACAGAGCGTTTCCTCCGCATTATCCAGTATACTTGTTACATGTTCGTATCTATATAATTAAGACTCTCTCTCTCTCTCTCTCTCTCTCTCTCTCTCTCTCTCTCTCTCTCTCTCTCTCTCTCTCTCTCTCTCTCCCACTTCCTCTCTCGTCTCTTTCTTCTTCGCCGACCTCTTCCTCAGGAAGGTGCACTCGTATTTTTTAAGTACACATTTACCTCCACATCGTCACCTTCCTGTAATTTTTTTCCTCCTCCTCCTCCTCCTTCCCAGCATTCTCTGTCTGCTTCACTCATCCCTTTTCCTCATTCTTTTCCTCATAAAAAGTAAAAAAGGCGTTTCCTGGTAGCTCAGTGGATAGTGAGCTTTTTTTCTATGCCGACGGTCGCGGGTTCGAAACTCGCATGGGACAAACTTACGTCACATTATTATTATTATTATTATTATTATTATTATTATTATTATTATTATTATTATTATTATTATTATTATTATATATTCTACCCTCAGCAAAACTGTCAATAATAATTTATACATATAAGTCGTTATTTGAAACATCTGGTGGCTGCTATTTTTTTCTCTCCAAACGCACTGAACATGTTCTCATGGAATATTGGCGCTGTACAAGACCATCATTATCCATCTCTTCTTCTTCTTCTTCTTCCTCCTCCTCCTCCTTCTCTCTCTCCTCTTCTTTTATGGTGGTTTTCTAAGTCTTCAGCACTGAGGGTCAAATCCCAATGACACTTAAGTCCACATGTTCGTGGTGCTAGTGTAAATGTCAGGGTGCTAACGGGTAGGTGAGTTCCACGGAGAGAATCTTCCTCAGTCAACAATGCAACTTCAAACATCTTAAAACCCGTTTACTCCTCTCTCTTAACATCCCCCCACCTCCCAAACATCATCATCGCTAAGAAATCCACCTATCTAAGATGTCCGAGGTCTGCTGGTTCTAAAGCGACTGTGAAAATTGATGTAAGCCTACATTGCTATCCTTGTTTGTGATTGACCGAGTGGTGAAAGTGTGCGAGAAAGTGATTGGAGAGAAACAGAAGAGTCTGACTGAGTTGTACGAGTGCCGTGCAGTGCGAAAGGCTAAAGAGAGGCACCACACGCCCTTGCAAAGCATTATACACTTTTACCATCTGCTCGCGGTTTTCGAGTGCCTAAATTTTCCACTGTTAGAACCAAATGCAGCTTTGTACCAAAGTCGATCGAACTTCTGAATAAGTATAAATGATTTTTGACCGTTGTGTGGGGGTGTAGCTGTGTGCGTGTGTGTAAGAAAGAGAGAGTGCTTTTATTTATACGATTCCTTTTAATCACTTGTCGCCTGTGCAGTAGGTGCTAATTTATGCAATGACAGCTGTTACGTAGGTTTATAAAACAGGGTTCCCACCAGTTTGGGAAAACAAAATTCCATACTTTTTCCAGACTTTTTCCATGGCTTCCTAAACATTTTCAAGACCATCTTTACACACACAAGAAACGAAGAATTCTACATAGAATACTTATCACATAAAAACACCGGTATAACAAAAAGGAATTGTGAGACGTGTACTTACAAAATACAAGACAGCCCATGATCTGTGATACTGACAGTCCATATGATTTTAATAAACAAATATGCCCTGCATTTTTTCATGTGTTTAAGTTCAACTTTCCTGAGAATGAACACACAATTACTGTTTTATTTCTTTGAGCTTCTGGTCAATTTGGCACTCTAGAGTAATGGCTTCTGCCTCTTTTTTTGTCGCTGACCTGCGCAAAGCATTGGCCTTGGACAGAAGTGATAGGCTCTCACTCTGCCCTGCCCTATCTGCAAACTCATTTGCAGATTTAAGCAGGTCTTTTGCACACAGTTCCAATCGTTTCTTCTTTGATTTCAGCTCTTCAATTTCATCTAACACTAACTTTCTTTTTTCTAATGTCTCTTTTTTCTCTCTCTTTTTCTTCTCTTCTTCAAGGTAGGCTAAACCTCATATCTGGATCTTGCACTAGCTGCATTGAAGAGTGCTTTTGTAATTGGCACCTGACTGGCTCCACCTGCCTTAGCCAAATCGTCTGCTATAATTCTCTGTCCTGTTAGGGTTTTCTGTGACATGTTGTCAGTCATTACTTCTTTATTAACAGAGAATCCCCTCTCCACACTGGCCTGGCCATGAGAAAGGAGCAGCACTTCTCTCACAACACTCCAAAGGCCACTCAACTCCTTTCGCTTGGCCAGTGCAGAGAAGAAGAGTCTGTCTAATCTGTCTTTATCCCTGTCAAAAGACTGAAAGTTATCAGCAGAAGCACACTCTGATAAGAAGTCTGTGTACTGCAAATTGATTCTGTCCACATCTTTCTTCTGTTCTGCATCGGCCGGATGAGAAAGAAAACAGTAGGTTTATTGTGTCTTTAATCCGCAAGAGTAAGCAAGGGAAATAACCGCGCTAAAAGAAAAATTAATTCGCTACTTTCGGTTTCAATCGCAACATCGCCGGGAGAACATCTCAAATAAACGGTATTTTCATTTTTCTTTCTTTTGAAGAAAAACGCTTGTCAAACTGAAAGATTGCCTTGTGGTTTTTTTCCATGACTTTTCCATACCTATCTAGACAAATACATTTTTTCCATGGCTTTTCCAGCCCTGGAAATCACTTTCTCTATTTTCCATAGCTTTTCCAGACTTCCATGACTCGGTACGAACCCTGATAAAATATAAATTCTCTCCTCTGTGCTTGTGTAGTTATCTCTGTCATTAGAATTGATTTGTATGATCTTATATACATTTAAAAATACAACATGAATGTTTTTTACTTTAATGTAATTAACTTTTTAACCTGTTATCTGTACATTAATATAAGCGAGAAAAAGAATGATATATAGATGTATAGTATAGATGTATAGATGTCCAGTAAGACTGTGAAGTGCCAACTGTGTAGGGCACATGTGTTATGTTTTCTTTTTATTGATTGATGATTTCCTTTAACTGCCTGCAAAACATGTCCTAATTTCTCAGAGTGAGATAATAAAGTTATTTTGTATCTTGTATCTTGTTGGTTGAATGCATAGCACGAAGAATGTGAAAAAATCCACAGAAGGTCTACCAAAAGCATTTTGGAAAGTAACTACTTTAACCAGAACTCAGAATCAAACTCTTTATTGTCACAGAAACAATGAGGAAAATGTGTCTGTCCGCTCTAAATGTTATTAATTAATTAATTTATTTATTTATTTATCGTTGGTAAAATTTGTTTGAGGTTTTAGAGATCACAAAAGCTCGCTGTAACTAGGAAACTACTGCAGTAGGCCTTTAATGTGTCGGGGTGCAATGGCTTTGTGAGCAACCAGTGTTCCATTCGAACGTTATCGAACTATCGATCTTAGACCGGGGTAACCTGTACTTTGAGAAGAGCGTTGTGCTGGTAGATGTGCAATACAGAATATTTAAACATTATTTGTAAAAGGATTGCTTCAACTGCTACTAAATGTTATTAGATAATATTACATGCGTTACAAAACCATCACAATTGTTTTTTTTTTAAATCAACATACATGCACTCACGTACGTACGCACCCACACAAACATGCATGCGCGCGCACACCCCCACGCACACACGCACTCCTACCCCCCCACACACACGCACAGGCACACACACACACACACACACACACACACACACACCCACACCCACACGATGACTCACCTGGGATACATTCGCACACCAAAGAAAACCTAGTCCCGCTGTGTAAATAAACGAGTGATTAATCTGGCAAATAAAATAACTGAAGATGCGCCAAAGGCGCTCTGGCAAATCAGTGTAAAACATCTAATGACATTTTACGTTTTACATTTACTTATTCGTTATGCAATCTGGCACATGTGCATCAAATTAGCATGTAAGCTAAATGTGTTTAAACCAGTGAAGCCTGGGATAAAGGTTAATTTAGTCGTGACAGTGACTAAGCTTGCAAAAGTGTCACTGGAGAAGAAGAAGAAGAAAAAGAAGAAGGGTTCCAAACACCAGTATAAAACGTACATGCAGGTAACCTATATTTCAACGCTTTGGTTAAAATAAAAAATAAAAACGTGCCTTGTTTCTTAGCTTGACTGCATCCATGTATTCTGAATCAAACCAATTTTCGCAAAAGCTAATGCAGTGTTCCCGATTAATCACAGTTGTGCGTCAATTAGGCACAAAATGCGAAAAATGACCAAAACAATGTCTTCCATGCAATTGTGTCGCTGCTCACATGGTTGACTGGGTTCAAACCCCGTTCAACTTGAGCTCGTTTTTAAATTTCTTTTTCGTTTCCTGACGAACCAAATTGGGACTCTCAAAATTTTCAAAAGAACTCTTACATTTTGACAACTGAGAGTCACATGATCCAAAATGGAGACAGGGGGTTAAAGCGTTAGAAACAGACAAACAAACTAATGAACACTGTGAACAAGAAGAATCTTTCCAGTAAAAGTGGTTGAAGTTTGGAAGAACGCGCTCGTTTAGTCCTTGCTCAGTGTAATTTAAAAACACGCCCGCGTTAAATGATGTTGACAAAACCCTCTCCAGATACTACGAGATTACACTTGGCATTTTAAAGAAAGTCTTTTTAAAGCAGTTTTTTTCCCATTTAACAAACATTTCGGCAGTGTAGACTTAAAGGTGTAACGTGAACGCTGAAATGTTAAGGGGTTAGGTTAAATATACTCGGCGTACTAGAAAATGTGGATTAATTCTGAAAGGACAAACAATTTTTTAAATTCATGTTCTCTACGTTATAACGTCTTTTTCATTAACCCTCTAGAGCCATTCGTATCATATATGATACACTAAGACCAAAGACCTCTCTACAACAGACGCAAGTAGCCTTTGAAAGGGAGACTACTGCAGCACTTCCCAACTCTTTCAGCTTTTCTTAGGTGATGCCCCTTAAATCTACAGCCATTTGCAGGAAGAGATGATGTCACTCCCTCTGGAACCATTCCACGTGGTCTCATGCATGGCATGGCACCTCACTACAAAATCCTGTATATCTGATGCAAAGTAAGTCCATCTGCCATTCTAACATGAAATGTTGTCAAGTTTAGAAGATAAAGAATATACTTACAATAATAAATGTATTATTCACTAGAAAAGAGTGGAAAACTAGATAACCTAAAAATGGGTGTATCATATGTGATACATTGGGCCAGGGCTGTAACTCAGGTATCATATTTGATACACTGGGCTTTACTACAACATGTTGTTGCTATTATTCAGCTGCATATTATGCTACTTTTAGAAAAGTATAACTGTTCACCTTTCACAATTGTGTACTAAATAGAATCTATGTAATGTCTATTTTCAAGAAATGTGCGGTTATTTATGGTATTTGTCATTTTGAAGAGGCAGTAGGCGCTCAAAAATCGTGTTTTTATTGTTACAGATGTCAACTACCGCAACAATAGAAGACATGGTAGATGCTATTGGTGTAGATGATAGCGAGTACGAATCATCAGGGGATGAATGTATGCCAAGCAAAGAAGAACTGAAAGATCTGGAGGAGGAGTTGGATTTGACACCAAGGAAAAAGAGGGGCAGGAAGCGCAAAAGTAAAATTGACTCGGATGAGGAGGATGACGTTCCACTCGCCACTTTGCGTCAGCAGAAAAATGATGACGACTGGGATGGCATGGATGATATCCCACTGGCTGCATACATGATTGCGGAGGGTGAAGATGAAGACCTAGCAAGCTTTTTGGGGCAACCAATCTGGACTGACATGGCATTCCAGCCACCAGAAACAACATTTACTGGCATCCTAGAACAGCCACCTGCAGATGGAAACGAATATAACAAATTCATGGGCGGGGTGGACCTTCTGGACTCCCTCACAGCACTTTACAAGTATGGGATGAAATCCAGAAGATGGTACATGTATATCTTCATGCATACCATCAACATCGCAGTTGTGATTGCATGGCTGTGGTTCAAGAGGCACTGCTGTCTACTTCAGCAAAAGCACATGAAACTCTTTGCTTTCCAGACTGACTTGGCATTGGCTCTGATCAACGTCAAACGCCCAGTTGGACGACTGTCTCTGGGATCTCCCACTACTCCTTCCACAGGCAGAGCTATCCAGCGAGCTCCAGTGTCTGATGTTCGCTACGATGGAGCGGACCACCTACCAGTTTGGGGCCGGTGCAAAAATGCCAACTGCAAAAGCCTCAGTTTCATCAAATGTACCAAATGTGACGTGTTCCTTTGCCTTAACAAAGACAGAAACTGTTTCCTCTCTTTCAAACAAGAAATAAGTTGAAATCGTTCATCAAAAACTGTACCGTGTCATGTATCAAATGTGATACAGAAATGTGATACAGAAGTTCCAAAAGCCCTGTGTATCAAATATGACACACCAATAAATTTTATGTCTAACTGACCAAATTACTTTTGGTACTGCATTATATGGTAATTGTGTTGTCTTTAATCATATTTTAAGCCAGCATAATTTTCATATTGGTTTTAGTAGCTGCGGGCTCTACCTTCCAGAACTTGGGTCTGATGTTTAGGGAATTTCGTTACCACATCTACAACCGTAACCACCTCTACTAATCATCATCATCATCATCATCATCATCATCATCATCATCATCATCATCATCATCATCATCATCATCGTCGTCGTCGTCGTCGGCGGCGTCGGCGTCTCCGTCATCATCATCATCATCATCATCATCATCATCATCATCATCATCATCATCACCACCACCACCACCACCACCGCCATCCAAACCACAAGCATCGTTCAAGTTACAACAAAGTCATCACTCCTTACCGTCACTGTCCTCGTTATCCTCGTGGTCGCCCTTATCGCCGTCATCGTCTTCTCTGTCATCTCTGAACTCATCAGGCAGCCTGGGCCTGGTGGATTTTCCTCTGCGGTGAGGAGAAGCGGTCTCTATCTCTGTATCAGCTGTAATACATCAATAAAAAACTATCAATGCAAAATAAAATACAAATAAAACTAAATGAAACAAAAAATAGTGCATCGTATTCAAGTCAAGCTATTTCTAACAGAGCGGAAAATACAGCACGTCAATAATTCATTTCTATTCTTACGAAGTTAGTATTTGGATTACCATCGTGCAGTGTACGTAACAACATCAAATTGTAATGCGTTAAAATTAACCTACAGATTTATGTCAGCCGACTTAAAATTGCATCAATCCATGAAATCAATAATAACAAAATACTACACACGGGTTTTTCTTCTTAGATCAGTCATTCAAACGCGTATTTGCTCTGGGAGATTTATAATAATTATAATACTATCACTGTGCAAAAAAAAATAAAAAATAAAATAAAATAAAACTGAAGATTCTATAATCACTACCTTTGAAAGATTAACAACAGTCAAAACGCATTCTGAAATTATAATGCATGCACAAATCAAGTGTCCTAAACTTAACTTGAACCAAACAAACAAACGAACACACCAACAAATAATCAAAATAAATGATTAAATAAATAAATAAAAAATAAATAAATAAATAGATTGCTTTACATGAACAAACATGCTCGGGAAAAGGAGACTAAGGAAGAAAAAGCTAATGTCCAAGGGACGGTATCCTGTTATTTCCTTCGTTTTATCAGTTTGTCACTAGTATTGTCCCTTCTATTAAGGCTCCATTCAAAGCTCGTGTATTTCGTCTGGAAGGTTTAAGGTTTTGATTGTTTGTTTGTTCCCGTGCAGTGCAAACTTCCTGTGTAATACATTATGCAAAAATGTAAATCAATCGTTCAAGGCACGCTTGAAATTGGAAAAACTATTATCATTGCGAAACCGATTTCATTTAAGAAACTTGAACAGAAATTGTAAAGGAATATTTTTCATGCTAACATGCTGTGCAGTATCGTCCTAAGCTAATTTTCATTCCATCATGCTTGATTTCATGCTAACTTACAACGACTATGTCCCTTGGCTTTTTTCTTCGTCATTTTCTCCAGTTCGCTCCGCAGCTTCTCGTTTCCGTCTATTTCTTCGTCTCCCTCTGTACTTGTAAGCACACTGATGCTTATTGTGAAATTTCGTTTTTTGGATTTTCTGCTACTTGTAGTAATAGTAGCTGGGTTCTCAGAGGAACCAACATTCGCTTTTCTTCTGTCGGTTCTAGATTTTAACGCATCTGACTTCTGAACATCAGTTCTTGTGCTGGTGGTAGCAGCAGCATCTTTAGAATTTGGTCCACCATTTTTATCTCTTCTTTCTTTCCTTCTCTTGTTTTTATCTGTATTGTTAGACGCGAGGTGGACATTGTTGTTCGTATCAAAGAATGCTTTGCTTTTAGCAATATTTTCTTCACTGTCACTGGTGTTGGTAGCAGTGTGCTTGTTCTTTCTTTGGTTGGCGTTCTTCTGGATATTGATCTCGTTTTTGCTGTCGCTTAAGTCCATCTCATCTAGCGACTGATTTTTCATCCTGAGCCTTTTCTTGTCAGTGTTTTTCTTGTCAAGGTCGGGTGGAGTGGGGAACGTAGTAGCCAGACCCCCCTGTGTGAGAGCGTATCTCAACTTACAATAGCTGGTGGTTTTGTAGAGCGAGCGCACCACTTTGGCAGTCCCGTGTCGCCTGTACTTGTGAGCTGACTGGTCGTAGAACCATTTCAGGCTCTGCTTGTTTAGTTCTCTGGGGAATAAAGAAATAAATATAATACATAAATAAACATATTAATTTAATTAATTAATCGATATTGCTGTTGTCATCAAGATGAAAGTTGTTACTGTTTGTTGTTGTTGTTGTTGTTGTTGTTGTTGTTGTTGTTATTGTTGATTATGATGATGATGATGATGGTGGTGGTGGTGGTGGTGGTGGTGGTGGTGGTAGAGGAGGAAGAGGAGGAGGAAGAAGAGGAAGAAGATGACGATGAGGAAGAAGATGACGAAGAAGAAGAAGAAGAAAAAGAAGAAGAAAAAGAAGAAGAAGAAGAAGAAGAAGAAGAAGAAGAAGAAGAAGAAGAAGAAGAAGATGATGATGATGATGATGATGATGATGATGATGATGATGATGATGATGATGATGATGATGATGATGATGATGATGATGAATTTGCTGTAATTTCTGTGGTTTTTGCTGCTGCTGCTACTGTCGCTGACGAACTATCAATAGAGCTAGCTGTGGTGCACTATTAACGGACGCAGTAGTAGTAGTAGGGTAGGGCAAAAAGGAGAGGAGAAGAATGATTATATATGAACAGCAATACAGCAGTAGCCGTTGTAGAGGTAGCAAAGCTAGCAGCAGCAAAAATACCCTATTCAAAACCCATGACACAGGAGACAGCGTTACAACTCAACACATAAAAACGGGACCCAAATTATCTTGTTCCTTCCCTAGTAACTAGTGCGGGCGTGATAATGACTCCACATTGCCCTTTGCAAAACGATAAAATAACCACCCTGCTTGCACATTCGTCTCATTTACGTGCTGGAAAGGGAGAAATTTATTGTATTGCAAAAGAGAGAATTTTTTTAAATTAATTTTTTAATTTATGTGGAACACTGGACCGGAATGGTTGTGCGTGGTCCGAGCAAGGGGCGATCAAAATAGCTTTTGTGGATGAAGTTGAGGATGATGATGATGATGATGATGATGATGATGATGATGATGATGATGTTGTGGTGGTGAAGGTGGAAGAGGTGAAGATGCTGCTGAAGCTGATGCTGCAATT
Source organism: Oncomelania hupensis (assembly GCA_036898135.1). NCBI lineage: Eukaryota > Metazoa > Mollusca > Gastropoda > Littorinimorpha > Pomatiopsidae > Oncomelania > Oncomelania hupensis. The sequence goes on from CM072512.1 coordinate 45,076,931, forward strand.
GATGCTGCTGCTGCTGCGGATGATGATGATGATGATGATGATGATGATGATGATGATGATGATGATGATGATGATGATGATGATGATGATGATGATTATAATAAAGTGGTGAAAGTGATGGTCCCATCATATCCTATCCTATCCCGTAACTCCAAGTCGTTGGGGCACTACAGATGATCGTTTAACCAGCGTACTCCATCTTCCTCTGTCCTCAGCAACCCTCATGGCTTCTCTCAGTGTCATCCCAGTTCATTCTCGAATGTTGTCCTCCAAACACTTTTTCTCTCTCCTTCTTCTTCTGCCTCCTTACACCGTGCGTTACAGAATGGTTTTTGCAAGGCCTGATGCTCTGGTGTTGACTTCGAAAGTGATGGTGGTGTTTGCAATATCGGTATTTCTGATAAAGGTAACGATGACATACACAACAAAGAAAAGTAAATCAAACAATCCGAATCACCGCGATAATATCTAAAAAGAGAGCAAAGCATAATACTTTAAATATTTATTGTATACCTCTTGCCTCCCCCTACCAACCCCTACACAGTCACAACTTTGGAAGAACTTTTCTAGAGGATTAAACTGCAGCCGAAAATTCGGTATCATTTGGTGTTGTGGGAATTTTCCATGTAATGCATTTCTCTATTACCCCACATACACGAAATACAAAATGCGCCTTGCTCCAATCGACTCACCAAAGAGTTGTTATTCATCCTTTATAAGCATAAATAACAATAGTGTCGTGTCATCACTAGGGAAAAGAGGCTTGACTAATTGCTAGACGTTAGCATGCATTTTGTCCTGCGATGCGAATAGTGAGGAAACTGCTGCAATTGATAATTTACGTATAATACACGTATCACGTAGAGAAATTAGTCACAAACAGAATGAACAGCATGACGTAACTTTAAATGACTGATTGTTAATTTTAAAATAAATTACTTTATAGAATGGATATACATGGCCTGTATAGTTCAGAAAGAAGAGAGAAGAAACACAGCAAAAGACAAGTTATAAATTACATACAGAATGGACACAGCCGTCGTTGACTACTAATTTTGGATTTTTGAAAAATAATTGTTTTAATGCACTGTACGAATACGTAATACTGACTGTTGTTTGACGCAGGCATTACAAATATACTCCTTGCTTTTGGGCACGTAGGTTCTGCACTCCTTGCACACGTTGAACCCACACGCGGTGCACTTTTGTTTTCTGCAGAAAATAAACAAAATAATCATTAATTTTAAACAATCCAGATAATGAAAGAAATAGAACAATAATTAATGAAAGCTTTTGAATGATAAAATTATACTCAATTTCAAACAATATTAGGACCCCAAAAATATGTCTGTTTACGGTATCCCGAAAGACCCTAATTTTTTGCCCCACCCTACTTTATTGGGGGAATCGTCTGAAAAGAAAATGTGAAAAAAGCCCCCCCCCCCCCACCACCCTCCAAAATCGCACCCAAGGTGGAAAAGGATAAAAAAAAAAGAGTAGCCGACCTACCGACCATATTTTTTAATGTTACCGTAAACAGACACATTATTATTTTTTTTTGGCTTTAGGAGTTTTTACTCAATCTCTGTTTTCTATAGCAACCACCGGATTAATATAATTATTGTAGTTTTAAAATGCGTGCAGACCTCACCTAACTTCCCACCACAGTGCTAATGCATAATCCTTGTAGCTGCTGTTGCTGCTGCTACTGCAGCTGCTGCTGCTGCTGATGATGATAATGATGATGATGATGATAATGAAGGTGATGATGATGATGATGATGATGATGATGATGATGATGATGATGATGATGATGATGATGACGACGATGACGAAGCATAATTTTCATATAGGAAACATAAAACTGACCTGTTGAAAATAAGTCCGAAGATTTTACAGCACCGAATGCAACATTTGTCGTTGAATTGATTGTTAGAGGATGAGGTCAGTGCCTCTGTCTTGTTTTCTTCTTTTTTCAGCACGTTCTCCAGGTGTCTGGTAGGACAAGAGAGTGAATTAGCATCTATTATTGGCTTTTATATTTTTTAAAAATCATCTCTCTCCTCCACCCCCCACCACCCTCTCTCATATGTTTGTAATAATATTATAAACCATTTGCTCTTCATGGGCAAGATAGAGGTAATGCAACTGAGACAAACCACCACCACCACCACCAACAACAACAACAACAACAACAACATACAACAACAATAACGACATACATGCACTACTTGTACATGTACATATCGCTGGACCTAAAGCAACAATAAATCAATCAATCAATCAACATGTACATATATTGAGTTCATAATAATACTAATACATATCATGCACTAATCGCTGTCCTTGTATGCACATGTTTGCATTTTCAGTTTTATTTCTTGACTTTACTGCTAAAAGGCGTCTTCATCTCTCACTATCAATTCGCCATTAGTTGAAGAGGAAACAAGATGACAAGCCATTGGAATGTATTTCCAGACACATACACGAACATCAGCTGAAAAATCATCATTTTCAGAAGCGTTCATTTTGTTGGTGGTGTTTGCCTGGGCTTTATTCTAACGAAGCAAAAGGAAAACGTGGAATGATAGGCCGTTACCTGCCTGAACTATCTGCAAGTTTTAACAAATCGGTTTAAACACCTTTTAGATACAGCGGAAAACGCGTTTAGAAAATGGTTAAGAACAATAACCTTGACTTTTGAGAATGTTCAAATATGGATTACCTAACACGCTTAACAGAAGTTAAAGCATCCACAAAGTAAAAAAAATGATACATTTAGGGTCAGTTGTTCTTGATATAAGGCTAAAAGCGTGAAATGCAGAGAGACAGACCGATCTACTGACCAACAACCAGGGCTACTACGGAAGGAAGGCTCATGATTTGAAGTACCTGTACACCAAACCTCAACAAAATCGCTTCTGCCGCTTTTTAGATATTGAACAAAACGTGCTTAGTAACACAATGACTCCAGTGGTGAAGAGAAAATATGATGGCACCGAAGTCTAGTTCAGTCCCGCAGCCGGACAGGCCGTTGGGGTGACGTGAGAGACAACAACGAAAAGAGTTGTCGCCACTTCGATCTGTCTGCAGCTATTGTCAAGAGGCGCGGCATGTCTAGTGCCGTCCATGTTTTGACATCATCTGTCCAGCTCTTGCTTTGTCATCCTCTGCGCCTGCCTCCTTCCGCTGTTTCTTGCAGGTTAGTTTTTGCAAGGACATGGCCAAACCAACTCAGCTTCCTCCTCTTCACAATGGCATGGAGTCTGTGGTTCTTGAGGGCCTGCAAGTGACGTGACCAGGATTTTGAGGTGGTCATTTGTCTTGAGTTCATCCCAGGCAATATGCAGTAATCTACGATAGCATTTCATTTCGAATGCCTGGGTGCGATTTTCAAATCCTGCTGTTACTGTCCAGCTTTCGAGGCCGTACAGCAGGACGGCCAAGATCAGAGAATGAAGAGTTTTACCTTCGTGCAGAAGTAAATATCTCTACTTTTTCAGATCATGTTCAAGTTTGCCAGGGTTGACAGGGCCACTGTCAGTCTGGTCTTGACCTCTGTGGAGGATCTGCCATTCTTTGTTATGATGGAGCCAAGATACTTAAATGATCCCACCTCATCCAGCTTTTCCCTGCTCATGGTGATGTTGGTGCTGATGTTGCTGTGACTGTCCACCAACACCTTGCCCTTTTCTGAGCTAACTTCCATGCCATAAGCACCTGCCCGGTCAACAAGCCGGTCTGTCAGGTCTTGGAGTTCCTGAACGGAAGGCAGTCTACTAATCTATTTAATGTTCTAATGAAGTTTGGTCCAAATCTGCTCAGTGATTCTTGAGATATGACTTCCAACGGACCGACGGAAGGACGGAAATAAGGATTGACCGACCGACCGACATTCTGCTATTTCTGATTTCCTCTGACTATTTCACCTACACACATACACACATACACACACACACACCCACACCCACACACACACACACACACACACACACACACACACACAAATTAACTAATTTAAATCGTATAAAAAAAAGTGTACATTGTTCTTAATGTTGAATGGGCTTCTTTATGTTCAAACGTTATTGATCATTGTCCTTTCAAACAGACAGCAATCAAGCACAGCAGGCAGACGAGAAATTACAAGCGATTTATTAGATATTGGCTATGACCATTTGCACAGGAGATCATTCGGCTAGGGCAGTATAACTTGGGACCCAACAGATGTTTTAGAACAGGTGTCGCTGACAGTCATTACTGTAGTGATATTAAGAACAGGTGAAATATACGCCATAAACAATATTTCGGTTAACCGACAAACAACAACCGACAACAGACTTTGTTTGTGCTTCATCAAGAGAAATGGGCCATATTCCAGTTAGTTATTTAGTTAGTTATATATTAATTGCTTACAGGGTCCAACGGATTGCAAAGAGCCGAATCAGGACCACAAAATAAGGACCACAACTTGGTTGAAAGAGGACTCACCCCTGGGCCGTATAAAAGATCTGCTGGAACAACCCTAAGACGTTAAGCATCGTTTTCCTCCTCCTAGAGGTAACACTGAAGGCACTCCACCAGCGGGTCACTTTACAATAAAGGCATACCACGCAGGAGCCGCTGAGGCTATACTCTAATTTATCGATCCCCCGTGTACAAAAACAAAATGGAATATAAATATCCTTATAAAATATCAACAAAACACATACATATAAAATACCTACATTGCTAAATAATAAATAATAAATAATAGGAAGCCCTAGTGACCATTTGTCAGAAAGCGTCCAATATTCCCAAGCTGAACCAACCGACCTCGCACACACATCAGGAGTTGTGGGAGAGTGGGCTAGCGAAGAAGAAGATAGTATAGTAGATTGATAGAACAGAGTAGGAAGGAGAAAGAACAAAGGAGAAAGACAGCGGCAGTGTGAATTTAAAGCAATACTTTTCAGAAACTGTGGCTAATATTTATACAGAAACCCCCGGCACCCTTACGGGGGGTGGTGGGGGAGGGGGAGAATATTCCAGTTGGAAATCGAGAAGGAAATAAATACATAAAATAAGAAAAAAAAAGAAAAAAAAAGTAAGAGGAAAAACAAGAAGCTAAGAAAGAATAAATAATACAAATAAGATTAAGAATAAGGATATTTATATAGCGCTTTTTCCTATAAAAACTCCGGTCAAAGCGCAATTCTCACGCATTCAGTTCACACACCAATAAAGAAATCATTACGATAAAAAAAAAACACCTAAAGGAGAAACATTATGAAAAATAAAATAATATACAGTGTATAAACGCTAATTACAAGTTGTGGCAGATGTGGATGGACAGAGATCATGTGGAAGATGGTTAGTGAGCAAAGGAAGATGAGAGGAAATGAGATTTTAGGTTCCGTTTAAAGGAGGATGAATAAATGAATGAATGAATGAATGAATGAATTAATTAATTAATCAAATGACAACTTCTACAGCACATACAAAACTTCCACACCCAGTGGTGTGCTGAAATACTGCGGAGACTGTAGGGAGAAAGTGTGAGTTGATTCCAAGCAGACGGTCCAAAAGGAGAGAAAGAACGGGATCCGGCAGAAATAAGTTTTGTTCGAGGGGGCTCGAAGGGTCAGAGAACCTGAAGATGAGCGAAGGCTGCGTGATGATGCGTACAGATGGACGCTGCCTGAAAGGCAGGAGGGAGCAGAATGGTTGATACACTCGAAGCAGAGAAGCTTAACTTTGTAGAGGATTCTGTGTGTAACAGACAGCCAGTAAAGGGAGAAGAGCAGTGGGGGTGATGTGATCAGAGTGAGACAACAAGATTGTGCAGAACACAAGAAGTGGAGATCTCGCCTAAAGAGACGGGATTGGAGTTTGTTGATAACATCTTGGATGTGAACCTTATCAGATTCCATCCTCCGCGGAATGAAGGAATGATAGGAAAGACCTAGCTCCCATGCTCTACTGCCAAGATGTGACCAGACCTTTTCTTTTTCGAGATCAGGAGAGCCGCAGAATTGAACGTGTTGAAAAAAGGTGGATGGATGACGCAGGAAAACGAGAAAGAAGTGAGTTGCAGTAGTAGTGAAAAGGATTAGATAAATAATGAGATTTTTTGTGATTTCATTGGTGAGATACTTTTGAATAAGTCCTGAACAAAGAATATGAAACTAGCATGACTGACAGGTTTTCTGACTGAAGTTATGCATTGAAAGGGTTTCGTCGATGGTGACACCAGATTTTTGACGGAAGAAGAAAGAGGGATTGTGCTAGGGCCAAGAGAAACTGAGTCAGTACAAACAGAAGAAAGCTTTTTTTGTTTTGTTCTAATGAGAATGGCTTCTGCCTTGTCAACGTTGAATTTAAGTTTGTTGACAAGTTATGTTGGTCAGGGAAACAGTCAGATGTCTTTTGAACAAGCAGTGGTTTTTTGTTTGTTTGTGGAAAAGTCTCTATCGTGAAGTTGGCTATCGTCCGCGTATAAGTGATGTTTGATGTGGTGATTTTGTATGATGTCAGAGAAAAAAAGAATGAATGAAAGAGGTAAAGAAAAATAAAATTAAAAAGAAGAGAGAAAAAGAACAACAAACAAGAAGTATATAATGTACTAAAATGATGAAAGAAGGGAAAGAAAAGGAAAGGACAAATTTCGAATAAAAAGAAATAATACCAACTCACAACTAAACTATACAATGCCGAAAAAAATCAAAGAAAGCAAACTATAAAAATATAAGATAACAAATAAAATAAAGACAGAACAAAATAAAATACAAATATACTATAAAACCTACAACAGAACAAACCAATGAAGTCAAGCAATAAACAATGAATACAATATATTTTAAATACATACATACATACATACATACATACATACATCCTATCCTATCCTATCCTATCCCATAACTTTGAGGTCGTTGGGGCACCACAGATGATCGTTTAACCAGCGTACTCCATCTTTCTCTGTCCTCAGCAACCCTGATGGTTTCGCTCAGTGTCAAGCCAGTCCATTCTCGAATGTTGTCCTCCCACCTCTTCTTCAGCCTCCCTCTTCTTCTACCTCCTTGCACCGTGCCTTGCAGGATGGTCTTTGCAAGGCCTGATGATCTGGTGACGTGGCTATACCATCGGAGTTTCCGTTTCTTCACCACTGTGAGCAGGTCATCGTGCTGTCCAATGGCTTGTGTTATAGTCTGTCGGACTTCTGTTGGTGATGTGCTGGGTATAGGAAATGCACAGAAGTCTTCTGTAGCACCTCATCTCCATGCTTTGTATTCTTCGTTGTAGATCTGCTGTGAGGGTCTATGTTTCGCAAGTGTATAGGAAGCTATAGATGACAAGGGAGCGCAGCAGCCTTACCTTGGAATGTAGACTGATGGTATTGTCTTTCTTAATGGGCTTCAATCTTGCCAGGACAGCAGTTGTTTGTGCGATCCTGGAGAGGACTTCCTGTCCGGGACCCATTGTCTGATACAATGGCTCCTAAATATTAGAAGCTATGCACTGTACCAGCTGTTCAAGTTCTTCTTCCTCCTCAGCCAATCCATCAATGTCATCCGCAAAACGGAGGTTGGAGATTGCTCTTCCCCCTATGCTGACTGTGCCTTCGGGATCTGCAAGGGCATCTGACATGATGTACTCTAGGAAAATGTTGAAGCGTATTGGTAAAAGTACATACAAACATAAATACATACATGCTTACGTACATACTACATAGATACACACATAAACACATGCATACATTAATACATAAATACATACATATATACATAAATACACACACATACATATACATACATACATAAAGGAGAAAGGAGATCTGCAGGAAACGACGAAGAATAACTGGGAAGAGAGAGGGGTATACTCTTACTTTACATAATAATAAAAAAAACTACAGCTTAAAGCCATAAACAATGGCGAGTATAACAAACCACCATTTTATATTAACCGAAATCTCTGTTAGATAAAGAAAACAACGGGGAAAAAAGTGATTTAATATGTTTCGCCAAGCTGAAATATAACTTGGCACAGATGAGTCTAAAAAGCAGTATAAGCCTACAGAAGTCACGGTGCACATATTATTAATTGTGACGTCTTTTTAATTTCAGTCCTTTTCACATAACGCGTTTCCACTTGGCCACTGAACCAGTGGTAAGAATAATTAAAATTTTAAAACTTCACTGTTTACGAAGCCCATCTGTGAATGCAGGGATGTAGGTGGCCATAGTTTTAGGACGAATGTTGTTAAAAAAAAGTGAACTGCAACTACGTGTTCCCAACGAAGATTTCATATTGAAACTGGCATTAACACACTGCCTTAGGTTTAATACACACCGGTCTACAGAAAACCACTCAGTTTTGACTCTCATAACGAAGGTGTATTGTTTTTAACAGGGCTGACTATTCTAAACTAAATACAAAGCATGTCTGCAGTTCCCCCAAGATCTCTATTTTAAATAGAGATGACCCCGATCCTTTAAACATCAATTTATAATACATGTCGTTTTCACGAGACCAACTTCGCGGAGGTGACTGCTGTGAAGTGTGCATGTTCATTGAATGATATCAACAAACATTTGAGTTGTGAAGTGTGGATTATTAAGAAAAAAAAGTCTGTTTAAACGTACCTTTATGTCTTTATAAAGAAGAAATATTTTAAATGTGAAGACATGAATAACAGTGCTGTGGTGAATTCAATGCATTCCCATGATAAAAGATTACACTTTAAAAGCGCAAGAAAAATGAAGAAAACTTACCCAATCCTTTCTTTCTCTGTCTGTCGCACTTCCAGATCTTTTTGCAGCACGTGCATTATCTGCTCACACTCCTCTTCTGACAGGTGTGACAGGTTCAGCTTCTTTCCCATCCTGATTTCTGGTTTCTGATTTTATTCTGTACCTAAAAATTATATTTTGTTGTCTTGGAAATGGAACTTTTTTCGTATTATGCTTCTCTTGGTCCTCAGAATAACGGAAGCGTTTATTTGTAGACGAGTTCTCAATTAGCAAAATTCACATTTGAAATCAGAATGCACACCTGACTGGTCGATGGGTGGTTTACCATTAGTGTATGTAAGCTTAATTACTGGGTGTTAATGAGTGAATATTCTGATATACTCAATAGCTGTTGCTCGAAAGAAAATCACAGTTCTTAATAAACATTGGCTGCTTCTTTGAAAAAAAAAACAGGAGCACATCAAAAACTGCACACGCGCTGAAGTCAAATATTTTTACGGTGTTACGGTTCATAAAGTGTGAAGTGCTGTTGTTTGGTGAACTATCTTGTTCCACACAATGTTCGTACAGTCAACATTCCACATTCGATGTCTAAAGCAAGGATATATAAGTATTCTGCTACTGTAGCTTGGTAGTCAAAAGAGGCCTGATGGGTTATTTCACTTCGGATCAACACAGGGGGGTCTGGCTATAGTCAATGGTCAATCGGTCACATCATCTGGACAATGGCTGTCTGGGCACACCTGTAGACAAACAAAAACATTTAAGATTAAACGTGTTTAATGGCTGTCTAGAGAGTGCATTTAAGATTAAACGTGTTTAATGGCCGTCTAGATAGTGCACATTGATCAAGAATCCAATTACCTGGGTGTTACGTACACAATATTTTTTTACGCATTGTAGAACTTGTAGGCTAACATAAACAACTTAAGAAAACTTTTAAAAAAATGCTAAACAGCACAACAAAGAAAGAAGAAAATAACTGAGCATATACTTTAACATGTACCTTTTCCAAACGCATATTGTAGTGAAATCAGTAGCGCATATTCGACAAGATTTTAGTTACAATAGGTGCTACAGGATTTGAGAACAGACATACGCTTAACATAACTGTTGGAAAGTACAGTGAATCATCAGTATTGTGTTTTCTGAGCTAATTCAATTTATCTGAAAGCAGTAGTTCAAAATGATGTAATTACTATGCCTATTGGTCAAACATCATATTTCAGTCAATTGTTACAGTTGTTGATGTTTTAAAGTTTAAAATTAATTAAAAGCGCAAATACTTAAAATAAAAAGATTGATCGACTAAAATAAAACTTATTTTCTTTTTTTTTGTTTGTTAATGCGTGCTTTGTTTAAACTTTTTTCCCCTAAATTATAAAACCCAACTCCTAAAATGTTTCTTTTATTTATGAGCGTATGCATGGACCGGAAACTGCACTGGTGTATCAACGTACTATCTACGAAATTCAGATAGATAGCAGGAAGGCAAAGAGAAGTGATGTGGATGGAGTTGGTTGATAGCATTTGCTACACCCTTAGAAGTAAGGGGAGATAGGAATGAAATGAGGAAAAAGTGGAGGAGGGACACTACCTGTGTGTATCCTAAGATAACGGCAGAATAGAGGTGAGAGGGTAGGGAAATGGACGGCTGGAGTTTAACGGGATGGCCCTTACAAGCTCAAAGAGCTTCTCCAGGCGCTGGCCACTAATATCCAGCATGCACACAATAGTTTGCTTTAGTCAGGATTCGAACTCACGTCGCCTAAGACGCACGTACACAAGGCTTGCGCCCCGAGCCTCTAGGCTATCCCTGCCGCCTATAACTAAACTAACAGAGTCGAATAATTTTTTTAAAAGTTATTTTTCATAGGCTACGACTGGGGATAGTACTGGGTGGTGCATATTGTACACGCACAATCATATACTACTCAAAATAATTGAAGGGCCACTCTCATATTTCATTTAATTTAATTATTTTTAGCTGCTATCAATAATATCGCTTATATTGCTTATTTCAAAACTTATCAGTAACATTCAAGACAATCTTATTCTGACAAGTAATCACATGTGTGAGTTTTGATTGTTCTGCACTGAGTTGAAAAACAAACCCAATTTGTTTACAAAAAATGACCCCAATTTACTGTTGTCTTGCTAATAAAGCAAAATTTTCAACATTAAAAAGTGATTTGCACGCGAAAGGCTTGTATTTTCTGAGTTCAGTTCAACAATCGGCGCTTTTTTCTGGGTATAAATGGCAGCGCTTTTGCTACTTTTCTAACCATACCCCCAAGGTGACGATTGACTGATGCGGATAGAGGCAGAGCTATTGCATGTCTTCAGGAAGGGGTGGGGGTGACAGAAGTTGGCAGGCGGCTGGGAGTGTCCCACTCCGTTGTCCAAAGGCTGCGGGAGCGCTTTAACAACACTGGAAGCGTCCAAGAACCAAGAAGGTCCGGACGCCCCCGCGTTACCACTGCAAGACAAGACCATTTCATCACCCTGTCAGCTCTGAGGATGGGGTCCGCTACAGCAAACACCATCAGAAGATAGCTTCACGCAGCCAGCAATGTTAACGTCAGCGATCAGACAATTCGCAACCGTCTACACGAGGTAAACCTGCGATCAAGACGACCAGCAGTACGGCCTTTGCTCACCCCAGCTCACCGTGCAGCGCGTTTGGCCTGGGCTCGGCGTCATTTGGTGTGGACTAGGCAACATTAGTCAAGGGTGCTCTTTAGAGACGAGTCTAGGTTCTCCTTGTCTTTCAACGACCGTCGAGTGAATGTTTGGTGGCGTCCACGGGAGCGTTTTGCTGATGCGACGGTGCGCGAGCATGACCGCTTTGGTGGTGAATCTGTCATGATGTGGGGTGGCTACGCATTAAACTTCAGAACACCCCTGCTCCAAATTCATGGCAACTTAAACGGTATTGGCTACAGGGATGACGTCATACAACCTAGGGTTCTCCCAGCTCTGCGGCCATTGGGAAGGTGCCATACTACAGGACGATAATGCCAGACCCCACCGAGCGCGTATCGTCAATGACTTCCTGCAGCAACAGCACGTCATAAGGATGGATTGGCCGGCTCGATCACCCGATTTGAACCCCATAGATGTGGGATGTCTTGGGTCGACAGACACGGGCAAACCTCCCTCCAGGAGCTAACCTTGAAGCTCTGGCCCAAGTTCTCCAGCAAGAGTGGTTGGCCATCCCAGGAAACATCCTCCATAACCTGATACGCTCCATGAGACAACGATGCCAAGACTGCATTGATGCAAACGGTGGCCACACCCGATACTGACTCTATAGATTTTTGGTTTCTAGATTTTTGATTTTGTAAATGAGGGGTATGTCCAGTTAAATTGAATTTACTCGAATTTTAAGCGACTGATGTCTAAAATCTTTTTTTTTATTGATGCAGAAATGATTGCATTGAATTCGTGTGTCTGATTTAAAGAGAGACTCATATGTCCAAGTGACCCTTGTATTATTTTGAGTAGTATAGAATCATATTTATTTGATACTTGTTAATTTTTTTTACACAATTCCAAGTACACATTCTAAGTGTTTCTTTTCTGGAATAAAATGTATTGACTTGACTGTGATAGGGTCTGCTAGCAACAAAACGAACCAGACATCTGAGCACAATATTCCAATATAATTCTGTACTTTTATCAAAATGAGTACAGTCACGGTTTTTATGTTACACCATTTTATTAAGTTTTATGCTCTGTTTGCCTCGCGCGTACCCTAAAAAGGTCTTGTGACCAAGAGGGGGAAAAAACAGAAGACAAAATATAACATCTGTTCTTAACACAAAGAGAGGAGGGAGAAAGGGAAGGTTAGGGGAGAATAGAACTGGTGGTGGGCTATCCAGTCTCGTGACTAGATGTATTACTTAACGCTTAACCATTTTTCACAAGACTGCTATGGCCTCTGGAGAGCACGCGATCGGACTGACACGCCTGACAATGAGAAGATGCAGACAGACAGACAGACAGACAAAGAGAAAGAGAGAGAGAGGGAAAGAGAGAGAGACATCCATCCATCCAGACACACACACACATATATATGCATTTATATATAGCCTGTATACGGACGCACGCACGCACTCGCTCACACACACTCGCTCCCACACACTCGCTCACATACACACATCGCTCAATAGTAGGACTGCTTCTTAAATGATTAAGGATTAAAGTAAGGTAAAACTGTCCCCGTAACCTTTCTGTCGTTGGGGAAGTAAGCGTTGGGGGTCTCCCTCGAGGCCAGCTCATTGAGGGCGGTGCCTATCTGCTCTGCCTCGCTGCTGTACCTTCCCTGGCACTAAATCGATCCAGGTACCCATTCACAGCTGGGTGAATCTTTTTTGCTTCGCTTGGTTGTTGCCTTCCAAGCATGATCACCCATCCAAGTACTAACTTTTTCCGACGTTGCTTAACCTCAAACATTGCTTGCGCGTGCCCAAACCACCACACTATTAGAGAACTTTAGATCGACCGGCAAAACTTGGTTCGTAGTGGTCCCTTTCGTTTCCGGTTATGCAATCGGGGAATCCTTACGAACTTTTCTTCGTGCCTGCGATTCTGACGCAGCAGAGCCTTTAGTTGCAGACGAAATTTTGTTCATCCTTATCCAGGGGAGGTAAATGCCATCGTAACTCTCTAATTTGCGGAGATTGTTTGCCTCGAAAACGCACGAGTCTTTAGGTTTGGTTCATCACGGGCTAAAACACTTTTCACATCGAAAATTTAGTTGAAGTTTAGGATAGAGCATTTGTAAGTTTTTCTTCTCCTTTTTAAAACAAAAACACACAAATGAGAGAGTTTCTATAGCCCCAACTTGTGTTCATTGACTGCGCTAGCCTATTAACTAGGCCTACGAACCTAGTAGTATAGGGTTCATATAAACCAAGAGCTGTTCGTGCACATTCATAAGAATACACAAGAAAAAGTGATTTTACATCTTTTTTAAAAAAAGGTGCTGTCCTTGGGCTGCTTTTGCTTTCAGATGTAAAATGGCGGAGGAGTTTATGGTTCCAATTGAGATTTTCAACATAAGTTTTGCATTATGTCTAGCCTAGGTTTCAAGTGTCTCCTATGGGCTTAGAAAAGTTGTAAAAATCACTTTTCTGGTGCATTCTTATGAATCTGCACGAACAACCCTTGGTTTAGATGAGCCCTATTCTACTACGTTCGTAGGCCTAAACGAGCTAGTTAGTAGGCTAGCGTAGGCAATAAACACAAGTGGGGGCTATAGAAGCTCTCTCGAGGGGCCGGGTAGCTCAGTTGGTAAGAGCGTCTTGCTAGTAACCGAAAGGTCGCTGGTTCGAATCCCGGATTGGTCAACGTGTGATCATATTATTTTCCCCTTTACCAACAACTGGCCCGCTGGTGTCAGTATAAATCGGTCCAGTAGTCACCTATATGCAAATGTGTCGTGTGACTATAATCTACAAACAACAACAAAGAAGCTCTCTCATTGGCGTGATATTTTTTTGTAAACAGGAGAAGAAAAATTACCAATGCTCTATCCTAAACCTCAACTAAACTTTTGTTGGGAAAAGTGTTTTAGCCCGTGATTATCCACACCTAAAGACTCGTGCGTTTTTGAGGAAAACAATTTCCGCAAATTAGAGAGTTACGATGGCATTTACCTCCCCTGGATAAGGACGAACAAAATTTCGTTTGCAACTATAGGCGCTGCCGCTCCAGAACCGCCGGCACGAAGGAAAGTTCGTAAGGATTTTCTGATTGCATAACCAGAAACGAAATGGATCACTGCGAACCAAGTTTCGCTGGTCTAACTAAAGTTCTCTAATAGAACCTTTTTTTCGGAACAGAGTACGCCTATATTAATGACTCAACAACAAGAAGTGGTGAGAGAATACAGTCCCAACACAACACAAGCATTTATTGAAGCTTACATTACATTATAGCAACTGACCCGATATATGCAAAAAAATTCCAGAATACAAAAATACCAGAATCTTACATGATAATTACGATTCGTCAAAATGATGAAAATTCGGCATTTTCACTCAGCGAAGTTTTCTTCGTAATGCAAATGAAGAGGAGGTCGTGACCTTCCGGAAGCGCAACAGTTATGACGTAGACTAGGGGTTTTCCTACGAAAAAGACCTACGAACCAAGTTTTTGTGCTTCCTGAAGCTCTCTACTGCACCATCCGGATTTCGTATAAACAACTTTGTAGCTTGATTCCTTAAAATAGTGTGTGCACGCGTGCGTGGATGGGTGCAAATATGTGCACATGTGTGTGGGCGTGTGTGCATGTTTGTGAATGGAGGTGTACGCGCGTGCGTTCATATGGTAGTGTGATGGGAGCAGGTATCTTTGGATGTAGTTTTAACTGTGCCAGTGAAACATATGAACTGTCGATCAGCAACATATATTAACACCGCAAGCATCAGAATGCAACGCTGAAGGTGTTGGAATCATTTTGTTCTGTCAAAAGCAATTAGTACAAACAAACTGCCTATTGCGTGCCTGTGTGTGATGTGCCTTGAATAGCTGTTGTTTGTTAAGGCACTTTTATTTTTTTTAATTTAATAATAATAGTAATAATAATAATAATAATAATAATAATAATAATAATAATAATAATAATAATAATAATAATAATAATCTTCAGTTTTTATATCAGCAAGCTAAAGAGCATTATCTCTCCCCTTCCCAGCTGGGAAAATAAATAAACAAATAAAATCCAAGGTGGTTATTGAAGATGGTAAGAGATTCTCATTCCTAAATTTGTATACTCCGCATAAATGCTGTTTCAACGTACATTCTGAAAACGGGCATGCAAAGATAATCGATTACTCGCCTATGAACTTCTACTTTTAGTTTTATCTTCTACAAAGACTTTTAGATTACTTGTCTGCAAATACAAGTCCACACTCTGCATAATTACTCCAAAACAGAGTCTCCATAACGGTTACAATGCATAAATGCAGTGACGCGATATGAGTATAACGAAGCACAGAATGTTGAAACTGCATAACTGACACCTGGGGAGGAAAACGAATGAGTACGGTAGGCTTAAACACAATATCTAAAAGAATCTTCAGTAGGCTATTATACATATGTATGCGTACTGTCGTGTCCAAAGTGTAACCAATGAAGCATAAAACCACGTTGTTACAAGTTGGTAAAGCATGCACGGATCGACGAAGACTAAAAGTGAAAGGTATTACCCATCAAGCAAAACAAATGCTACTGACTCTTAGCACTAACCAATTATTGTAAACACAACCCCTTCCAACCATTCTCCAAGACAACTTCGTTATAGATGTGAAAGTATTTTTCCAGCCTAATTAGTTAGTTAGTTATTCATTGCTTACAGAGTCCAGCGGACTGCAAAGAGCCGAATCAGGACCACAAAATCAAAACCACAACTTGGCTGAAAAAGGACTCACCCCTGATCCGTATAAAAGATCTGCTGAAACAACCCCAGTGGTAACACTTAAGGTAGGCCTACTTCACCAACCGGTCACTGTACAATAAAGGCATACCACGCACGGGACGCTGAGGCTATACTCTAGTTTATCGAATCCCCGTTTACAAAAACTAATTAGAATACAAACATCATTATAAAATATAAACAAAACACATACATATAACATGCCTACAGTCTAAATAATATCATAGGAAGCCCTAGTAACCATTTGGCAATATTCCCAAGCTGACAAACACACACAAATGATGAGTTTTGTCCCGGAAGAGTTTTCAAGAAAAAAAAGATACTGGTCTAGCGAAGAAGAAGATAGTATTGCAGATTGATAGAACAGAGTTGGAATGAGAAAGAACATATGAGAAAGACAGCGATAGTGGGGATTTAAAGCACTAAATTTATAGAAAGTGGGGATACTATTTATACAGAAACCACCGGGGGGAACCAACCTAATAATATGTATATATCAGAAATATTTTTATACTTCAATTACATATAATAGTGTTATTATTACGGTGGAAGAATGCATTTTCAACAAACAATCAAAGGTTGTACGAGTAATAAGTGAATGGAGCGCGCGTTATATCAATGAAACTTGTCAATATAGGCCTGTATGTCTGGTCACGTAAGACAATCAAATAAAAATTGCCTACCTTCAAATTATTATAAAACTCGCATCCCCATCCAAATATTTTTACTGTATACTGCCTCTCTTGCGTCCTCACACACTAATAAAACAGTGCTGCTGTATTCTCACTCATAAAACAAAATGAAACGCAGACGACTTGCAGCAGACGACAGTGAGAATTGGACAAACCATGGAGAATCATTTCGCGCATGTGCGAGAGTCGCTAAGGAGTATTCAGAATTTAAGACTGTTGTAAAAATGTCATTACTTACAGAAGTTGGGTCGCTGGGAAGTTGGGCGGTTTTATGCATGAGCTAAAAATACAGCGAATCTGAAATGTAACCTTTTCTCCTTGCATTAACATGACATAAGAAGCACGAAATATTCGACTGACGTACATGTAGTTTCAACAAAGCATTTTGAATTCTCTGCATAATTTATTTGTTTCAATATGCAATTTTTTGTAGGATTCTTTGTGGTACCTTTTTTAAAAAAGAGTAATAAAGCGCATGCATGGTAGCCAAATTTGGTGCTTTACATTCACTTTATGATTGGTTTCCAGCAAATAAATCTAACAGTCCCTTTATCACTGTTTGAACATACATGAGAAGTGACAGTCATGATCTTTTTCTATCGCATGAACAATAGTTTATTATTGTAGCATATGATGCATTCGCACGATGGTAGAGGTGCACTCCAAATCTTAAGTGCAGCTAGCATTTTAACATTAAGAACATTTACTTAAATATACCAAAATACTGCAAATTATTTTGAATAAACGAACATTTCAGAGTTTTTATGTTCTGAAAATATCGTAATTATAGTTCATCAATATAATTGACAAGTTAAGGAAACTTCACGCAAAAAAAAAAAAAAACACAACACAAAACAACACCCAACTATCAAGATTTCAAGTACAATGCATGGCAAATGCTCGCCAATAAGTAGACCGTTCAAACGTCATATTGTTTCGAAGTAGAAGAGTATGCGCACTATGTTTAGTGAAGTGAAACCCCATCTTCTGTGCACCCATGCATGAAATTCAAAAGTCAATGAAATGTTCAAACGAGTTATAGTACAGTTCTCGATGACGTCAAAAAGCAGTTTAACATGGGCAAATAGGAGGTCAAAGTACGTTTATCATGCGTGTACTTTAAAAGCAAGTGTATATAATAATAATAATAATAATAATAATAATAATAATAATAATAATAATAATAATAATAATAATAATAATAATAATAATAATAATAATAATAATAATAATACATTTGATTTATACAACGCATTTTTCATTAGAATATCAATATCATAATATATAGTGGGAGTGGGGAGGGGAGATAGTAAGCGAGGGAAGATGCAAGCTGCAAAAAGGAACTACAGTCACAATTCTTTTCATCACTGACACAGTTTACACTCTACAACTCCCGCCTTCTTAAATCAACTGCGGAAGGGAAAGTGGGAGAGGGCAAGCATCTGCACAACCCGCCTACACAAAATGTAATAACAAACAACTGCGCACGCGCCTGAACACATACACACCTACAACAAAACAAATAAACAGCCTCATGGTCTTAAGCAATCGTTTAAGGTATATGTATGTGGTCGACTATTTTACTTTCTCATTCACAATCGTTGCTTTCATATAACTTACCTTCGCCATGCTAATGTTGGTTATGTTTATAAGTATTCATTATAACCATTGCATACAAATCGTTTGATTTCAGCACAAGGCGTCTTTGCTTAAAAATTTCCCGAAACAGCTGGTGAACTGGAAGGACAATATCAGTACTAATAAACAATACTAACAGTGTTCAATGCAGACGTGTAGTGCCAGTTTTATTTTTAATTGATTTGTTTCCCATCTATTTGAATTATTTTGACCTCGTGATAGTAAATAATAACCTAAATACACCAAATTGGTCTTTAACATAAGCAATCAGATTTCCAAAACAACTTAATAACTTAATAAATGTATTTAGTGATCTTAACATCTATTCACGTACGGTATTATGATATAAAACAAATTAAATACAACATCTAAATTTGGAGAAAATTTTTTTTTTAGATGACTTGGTTACTTTGGTTTTATTTAACCCTCCTCCTCCCCCCTCCCACCCCTTATCTCCGCCCCCCTTCCTTCCCGCCCAATATTATTATGCTTGTCTTGAATCCCCAAATTACTATTTACCAATAGTTTCACTAAAATCTCCATATATATATATATATATATATATATATATATATATATATATATATATATATATATATATATATATATATATATATATATATATATATATATATATATATATATATATATATATATATATATATATATATATAATTATAATATATCAGACATACACCATTTTTGCATCTGCTGACGAATAATATAAAATGATTTTGCTTGCAATCAGGAAAAAAGCAACAACTATTAAAAGTATTAATATCAATATCATTGGTGATGTATAGGAAGAAAAACATTCCTACTACACGTACAGGGATACCACTAGTTGTTGGCATTTTACCCAATGTGAGTAAGCATACTGTTACACCGCTTGACAGCTATGCTATGAGCCTGATCATTATATTTGACATTTCTACATCCTCCTCCCATACAGTTCAAATAGCTCATTAACGGTACCCCCAAAATCGCTCAACTAATCACGCTGACATTTAGCTGGGTACTGCTAGCATAAGAATGTAAGTTATTGCGGATATGCAGCTTCTTGCTCAACAGGAATAATGTGATGAATGCTCGATGCTAAACTAAACTAAGTTATACCAAACTTAAACAAACTCAACTCAGCTTATCTTAACTCTGTTCCATTGCAGTAGCCTATTTCTAAAATGATTTTTTGAGTTCATTGTACTTATTTTACTTTTGTTTGTTGTTGTTGTTGCCGCTGATGTTGTGATTAATGTTAGTGCTGCTACTAGTGGTGGTGGTGGTGGTGGTGATGATGATGATGATGATGATGATGATGATGATGATGATGAGATGATGATGATGATGATGATGATGATGATGATGATGATGGTGATGATGATGATGATGATGATGATGATGATGATGATGATGATGATGATGACGATGATGATGATGTTGCTGTTAAAACATCCACATCTGAGATTCTTCACAATGCATTTTTTTGGGACATTGCATAGCTTGATAAATACAAATCATTTTGCATCTTTTAACTGGAATCCTTTTTACATAGTTATTATTTTGGGCGTATGTATTGCTTAAAATAATCTACTTTTCAGTTCATAAAGGAGCCAGGCACCATAACATTCACATCGTATATTATAAGGTTAGATGTTAACGTGACAATTAACAGAATTTTTAATGTACTATCTAGAAACGTGCAAACGACCAGCCACTTTGAAATGGCGGTAAGGTCCGAGGTATTGCATTACAGATTGTCAGTCTTCTATGGTCAAAACACTACCACCACAAACTACCCTGTAATATTGTGGACTGTTACAATTAACAACCTTGACACAATGGCTATCAATCTCACCCACAATGATTGTTATATGCTCATTATTCCTCACACTCACTATAGATCTCGGATTCGTCGGTTCAGATATTTAAGATGTTCCTCTCTGTTCAGACAGTTAATACATGTACCACAAACTCCCATGCAATTGTGAACTGCAATAAGAGAACCTATCAGTATCACCCACATGTATTGTTATATTCTCCTGTTTCCTCACATAGAGACTCACAGTCACCAAATCTCCTTTCATTTGTTTGTTGTTGCTTTTTCCTCCGAGATTTTACAGCACAGATTTTAATTTGCTATCGGCTCAACCAGTTCCTTCCAGACACTATATATTGACTGCAACACTGAATCTCACAGTCTAACGTTTCCTCCTAGCCAATGCAACACGCTAATGTCGAGTGATAATATTGTGTTTGGCGACAGTGACAACAGGTGTAACGGGTGTAACAGGTGTGCGTTTTTAAAGGACCGGGGAATCAAGAATGTTTTTTAAATTTTTTATATTTTATTTTTTTGTGTGTGAGAATAACTTTACTTGCTTGGGAAATTGGATTGTTGTCATATTAAAACAATGAAATAACAGACAATATCGTTGCTCAAACCGGCCGCTAAGTTGAATGTTAGGCGTCTCTTCCTTATTAAGTAAACAAACAAGCACAAAAGCACTGGGTAGTACTGCCTACAATAGACACTTTGGCCGCGGTGCTATTTTTAAAATCCACCTTGAAGTTATTAATAGGCACATAAACAAATTACTTGATTGATTTAAATTAAATCCGCATTTTTTAAAGATGTTATCATTTAGCTTAATCTTATTTTTTTTCTCTCGATGGGACAACACTGACTGTGTATTTGAAAAGGATCTGTGACGTTAAAATGTGTGACCTTAGGCCCATTTACATTTAGAACAACATACATTTGATTTCAATTCACTGTTTTTAGGGCACGTTGATTATTAAACTGTCTAAATCGATTGAAACTGCAGCAATCGTTCTTATATTATTATTTAATCGTTCTTATATTATTATTTAATCGTTCTTATATATCTGGCCGATACAGGATCTAACTCAAGACGGCCGAGGCGCCAACTTGCAGCCTTTGGGCGCATCGTAATATCGCTCCAGACAGCTGAGCACAATCCTGGGCAGCCAGGGATTGGGGAGAAGGACCTAGGTGCATGCTGGGTGTGTTCTTGTCACCGGCACTCACACGTCTAGGACATGCTATGCCCCCTGAAACTGTCAAGGGGCAGGATCATTTAGTACATTTGGCAAGGCTGAAATCAAATTTCCTGGCATCAAAAAATTGTGCGTAAATAAAAAAACAACTGCCTGGTTAAAAAAAATAGTGGGCCTGATGGCGAGTGTGAGTGACAGACACAACAAACCAACACCAGGCACAACATGCATGCTGATCAGCTATCTTACACACACGTCCAAACACATACACAGAGTTGTCAAAACCAACCACATACACAAAGTTGACAAAATTTAAAAACAGAAAACTAGATCAATTGAGTCAATCCATAATTTGTTATTGACCATTCCAAATAAAATACAAATTTCATCATTTACAAGGTATATGTGCCTTTATTAGCAGCCCGAAATTGACATAGATAATGTCAAGCCAGAACGAACATTCAAAATAAGTCACTGACCTCAATCACACTGGATGAGGTTCTTTGGCAGGAGAGCCATCTGCGTTTTGTACCGCCTTGCAAAGCAGTTCACTGCTTCTTCAATGCTGAAAGAGATGTGCCGATGAATCTTTATCAGTGCCAGCCCGTTGAGACGCTCTTGGCCCATTGTGGATCTCAAATAGTTTTTGAGAGTCCTAATGTGGCTGATAGTCCTCTCACACTGGGCTGTTGTCACAGGCAGTGTGCAGAGGAGTTTCAGAACAATCTGAAGATTGGGGAAAAAATCCCCATCACACATGCTCAGGGCCTCATAAACTGAAGATGGGGGCTCCTCTCCATCCTTTGCCACACTTCGCCACTTCTGGACCCAAAGCTGGTACTCAGCTGCAACCATGTTAGGGTCCGGGAGATCCATTTCCCACAGGTGGCTGAGTGTTTTTAAATCATCTGGCACCTGATTATCTCCTTGGCCATGTGCGAACGTGGCTGGCACAAGAGACAGCCCATCGATGGCCAGCTGCGCGTTCTGGAAAAGTTCCCTCATTTGAAGGTAAAGGTGGTCTAAGAAAGGGATGGCGATCGAACGCTTAAAATACTTTTTGGGACTTTTCGCTTAGTGGTTGTCCCGAAGAGTCTGGCTACAAGCTCTGCGAGGCACAGCAAGGTCTGTACTGAAATCAGCAGCCATTTCTTCAGCTTCTGCAAACCAAGGATTGAACGCAATGTCAATATCAGCTCTGATTGACTCTATTGTGGCGGTCACATCCATGATTTGCTTGTACGCAGAAACGATCTCCTTGGTCCTCTTCTGTAGCTGGACAGTAAGGCATATGAGATAGCGGAGACAGTTCCGTACAACAACAAAGGCAACAAGGAAAGTGCCAGTGGTCAGAGCATTCAGGAGTCCTGCTGCCATAGTCGTCGTCTCGCCATCCCATTCCCATCCATCACTGTCTTCGTACATCTGACCAAGAGAAGACAGACTAATTCCAGATTTGTGTTGACTGTGTAAGCCTTAAATTAAAGCTAGTAGAAGTGAGAGATTCTTTGGAAAAATTGCTAAGGAGAATATGCACACCAACAATAAAATAATATATAAATTTTAATTATAATTTTAATTATTGTTTAATATTGTGCATGTGTGTTTTATACTTAATCAGAAAGAAAGTGTGTGTTTGTGAGAATCCCCCGTTGGGGTGCCGGGGGTTTCAGTTTAAATAGTATCCCCACTTTCTGGAAATTTAGTGCTTTAAATTCCCACTATTGCTGTCTTTCTCATTTGCTCTTTCTCATTCCTGCTCTGTTCTATCAATCTGCTATACTATATCTTCTTCTTCGCTAGACCAGTCACCTACCTTTTTTCTTGAAAACTCTTCCTGGACAAGACTCCTTATTTGTGTATGAGGTCTGTTGGATCAGCTTGGGAATATTGGACGCTTTCTGCCAGGTGGTCACTAGGGCTTCCTATGATGTTATTATTTAGCAATGTAGGCATTTTATGTATGTGTTTTGTTGATAATTTATAATGATGTTTGTATTCTATTTTGTTTTTGTAAACCGGGTTCGATAAATTAGAGTACAGCCTCAGCGTCCCCTGCGTGGGATGTCTTTATTGTAAAGTGACTGGCTGGTGGAGAGCTTTCAATTTTACCACTAGGGTTGTTTTGGCAGATCTTTTATGCGGATCAAGGGTTGTCCGGTCCTGATTTGGCTCGGAAGAGTCCGCTGGACCTAAAGCAATAATCATGTAATGTAATGTAATGTTTGTGAGAAAGAGAGAATTTGAATTGAAATAAATATGATAGTTGTGAAAAAACAGAAATAGGGGCGCAGTGCACGATGTCTCATGTGACAGTCTGGAAACAGCACATTGACACTACGTGTATTATAACGGAGACTTATAAGGGCAGACCTTATCCTCGGATTTCCTGATAATTAAAATGATGTATTTTACTATAAAAAAATAATAATAAAAAAAAATTAATGTGTGCTTCATATGCTCTTGAATACCTCACAGCCACTTCAAAATCAAACTAACACTAAGATATTACAAGTTCTCACATCAAATAACGGCGGATTAGCCCAATTCAATTGTTATGTTACATTACATTACATAACTGTTGCTTCAGGTCCAGCGGACTCTTCCGAGCCAAATCAGGACCGGACAACCCCCAATCCGCATAAAAGATCTGCTGAAACAACCCTAGTGGGAAAACTGAATGCCCTCCACCAGCCAGTCACTTTACAATAAAGACATCCCACGCAGGGGACGGCTGAGGCTTCACCCCAACTTATCGAACCCCCGTTTACAAAAACAAAATAGAATACAAACATCATTATAAATTATCAACAAAACACATACATATAAAATGCCTACATTGCTAAATAATAACATCATAGGAAGCCCTAGTGACCACCTGGCAGAAAGCGTCCAATATTCCCAAGCTGATCCAACAGACCTCATACACAAACAAGGAGTCTTGTCCCGGAAGAGTTTTCAAGAAAAAAGGTAGGAGACTGGTCTAGCGAAGAAGACGATAGTATAGCAGATTGATACACATGTTCAACTTTGGGTCGGAACCTTCAGAGCTAGCCGTAAATTCCAGGTACAATTCCCGTATAACACAGGCGATGTGATACAATAAGTAGCAGTGTGATATTCTTTTGCTGTGATACAATGACGGTGTGCAAGTCGATGTTGCGTGAATATCTTTTTAAAATTTTAATGTCTTTTACATTTGTAACGGGTTTTTATATGTTCTTTCTATGCGCTAA
The DNA here is from genome assembly GCA_036898135.1 of Oncomelania hupensis. NCBI lineage: Eukaryota > Metazoa > Mollusca > Gastropoda > Littorinimorpha > Pomatiopsidae > Oncomelania > Oncomelania hupensis. The sequence continues at coordinate 45,101,688 of CM072512.1, forward strand.
GCAATTTCTCTATGTATTTGGAGCCAATAAAAAGTTGAAGTTGAAGTTGAAGTTGAAGTTGAAAAGAGCAGGAATGAGAAAGAGCAAATGAGAAAGACAGCGACAGTGGGAATTTAAAGCACTAAATTTCCAGAAAGTGGGGATGCTATTTATACTGAAACCCCCGGCACCCCAACGGGGGTAATTGTTATGTTAGCTCATCAGTAAACAGTTTTTGAATGCATACACATCACGCGCAGTTGGCCATTTTTGTCACAGCCCGGTTCGAGTGTATAAATGTGTGTAGTTGTGTTATTTCACTACAGCAAGGCATTTTTTACACGACGTCGGATGTAATAATGTACCATTCACAATTTGACTATAATACGAAACGACAACTTTGCTAAGATCAATGCGCAACGAGTGAATTCAATAGGGCTTAATTAACCGAGCGCGCAAGGGAGGCAACTGATTGCTATATGCAACGCTCAAATTCACATAAAACACAGAGAGCCTTATATTGTGCATAAGTTGTAACACGCAATAAGGACCGGGTAGCTATATTTTCGTACAATATTCAATGTTTATAAAACTTCGTCGCTGGCCTTTATATTTAACCCTCCCATCTGACCATGAACTCCCTATCAGTAACACTAATTTTTAACAGCGATATACCACACAGTGCAACACTTTTGCACAGGTTGGATCAGATTATTTCCCTTTCATATAGGGCTGTACCATAGAAAATAAAGTATAGTTAAGGAGCGTCCTTTATCAGAGCGGCTCGTTGGTCTAGGGGTATGATTCTCGCTTTGGGTGCGAGAGGTCCCGGGTTCGAATCCCGGACGAGCCCGATATTTTTTTTATTATTTTCTATCTTTGTATATTTTCTGAATGAAGCATTGTCTAAGAATGTAACAGCTACATATTGTTATTATGCGTGCGTATGTGATTGTGTACTGGTGCGTGCGTGTATTTGGGTATGACTTAAAGTATTTTTTTAGAAACAGGACAAACCCGTCCCCTATACGCTTAATGTGTCCGGGGACGTAAATTTTACTGAAAAAAAAATTGTCTACGCATGCATAGTCTATTGGTGACATGATTCTCGTGACGTCACCAGAGCATCAGGCCTTGCAAAAAAAACAACCCCATCCTGCAAGGCACGGTGCAAGGAGGCAGAAGAAGAGGGAGACAGAAAAAAAGGTGGGAGGACAACATTCGAGAATGGACTGGTTTGACACTTAACGAAGCCATGAGAGTTGCTGAGAACAGAGCAAGATAGAGTACGCTGGTCCCAACGACCTTTGAGTTACGGGATAGGATAGGATGGGATGGGATAGGATAGGATAGGATAGGATAGGATAGGATAGGACATAGTCTATTTCGTCTTTATTGTTCTTGATTTATTTGTATACTGCATAGTTCTAGGATATCATAACTGTTTATCCCTATGAGTACATATGTTTGAAAAATTTGGATGTGCAACTTTACAAATGAAAATAAATGTGTATTTAACTACTACTACTACTACTACTACTACTACTACTACTACTACTACTACTACTACTACTACTACTACTACTACTACTACTACTACTACTAGTGCTATGTGTGTATATATTGATACAGATCGCTGCGCTTTGAGCTTTATTGGTTAAATGGCGGGGGTAATGGAGGGGGGGGGGGAGAAGATCGTATTTAGCATCCAGTACTATTAAGCCTATTATAATTTATAATTCCAACTTCTACTTACTTTGTGCAATATTACTGCTACTGCTGCTGCGAATGATGATGATGATGATGATGATGATGATGATGATGATGATGATGATGATGATGATGTTTGATTTATTGATTGATTGATGATGATGATGATGATGATGATGATGATGATGATGATGATGATGATGATGATGATGTTAGATTGATTGATTGATTGATTGATTGATGATGATGATGATGATGATGATGATGATGATGATGATGATGATGATGATGATGATGATGATGAT